>OZ035838.1:10015559-10100559 GCA_964034765.1 Knipowitschia caucasica | reverse complement strand
GGGGGGGGGGGGGGGGGGGGGGGGGGGGGGGGGGGGGGGGGGGGGGGGGGGGGGGGGGGGGGGGGGGGGGGGGGGGGGGGGGGGGGGGGGGGGGGGGGGGGGGGGGGGGGGGGGGGGGGGGGGGGGGGGGGGGGGGGGGGGGGGGGGGGGGGGGGGGGGGGGGGGGGGGGGGGGGGGGGGGGGGGGGGGGGGGGGGGGGGGGGGGGGGGGGGGGGGGGGGGGGGGGGGGGGGGGGGGGGGGGGGGGGGGGGGGGGGGGGGGGGGGGGGGGGGGGGGGGGGGGGGGGGGGGGGGGGGGGGGGGGGGGGGGGGGGGGGGGGGGGGGGGGGGGGGGGGGGGGGGGGGGGGGGGGGGGGGGGGGGGGGGGGGGGGGGGGGGGGGGGGGGGGGGGGGGGGGGGGGGGGGGGGGGGGGGGGGGGGGGGGGGGGGGGGGGGGGGGGGGGGGGGGGGGGGGGGGGGGGGGGGGGGGGGGGGGGGGGGGGGGGGGGGGGGGGGGGGGGGGGGGGGGGGGGGGGGGGGGGGGGGGGGGGGGGGGGGGGGGGGGGGGGGGGGGGGGGGGGGGGGGGGGGGGGGGGGGGGGGGGGGGGGGGGGGGGGGGGGGGGGGGGGGGGGGGGGGGGGGGGGGGGGGGGGGGGGGGGGGGGGGGGGGGGGGGGGGGGGGGGGGGGGGGGGGGGGGGGGGGGGGGGGGGGGGGGGGGGGGGGGGGGGGGGGGGGGGGGGGGGGGGGGGGGGGGGGGGGGGGGGGGGGGGGGGGGGGGGGGGGGGGGGGGGGGGGGGGGGGGGGGGGGGGGGGGGGGGGGGGGGGGGGGGGGGGGGGGGGGGGGGGGGGGGGGGGGGGGGGGGGGGGGGGGGGGGGGGGGGGGGGGGGGGGGGGGGGGGGGGGGGGGGGGGGGGGGGGGGGGGGGGGGGGGGGGGGGGGGGGGGGGGGGGGGGGGGGGGGGGGGGGGGGGGGGGGGGGGGGGGGGGGGGGGGGGGGGGGGGGGGGGGGGGGGGGGGGGGGGGGGGGGGGGGGGGGGGGGGGGGGGGGGGGGGGGGGGGGGGGGGGGGGGGGGGGGGGGGGGGGGGGGGGGGGGGGGGGGGGGGGGGGGGGGGGGGGGGGGGGGGGGGGGGGGGGGGGGGGGGGGGGGGGGGGGGGGGGGGGGGGGGGGGGGGGGGGGGGGGGGGGGGGGGGGGGGGGGGGGGGGGGGGGGGGGGGGGGGGGGGGGGGGGGGGGGGGGGGGGGGGGGGGGGGGGGGGGGGGGGGGGGGGGGGGGGGGGGGGGGGGGGGGGGGGGGGGGGGGGGGGGGGGGGGGGGGGGGGGGGGGGGGGGGGGGGGGGGGGGGGGGGGGGGGGGGGGGGGGGGGGGGGGGGGGGGGGGGGGGGGGGGGGGGGGGGGGGGGGGGGGGGGGGGGGGGGGGGGGGGGGGGGGGGGGGGGGGGGGGGGGGGGGGGGGGGGGGGGGGGGGGGGGGGGGGGGGGGGGGGGGGGGGGGGGGGGGGGGGGGGGGGGGGGGGGGGGGGGGGGGGGGGGGGGGGGGGGGGGGGGGGGGGGGGGGGGGGGGGGGGGGGGGGGGGGGGGGGGGGGGGGGGGGGGGGGGGGGGGGGGGGGGGGGGGGGGGGGGGGGGGGGGGGGGGGGGGGGGGGGGGGGGGGGGGGGGGGGGGGGGGGGGGGGGGGGGGGGGGGGGGGGGGGGGGGGGGGGGGGGGGGGGGGGGGGGGGGGGGGGGGGGGGGGGGGGGGGGGGGGGGGGGGGGGGGGGGGGGGGGGGGGGGGGGGGGGGGGGGGGGGGGGGGGGGGGGGGGGGGGGGGGGGGGGGGGGGGGGGGGGGGGGGGGGGGGGGGGGGGGGGGGGGGGGGGGGGGGGGGGGGGGGGGGGGGGGGGGGGGGGGGGGGGGGGGGGGGGGGGGGGGGGGGGGGGGGGGGGGGGGGGGGGGGGGGGGGGGGGGGGGGGGGGGGGGGGGGGGGGGGGGGGGGGGGGGGGGGGGGGGGGGGGGGGGGGGGGGGGGGGGGGGGGGGGGGGGGGGGGGGGGGGGGGGGGGGGGGGGGGGGGGGGGGGGGGGGGGGGGGGGGGGGGGGGGGGGGGGGGGGGGGGGGGGGGGGGGGGGGGGGGGGGGGGGGGGGGGGGGGGGGGGGGGGGGGGGGGGGGGGGGGGGGGGGGGGGGGGGGGGGGGGGGGGGGGGGGGGGGGGGGGGGGGGGGGGGGGGGGGGGGGGGGGGGGGGGGGGGGGGGGGGGGGGGGGGGGGGGGGGGGGGGGGGGGGGGGGGGGGGGGGGGGGGGGGGGGGGGGGGGGGGGGGGGGGGGGGGGGGGGGGGGGGGGGGGGGGGGGGGGGGGGGGGGGGGGGGGGGGGGGGGGGGGGGGGGGGGGGGGGGGGGGGGGGGGGGGGGGGGGGGGGGGGGGGGGGGGGGGGGGGGGGGGGGGGGGGGGGGGGGGGGGGGGGGGGGGGGGGGGGGGGGGGGGGGGGGGGGGGGGGGGGGGGGGGGGGGGGGGGGGGGGGGGGGGGGGGGGGGGGGGGGGGGGGGGGGGGGGGGGGGGGGGGGGGGGGGGGGGGGGGGGGGGGGGGGGGGGGGGGGGGGGGGGGGGGGGGGGGGGGGGGGGGGGGGGGGGGGGGGGGGGGGGGGGGGGGGGGGGGGGGGGGGGGGGGGGGGGGGGGGGGGGGGGGGGGGGGGGGGGGGGGGGGGGGGGGGGGGGGGGGGGGGGGGGGGGGGGGGGGGGGGGGGGGGGGGGGGGGGGGGGGGGGGGGGGGGGGGGGGGGGGGGGGGGGGGGGGGGGGGGGGGGGGGGGGGGGGGGGGGGGGGGGGGGGGGGGGGGGGGGGGGGGGGGGGGGGGGGGGGGGGGGGGGGGGGGGGGGGGGGGGGGGGGGGGGGGGGGGGGGGGGGGGGGGGGGGGGGGGGGGGGGGGGGGGGGGGGGGGGGGGGGGGGGGGGGGGGGGGGGGGGGGGGGGGGGGGGGGGGGGGGGGGGGGGGGGGGGGGGGGGGGGGGGGGGGGGGGGGGGGGGGGGGGGGGGGGGGGGGGGGGGGGGGGGGGGGGGGGGGGGGGGGGGGGGGGGGGGGGGGGGGGGGGGGGGGGGGGGGGGGGGGGGGGGGGGGGGGGGGGGGGGGGGGGGGGGGGGGGGGGGGGGGGGGGGGGGGGGGGGGGGGGGGGGGGGGGGGGGGGGGGGGGGGGGGGGGGGGGGGGGGGGGGGGGGGGGGGGGGGGGGGGGGGGGGGGGGGGGGGGGGGGGGGGGGGGGGGGGGGGGGGGGGGGGGGGGGGGGGGGGGGGGGGGGGGGGGGGGGGGGGGGGGGGGGGGGGGGGGGGGGGGGGGGGGGGGGGGGGGGGGGGGGGGGGGGGGGGGGGGGGGGGGGGGGGGGGGGGGGGGGGGGGGGGGGGGGGGGGGGGGGGGGGGGGGGGGGGGGGGGGGGGGGGGGGGGGGGGGGGGGGGGGGGGGGGGGGGGGGGGGGGGGGGGGGGGGGGGGGGGGGGGGGGGGGGGGGGGGGGGGGGGGGGGGGGGGGGGGGGGGGGGGGGGGGGGGGGGGGGGGGGGGGGGGGGGGGGGGGGGGGGGGGGGGGGGGGGGGGGGGGGGGGGGGGGGGGGGGGGGGGGGGGGGGGGGGGGGGGGGGGGGGGGGGGGGGGGGGGGGGGGGGGGGGGGGGGGGGGGGGGGGGGGGGGGGGGGGGGGGGGGGGGGGGGGGGGGGGGGGGGGGGGGGGGGGGGGGGGGGGGGGGGGGGGGGGGGGGGGGGGGGGGGGGGGGGGGGGGGGGGGGGGGGGGGGGGGGGGGGGGGGGGGGGGGGGGGGGGGGGGGGGGGGGGGGGGGGGGGGGGGGGGGGGGGGGGGGGGGGGGGGGGGGGGGGGGGGGGGGGGGGGGGGGGGGGGGGGGGGGGGGGGGGGGGGGGGGGGGGGGGGGGGGGGGGGGGGGGGGGGGGGGGGGGGGGGGGGGGGGGGGGGGGGGGGGGGGGGGGGGGGGGGGGGGGGGGGGGGGGGGGGGGGGGGGGGGGGGGGGGGGGGGGGGGGGGGGGGGGGGGGGGGGGGGGGGGGGGGGGGGGGGGGGGGGGGGGGGGGGGGGGGGGGGGGGGGGGGGGGGGGGGGGGGGGGGGGGGGGGGGGGGGGGGGGGGGGGGGGGGGGGGGGGGGGGGGGGGGGGGGGGGGGGGGGGGGGGGGGGGGGGGGGGGGGGGGGGGGGGGGGGGGGGGGGGGGGGGGGGGGGGGGGGGGGGGGGGGGGGGGGGGGGGGGGGGGGGGGGGGGGGGGGGGGGGGGGGGGGGGGGGGGGGGGGGGGGGGGGGGGGGGGGGGGGGGGGGGGGGGGGGGGGGGGGGGGGGGGGGGGGGGGGGGGGGGGGGGGGGGGGGGGGGGGGGGGGGGGGGGGGGGGGGGGGGGGGGGGGGGGGGGGGGGGGGGGGGGGGGGGGGGGGGGGGGGGGGGGGGGGGGGGGGGGGGGGGGGGGGGGGGGGGGGGGGGGGGGGGGGGGGGGGGGGGGGGGGGGGGGGGGGGGGGGGGGGGGGGGGGGGGGGGGGGGGGGGGGGGGGGGGGGGGGGGGGGGGGGGGGGGGGGGGGGGGGGGGGGGGGGGGGGGGGGGGGGGGGGGGGGGGGGGGGGGGGGGGGGGGGGGGGGGGGGGGGGGGGGGGGGGGGGGGGGGGGGGGGGGGGGGGGGGGGGGGGGGGGGGGGGGGGGGGGGGGGGGGGGGGGGGGGGGGGGGGGGGGGGGGGGGGGGGGGGGGGGGGGGGGGGGGGGGGGGGGGGGGGGGGGGGGGGGGGGGGGGGGGGGGGGGGGGGGGGGGGGGGGGGGGGGGGGGGGGGGGGGGGGGGGGGGGGGGGGGGGGGGGGGGGGGGGGGGGGGGGGGGGGGGGGGGGGGGGGGGGGGGGGGGGGGGGGGGGGGGGGGGGGGGGGGGGGGGGGGGGGGGGGGGGGGGGGGGGGGGGGGGGGGGGGGGGGGGGGGGGGGGGGGGGGGGGGGGGGGGGGGGGGGGGGGGGGGGGGGGGGGGGGGGGGGGGGGGGGGGGGGGGGGGGGGGGGGGGGGGGGGGGGGGGGGGGGGGGGGGGGGGGGGGGGGGGGGGGGGGGGGGGGGGGGGGGGGGGGGGGGGGGGGGGGGGGGGGGGGGGGGGGGGGGGGGGGGGGGGGGGGGGGGGGGGGGGGGGGGGGGGGGGGGGGGGGGGGGGGGGGGGGGGGGGGGGGGGGGGGGGGGGGGGGGGGGGGGGGGGGGGGGGGGGGGGGGGGGGGGGGGGGGGGGGGGGGGGGGGGGGGGGGGGGGGGGGGGGGGGGGGGGGGGGGGGGGGGGGGGGGGGGGGGGGGGGGGGGGGGGGGGGGGGGGGGGGGGGGGGGGGGGGGGGGGGGGGGGGGGGGGGGGGGGGGGGGGGGGGGGGGGGGGGGGGGGGGGGGGGGGGGGGGGGGGGGGGGGGGGGGGGGGGGGGGGGGGGGGGGGGGGGGGGGGGGGGGGGGGGGGGGGGGGGGGGGGGGGGGGGGGGGGGGGGGGGGGGGGGGGGGGGGGGGGGGGGGGGGGGGGGGGGGGGGGGGGGGGGGGGGGGGGGGGGGGGGGGGGGGGGGGGGGGGGGGGGGGGGGGGGGGGGGGGGGGGGGGGGGGGGGGGGGGGGGGGGGGGGGGGGGGGGGGGGGGGGGGGGGGGGGGGGGGGGGGGGGGGGGGGGGGGGGGGGGGGGGGGGGGGGGGGGGGGGGGGGGGGGGGGGGGGGGGGGGGGGGGGGGGGGGGGGGGGGGGGGGGGGGGGGGGGGGGGGGGGGGGGGGGGGGGGGGGGGGGGGGGGGGGGGGGGGGGGGGGGGGGGGGGGGGGGGGGGGGGGGGGGGGGGGGGGGGGGGGGGGGGGGGGGGGGGGGGGGGGGGGGGGGGGGGGGGGGGGGGGGGGGGGGGGGGGGGGGGGGGGGGGGGGGGGGGGGGGGGGGGGGGGGGGGGGGGGGGGGGGGGGGGGGGGGGGGGGGGGGGGGGGGGGGGGGGGGGGGGGGGGGGGGGGGGGGGGGGGGGGGGGGGGGGGGGGGGGGGGGGGGGGGGGGGGGGGGGGGGGGGGGGGGGGGGGGGGGGGGGGGGGGGGGGGGGGGGGGGGGGGGGGGGGGGGGGGGGGGGGGGGGGGGGGGGGGGGGGGGGGGGGGGGGGGGGGGGGGGGGGGGGGGGGGGGGGGGGGGGGGGGGGGGGGGGGGGGGGGGGGGGGGGGGGGGGGGGGGGGGGGGGGGGGGGGGGGGGGGGGGGGGGGGGGGGGGGGGGGGGGGGGGGGGGGGGGGGGGGGGGGGGGGGGGGGGGGGGGGGGGGGGGGGGGGGGGGGGGGGGGGGGGGGGGGGGGGGGGGGGGGGGGGGGGGGGGGGGGGGGGGGGGGGGGGGGGGGGGGGGGGGGGGGGGGGGGGGGGGGGGGGGGGGGGGGGGGGGGGGGGGGGGGGGGGGGGGGGGGGGGGGGGGGGGGGGGGGGGGGGGGGGGGGGGGGGGGGGGGGGGGGGGGGGGGGGGGGGGGGGGGGGGGGGGGGGGGGGGGGGGGGGGGGGGGGGGGGGGGGGGGGGGGGGGGGGGGGGGGGGGGGGGGGGGGGGGGGGGGGGGGGGGGGGGGGGGGGGGGGGGGGGGGGGGGGGGGGGGGGGGGGGGGGGGGGGGGGGGGGGGGGGGGGGGGGGGGGGGGGGGGGGGGGGGGGGGGGGGGGGGGGGGGGGGGGGGGGGGGGGGGGGGGGGGGGGGGGGGGGGGGGGGGGGGGGGGGGGGGGGGGGGGGGGGGGGGGGGGGGGGGGGGGGGGGGGGGGGGGGGGGGGGGGGGGGGGGGGGGGGGGGGGGGGGGGGGGGGGGGGGGGGGGGGGGGGGGGGGGGGGGGGGGGGGGGGGGGGGGGGGGGGGGGGGGGGGGGGGGGGGGGGGGGGGGGGGGGGGGGGGGGGGGGGGGGGGGGGGGGGGGGGGGGGGGGGGGGGGGGGGGGGGGGGGGGGGGGGGGGGGGGGGGGGGGGGGGGGGGGGGGGGGGGGGGGGGGGGGGGGGGGGGGGGGGGGGGGGGGGGGGGGGGGGGGGGGGGGGGGGGGGGGGGGGGGGGGGGGGGGGGGGGGGGGGGGGGGGGGGGGGGGGGGGGGGGGGGGGGGGGGGGGGGGGGGGGGGGGGGGGGGGGGGGGGGGGGGGGGGGGGGGGGGGGGGGGGGGGGGGGGGGGGGGGGGGGGGGGGGGGGGGGGGGGGGGGGGGGGGGGGGGGGGGGGGGGGGGGGGGGGGGGGGGGGGGGGGGGGGGGGGGGGGGGGGGGGGGGGGGGGGGGGGGGGGGGGGGGGGGGGGGGGGGGGGGGGGGGGGGGGGGGGGGGGGGGGGGGGGGGGGGGGGGGGGGGGGGGGGGGGGGGGGGGGGGGGGGGGGGGGGGGGGGGGGGGGGGGGGGGGGGGGGGGGGGGGG
Organism: Knipowitschia caucasica; assembly: GCA_964034765.1. NCBI lineage: Eukaryota > Metazoa > Chordata > Actinopteri > Gobiiformes > Gobiidae > Knipowitschia > Knipowitschia caucasica. The sequence goes on along the minus strand of OZ035838.1, from coordinate 10,093,269 downwards.
GGGGGGGGGGGGGGGGGGGGGGGGGGGGGGGGGGGGGGGGGGGGGGGGGGGGGGGGGGGGGGGGGGGGGGGGGGGGGGGGGGGGGGGGGGGGGGGGGGGGGGGGGGGGGGGGGGGGGGGGGGGGGGGGGGGGGGGGGGGGGGGGGGGGGGGGGGGGGGGGGGGGGGGGGGGGGGGGGGGGGGGGGGGGGGGGGGGGGGGGGGGGGGGGGGGGGGGGGGGGGGGGGGGGGGGGGGGGGGGGGGGGGGGGGGGGGGGGGGGGGGGGGGGGGGGGGGGGGGGGGGGGGGGGGGGGGGGGGGGGGGGGGGGGGGGGGGGGGGGGGGGGGGGGGGGGGGGGGGGGGGGGGGGGGGGGGGGGGGGGGGGGGGGGGGGGGGGGGGGGGGGGGGGGGGGGGGGGGGGGGGGGGGGGGGGGGGGGGGGGGGGGGGGGGGGGGGGGGGGGGGGGGGGGGGGGGGGGGGGGGGGGGGGGGGGGGGGGGGGGGGGGGGGGGGGGGGGGGGGGGGGGGGGGGGGGGGGGGGGGGGGGGGGGGGGGGGGGGGGGGGGGGTGGGGGGGGGGGGGGGGGGGGGGGGGGGGGGGGGGGGGGGGGGGGGGGGGGGGGGGGGGGGGGGGGGGGGGGGGGGGGGGGGGGGGGGGGGGGGGGGGGTGGGGGGGGGGGGGGGGGGGGGGGGGGGGGGGGGGGGGGGGGGGGGGGGGGGGGGGGGGGGGGGGGGGGGGGGGGGGGGGGGGGGGGGGGGGGGGGGGGGGGGGGGGGGGGGGGGGGGGGGGGGGGGGGGGGGGGGGGGGGGGGGGGGGGGGGGGGGGGGGGGGGGGGGGGGGGGGGGGGGGGGGGGGGGGGGGGGGGGGGGGGGGGGGGGGGGGGGGGGGGGGGGGGGGGGGGGGGGGGGGGGGGGGGGGGGGGGGGGGGGGGGGGGGGGGGGGGGGGGGGGGGGGGGGGGGGGGGGGGGGGGGGGGGGGGGGGGGGGGGGGGGGGGGGGGGGGGGGGGGGGGGGGGGGGGGGGGGGGGGGGGGGGGGGGGGGGGGGGGGGGGGGGGGGGGGGGGGGGGGGGGGGGGGGGGGGGGGGGGGGGGGGGGGGGGGGGGGGGGGGGGGGGGGGGGGGGGGGGGGGGGGGGGGGGGGGGGGGGGGGGGGGGGGGGGGGGGGGGGGGGGGGGGGGGGGGGGGGGTGGGGGGGGGGGGGGGGGGGGGGGGGGGGGGGGGGGGGGGGGGGGGGGGGGGGGGGGGGGGGGGGGGGGGGGGGGGGGGGTGGTTTTGGGAGGTGGTGTTTGATTTTTGTGGGGGGTGGGTTGGTTTAATGGTGGGGGGAGATTGTATTTGGGGGGGGGGTTTTTGTGTATTTGGTGGGGTTGGGGGGGGGGGGGGTTAGGGGGGGGTTGGGGGTTTGTGGTTGTTATGGTTGTTGGTGTTTGGGGGGGTTGATGTTTGGGGGTGGGTTTGGTGGTTGTGTGGTGGTGGATGGGGTGTGGTGGGTTGGTGGGGGTGTGGGTTTTGTGGATTTGATTGATAGTGTGTGAGTGGTTTTGGGTGGGGGGTGTGGTTTGTTGTGTGGGTGTTTTGGTGGTTGTTTTTTTTGGTGTTGGGTGGGGTTGTGTGTTGGTGATGGTTTTTTTTTTTTGGGGTGGTTTGTTTTGTTGGTGTGTTGTTGGGGTTTTGGTTTGTGTGGGTTGGGGGGTGGTTGTTGGTGTTTGTGTGGTGGGGTTTGGTGTTGGTGGGGGGTGGTTTGTTGTGGTGGTTTTGTTGGGGTTTTGGGGTGTTTTTTGTTTTTTGTTGTGTGTTGGTTTTGTTGTTGTTTTTGGGGGGTTGGGTGTGGTTTGTTTGGTTTTTTTTTTGTGGGGGGTTGTGGTGGTTTTTGTTTGGTGGGGGGTTGTATGGTGTGGGTGTGTGTGGTGGTTTGGTGTTTGTGTTGGGGTGTGGTGTTGTGGGGTGTTTTGGGTGTGTTGTGTTTATGTTTTGGGGGTTTTGGTTGTTGTTGGGTGGTGTAGGTTGGTGTGGTATTGGTGTTTTGGGGTTTGGTTATGTGGGTTTGTTGTTTTGTTTGTTGGGGGGTTGTGGTGTGGGTTTTTAGTGATTGTTGGAAGTTAGGGGGATATGAGGTGAGAGGATTTGTTTTTTTTTATATCTATCTCTACTATATATATATATATATATATGTGGGGTAGGGTTTGGTGGGATGTGGTGGTGGATAGTGGGGTGGGGGTTATTGTTGTTTTGTTTTTGTTGTTTTGGGTAGTTAGGGAGTTGTGTTTGTTATTGAAGGGATTTTTGGTTATGGTTTATGATTGATTTTTTTTGGGATTTAGGGTTTGTTGTGGTTGTTTTTGTGTGGTTGTTTGTTGATGTTAATTTTGTAATAGAGGAGGGTAGAGTAATAGTAGCAGGTTTAATTGTTATGGGGTTGTGGGGAGGGGGATTTAGTTTGGATATTTTGTATTTTAATTTTGGGGGTGGGATTGTTGATTTTGGGTGGGGGGGGGGATATGGTGTTTTTTTTAGAGGATAAGGGTGTTGGGAGTTTTTTGTTGGTGGTGTAGGGTTTTGGGTTGTTGTTTTGGGGGGGGTGTTTATTGTTGGGTTTGAGGGTTTGGGGGGTTGTGGGGTTTTTTTGGGTGGTTGTGTGGGGGGGGTTTATGTTGTTTTTTTGTGTTGGTGTGTTATTATTGGTTTTGGGTTTAATTAATTGGGGATAATGTTTGGGGTTGGGGTTGTTGGGTATTTTAATGTGGTAAGGGGATTTGATTGGTGTGGGGTGGGGGGGGTGAAGTGGAAGGAGGTTTGTTTGGTGTTAGTGGGGGGGTTAATGGGTTTGAGTGGAGGTGGATGAGGATAATGTTGGGGATTAAGTGGTAGGGTGTAGTGGTTAAGAGATATGGTGTTGGGAATTTTTGATTAAAGTTTGGGGAGGTTTTTTTAGGAGAATTTTTGTGTGGGGTTTGAGGGAAGGGGGTGGGTGAAAATAGATGAGAGAATTGGGAGGAGGGGTTTGAGGGGGGGAGTTGTGTGTGGTTGGGGTGGGGGTTGGGTGTTTTTAAGGGTTTGGAATATTGTAGGGGTTTTGGTTTAGGTAGGTTATATATTGTGGGTGAGGGTTTGTTGGGTAGGGGTTTTGTGTTGTATTGGTGGTGTTAGGGGGGAGGATGTGGTTTGTGTGGTGTTTGTGGATTAGTGTGATTGATGATATAAGGGTAGTGGTATTTAGTATTGGGAAAAATGATTTGTTGGATTGGGTGGTTAAAGATATTTTTTGGGTAATAAGTTGGTTTGGTGGAGGGTTGATTGGATGTTAGTTTGATAGTTGGGGGGGGGGTGTTTATTTTTTAAGTTTGTGTTATATATTTTGTTAGGATTTAGTTTTTATTGTGTGTGATTATTTGTATTTTTGTTTTTTGTGTGAGTGGGGTGGGTTTGTTTGGGGGGGGGGGTTTGTAGTTTTGGTGGTGGTTTGTTGGGTGTTGGGTTGGTATGTGATAGGGGTGTGGGGGGTGGTGTTTTGGTGGGGGTTGGGGTGGTGTGTGGTTGTGGGTTGGTTGGGGGGGGGTGGGGGGGGTGTGGGGGGGTGGGGTGGTGGGTTGTTGTATATATATATATCTATGGATTATTGTTAGGGGTGGGTTTTGAATTTGGGGTGGGTGATTGTATATGTTGGGGATAATGGGTTTTGATTTGGGTTTGTGTGGTTGGGTTTGTGTTAAGTTTTAGTTTTGTTGATTTATGTGTTTTTTGTGGATTTATTTTTTTTTTGTGGTGTTTTGATGTTGTTGGTTTTTGGGTGGGGATTGGGGGTTTTTAAGTTGTAAATGGTGGGATTTGATTAGGGTAAAGTATGTTTTTGTTATTGAAGTTGGAGTTGGGTATTGTTAATTATTTGTATGGGTTATATTAGTTTGTGATGGGGTTTTTGGAGGTTTGTTTGTTTTTTGTTTTAAATGGTGTTTGGATTGAGGGTGGAATGGGGAGTATTGGTTTAGTTTTTTTTGTGATGGATATGGTTGGGGTTGTGGTTTGTGATAGGGGGGGGAGTAGAGTGTTTTTTTTTTTTGAGAGGGTTGATTTGGTGAGTTTTTAGTTATTTTAGAAATTTAATGATAATTGATGATAGAAGTATTTGTGTATATTAAGTTTTTAGGGGAAGTTTGTGTTTTTTGTGGGATATTGGAGTTTTTTTGGGGGTGTGATTTTTTATGTTTTGAGAGTGGTTGTTTGATTAGGGGAAAGGGTATATAGGGGAAAGGTGGGTTAGAAATTTGGTGGTTTTGAGTGGTGTTTTTGTTTTTATTTTTGGGTTTTTAGTTTGTTTTTTGAGTAGTGAGTGTGAGAGAGAGTGAGTGAGTAGGAGAGAGTGAAGAGAGAGTTTTTGGGGGGTGTGGGTTTGTTGGTTTTTGAGTTTTGTGGTTTTTTTTTTGTTGTGTTTGGGTTTGGTTGGGGTTTTTTTTTGGTTTTTGGTTGTATTGGGTTTTTTTTGGTTGTGGGTGTTGGGGGGGGGTAGTTTGTTTTTTTGGTGGTGAGTGTAAGGTTTTTGTGGTTTTTTGTGTGTGTGTGGTGGATGGGTGGATGTAGTGGTGTGAGATGAGTGTTGTTTTGAGGTGTGTAGTGGGTTTGGAGAGTGTGAAGCTAGAGCGAGAGTGCGAGAGAGTATTGGAGGATGTGATGAAAGTGTGTTTAGGGGGGTTGTTGGTTTAGAGTTGAGTTAGTGAAGTTTGATGGTGTGAGAGATTAATTAGGGTGTAAGTGTGGATATATGGGGTGGGTTGTGAGGGTTTTATTTAATTTTGAAGGGTGGTGAGGGTAAGTGGGTGTTAGGTTTTTTTGTGTTGTATGATGAATAAATGTTATGGTGGTTAGATGGTAATTTGAGTGGGTTTGGTGTTATTTTGAGAATTTGTTGGGGTTTATGGATTGAGGGGATGGGAGATGGTTTTAAGAAATGGGAGGGGTGATTGAAGAGTAGTGGAGATTGATGTGAGGGAGGGTTAGAAAGGTGGGAGTTATTGAATGTTGGGATAGGATATGGTTAATGATATTGGGGTGTATGAGGTAGGTTGTTGGTTTTGTTTTTGTAATGAGTTTTGGGTGAATTTTTGTATTGTTTGTAGTTGTTTGTTTGGTAGGTTTTTTGGGTGTGTATGTGGTAATGAATGTATTTTTTTTTTTTTTTATTGTTGTGGGGTAGGGTGAAATGGAGAGTTTTTGGAGATATGGTTTGATTAATTTGTGGGGGATGTTGTTTTTTTGGGATGTGGTGTGTGGATTTTTTGGGGTGGAGATTGGTGGGTAGTTGAGATGGGGTTTTTTTATTATTTATGGTTTTATTTAGGGAAGTTTGTATGATATTGTTGATTAGATTGTTAGTTGATGTGGTATATGGGGTTTGGGGTTGTATTTTTTAATGTTTAATTTTGGGGGGGAGTGTATTATTAATTGAAAAATGTTTTGGTAGTTTGTTTTTTTTTGATTTGAGATGTATTGTGATTGGTTTGGAGGAGTGTTAATTAGTTTGGAGGTGGTATTGGATTGGTTTTAGTTTGGAATGTGTGGGGTGTGGGGAGGATTGTATGGTTAAATTGGGGTTGGTGTTGTGGGTATGTTGGGGTTTGTTGTTTTGGGTTTTTGTTTGGTAGAGGTGGTTTTTTGGGGGGTGGGGGTGATGGGGAATGGTATGTTAATGGTGGTGTGTATGTTTTGGTGGTTTGTGTATGGTTGTATGAGGTAGGATTAGGTTTGGTTGGGGGATTTTTGTTTGAATTTTTTTTTGAAGGTGATTGATTTAGATATAGATAGTTTGGTTTTTGTAGGGAGGAGTTTGATGTGGGGTTGGGAGATTGATTGATTGATTGTGGGGTTTGATTGTGGTGGGGTGTTTAAGGATGTATTTTTGGTTATATTTGGGGAGGGTTATGGTGGGTTTTATGAATTATGATATAAAGTTTAAAAAAGAAAATATTAAAAAATTTAATATGTTTTGGTGTGTTTATTAATATGAGTTTATATATATATATATTATAAATATGATTGTTTTGATGTGATGTTTTGTTTTTATGTTTTTTGAGTGATTGGTTAAGGAAGGTTTTAAATGAATTATCTCTATAGATAATTGATTTTGAAGAGGATAATATTTAGTAGATTAAATTTTTTAAAATTAAATAATAAATTAGATTAAAATGTTAAATTTTGTTGTATTATAATAAGTGAATTTTAATGTAAAAATGATTTATTAAAATAGAGATGATTTAGAAGCATTTTATAGTTATATTTATATTGTAGTGTTATTGTTTTGTTAATGTTTGGTATTTTTTTTTTTTGATAGAAGTTGTGTGTTTTATTGTTTGGTTGTATTTTTGTTGTTTTTGTTTTTGTTTTTTTTGTTTGTTTTTGTGTTGGGATTTTTTATGTTTTTGTATTTTTGATTTTTTTTTTGTTTGTATTGATTATAGTAGAGTTTTTTGGGGAGGTATGAGGGTTTTGTGTAAGGAGAAAAAATAAGATAGGAAAGATTAGGGAATTTAAAGTGATGGTGAGAGTGGAATCTTGAAATTGGGGAATTAGGGTGGTTGGAAAAATAAAAAAGAATTAGATATTGGTGTGTGTTTTGATTTGATTTTGTTGTTTAAAATTAAGGTTTGTTGGTTTTTAATGTTATTTTTAAGGTTTTATGAAGGTTTATATAGGTAATGATATGGGGTTTTTAGTGTTGAAAGAAAAAGAAAGTGATTATTAGAAAGGGGTGTTGTTGGGGTTTAGTTTGGGAGGGGTGTTTTATTTATATGTAGGTGTTTGATTGGGTGGTGTATGATGATGAGAAGAAGGGGACTTTTGTTATTATTGGATGGTTTGTTTTTTAAGTGGGGGTGGGAGGTGGTTTTTTGATAGATTGATTTTGTAGAAATGGGAGATAGGGTGTGTGGTTTTTGGTGGTGGGAGTTTTGGAGAGAGAGAAGATGTAAGGTATTTTAAGTTGGGGGAAGGTAGTGTTTTGGGAGGAATGAATTGGGATAGTTTTTGATGTTTTTTATGATATGGGAAGAAGATGTTATGTTGGTATAGGTGATAGATTTAAGGGTTATTGGAATTGAGTAGTGGTAGAAATTTGTATGGTATGTTTTTTGTAAGTTTTGTATAGTATATAATATGGGTGGGGTGGAAGGTGTTTTGGTGAATTTTTAATTGTTTGAGAGGTTTGTTTGTTAATGGGGTATATTATTTAATGGTATGTTTTTGGGGTGAGTGAGTGTGGAGGAATTATTTATATATGTAATTATGTGTGTTAAAGTTATGATGAAATTTTAATGAAGAATTGGTAGTAAAAAAAATGGTGGTGGTAGTTTTTGTGAGATGATTTATATATGGGTGAGATTTAGGGTTGTTTGGTGTGTGGGGGTGGTTGGTAGGAGTTGGGGGGGGGTTGTTTGAGTATGTGGGTGTGTGTATGGGATGTTTTGGTGAATGGAGGTTTTGGGGGGAGTGGGGTGGTTATTTTTTATTTTTTGTGTATTTTATTTTGTGTGTGATATATTTTTGGGGGGGGGGTGGGAGGGGTAGGTTTTTTGGGGGGGTGGAAAAGGTGGTTATTGGGTGTTGTTTTGTTTTAATTGTATGAGTATTTTGATTAGGGGGAGTTTAGTGGTATGGTGATAGTTGGGGGTTGGTGGGGGGGTGGATTTGTTATGTTTTGAGATTTTGTTTATGTGTGAGAAGAGGGTTTGGTTTTTGTTTTGGGTGGGGGGTTGTGTTTGGGTTGGATGGTGTGTTTAGTCTGGGGGAAGGTGTAGAGGAGTGTGTAAGTGGTGGAATTTTTTTGTGGGTTTGTTTTGGTTGTGGATTTATGGTAGGTGTGTGTTTTTTTTTGTTTTGTGTGTGATGGGTGGTTGGTTTTAGTGTTGATTGTTGAATAGGGAGGAGGATGTATGTTTTTGGTAGATTTTGAGAATGTGGATGGGGTTTTTTGGTGGTGTTTTTATTGTTGGTTGTTGGTGGTTGGTTTTTTTTTTTTTTTTTATTTTTTTTTTTTTTTTGGTTGGTTGGGTTTTGGGGGGTGTTTTGTGTTTTTTGATTTGTTTGGTTATTTTTTTTGGGGGGTGGTGGTGGGGTGGATGTTTTTTTTTTTTTTTTTGTGATTTTTTTTTTTTGTTGTTTTTTGGGTTTGTGGTTTAGGGATGAGATAGTTGTGTGGTTGGTGAGAGAGAGAGTCGAGTTGTTGTTGTGTGTGTTGTTGTGGTTGTTGGTTTGAGTTTGTGTGTTGTTTGATGGTATAGTGTGTGTGTGAAGTGGGGTGGGTATTGGTGTATATTGGTGTGTTTTTGTGTGTGTAGGGGAATTTTTGTGGTTAGGGTTTTGTTTTGATTAGTGGGTGGGTGTTGTGAATTAAAAAAAATATTGTAGTTATTATGGTATTAAATGAAAAAGTTAGGTAGAAAAAAAAATAGAGGTGTTTTATTTAATTTTGTTTTTTTTTTTTTTTTTATTTATTGGGGTTAAGGGTAGGAGGGTTTTAGTTTTTTTTTTTTAGGGTATGTAGTAGGTGTGGGAATGGGATTTTGAGATGAGAATAAATTAGTGGAATTGAATTTTGTATTTGAATGGATTGTGGGGGATGGAGGTTTGGGAGGAGGGATAGGGGGTTATTTTAATTGAGGGGGTTTAATGGATGAGATATGGTGTTGTAGTAGGAGGATTATGTATAGGTTTTTTTGTTGATAAGGGATTGATGTTTTGGTAAATTGATTTTATATTTAGAGATTGGATAAGAGATGGAAATATAGAATGGTATTATGGGTTTGTTTGGGGTAGTTTGGTTGGTGTGAAGAGGATATAGTAAGGGGTTTTTGTTTTATGTTAGAGTGTTGGTTTTGTATGATGGTTATGGTATGTATGTTTTTTTTTTGTTTTGGGGGTTTTAAAAAGTTTGAAGTTAGTTTGAGTTTTGTAAGAATTGGTGAAATGAAGGTAGAGGATTAAAAATGGATAAGGGGTTGGTATGTTTTTTAAATGGTTGTTTGGTTGGTTTGTGGTTATTTGATGTTTTAGATTAGATAATGGGTGGAAGAAGTTTTTTTGGTTTAGAGAGATAGGGTAAAAAAATATGAGTTATGTAGGTTTTGTATTTTTTATTTTGGTTTTTTTTTTATTGTTTGGTTGTTTGTTTGGATATTATTTAGAGTTAGTTTTTAAATTTAGAGGTGGTGTTATTATTATTGATGGGAAATTTGTGTGTATGTATGTTAGTATAGGGGATAGGGTTTTGGATTTTGTTTTTGATTAGGGGTGGTTTTTGGTTTTGGGAGGGTGGTTAGATTTTGGGGGTGATGGATTGGTTGTTTCGTTAGTAGTGGTTTTTAGGTGTGTGATATGTTGTTTGTTGGTATAGTGTGGGGTGGATATTTTGTTGATATTTGTTTTGGTGGTGTTTGTTTGGTTAATTTTGTTTTTGGGAATTGGGTTGTAAGTTGTTTTTGTGGGTTTGGGTTATGATTGGTAGTGGAGGAGGGATATATGGTGGGTTTTTTTGGGATTATTGTGGTTGAGGTTGTTTGTTTTGGTATGGAGATGGTTATAGTTTGGTGGGGAAGATTATTGTGGGTTTGTTTTGTATTTTTTTTTTTTTTTAGGTTGGTTTTTATGGTGGGGGGTATTTTTGTATGTGTTTGTATTGTGGTGTGTTATTTTATTTGAAGGGATTGGAAAATGAAGATGGGAATTTTTGTGTGTTGGGAGGTGGAATAGAAAAGGAAGAATAAATGTTTGTAAGAGTGAAAGTAGAGTTTATAGATTTGGGTTGTGTTAGTGGTATTTGGGTTTGGTGATGTATGGAAAAGTATTTATATGTAATTTTGTTAATTTTATTTGAGAGAGAGTATATATCTATATCATTGTATGATTGTTTATTTATAAGTTATATATTTTTGGGGTTGAATGGTAGAAGTTTAGGAGTATTTAAGGTGGGTAAGGGAGGGTATGGGATGATGTTTGTTTTTTTTTGGGAGGAATTATTTTGAGTTGTTGGTTTTTGTGTTGGTTTTTAGTGAGGTGATGAAGAATTTGTGGATAAATAGGGGGGATTTTTTGTGGGGGAGGTGGGGTGGGTGTATGATTTATTAAGGTGATTAGTGATTTGTAGATAATTTATAAAAAAAAGTATTAAGAAAAAATATTTTGATATTAAGAATTTGGTTGATTTGTAATTGGATAGGTGTAGTTTTTGGTGTAATGATTTTGATAATTAATGATTGATGTGTTATGGTGTTAGAGGTGAGTTAGAGATGTTAGTTAGGTTGGTTTTTTGTGTTGGGATGTGTAGTTATGGTTAATTGATGGGTTTGATGAGTAAATGAGTTTGAGGTTTGTTAGTGAATGGGTATTGGGGGATATGAAAGGGGTTGTGGGTTGATGGTGTAGATTAAGTATAGGTGTGTTTGTTGAATTGTTATTAGGTAGATGAAGTTGTTTATTTTAGTAAATATAATGTTTAATTTGGTATTATTGATTATATGGGGTTTGGGGTTGTTTGTAGGTTTATATGGATGTAAATTATATGGGGATTTGTTAGTGATGGGATGTATTTTTGTAGGGGGGTTGTTAGTTTATGATAGGGGTTGTAGTAATAAGGGTGAAAAGGGTGAATATTTAAGTTAGTGGGAGGAGGGATAGAATTGTTTGAGATGAGTAAGAGAAGAGAGAGAGTGGGGAGTTTAATTTTTTTTTTGGGTTGGTGATTTTTTTTTTGGGAATTGGAAAGATATTGTTATTGTTGTGGTTAAGTTAGTTAGATGTATGGAGATTGTTTTTGGGGGATTTTTTAATGTTATGTTTGATTTTTAAAAGATATGGTTGGTTTGGGTGTGGTGTGAGTAGAGAGTGGTGGAGAGTATGGTTTTGGGGGTGGTGGATGGGAAGTAGGTGGAGTAGATTGTGGAGAGATGTGTTATGAGTTAAAAAAGTGGTGATGGTTGGTGTGTTTTGATAGAGTAGTTAGTTTGATTTATAGTTATTTGTGTGATTTTTTATTAGGTTTGTTGGTTGAGATATTTTATTTATTTGTAAGTATGGGATTGGTTTGGTAGTGTTGGTAGATGTTGAAGATAAATTAGATTGTGAGAGGTGATTGGATTTAAATATTGGTATTTAATATTTGGAATTAATAGTGTGATATAGTTAAAGGTGGTGGTTGGGGAAAAGGTGTGATTGGAAGTTTGGTATTTTGTGGTGGATGGGAGTTGGGGAATTTATGGATGTATAAAGAGGTGTAGATGTTGTGGAAGTAAATATGTGGATATAATTTTATTATTTGATTATTTATAGGGTAGTTTTTTTTTAGGATTTGTGTGGGTTTGTATTGAGATGGGAGGATTTGATGTGTGGTTTGTTTTGTTATTGGTGGGTGGTGGTGGTATATGGATAATTAATTGATTTTAGTTAGGGTTTTAAAGTGAAATTGTATGTTTTGTTATTGGGTTGGGTTTAAGTTTATTTGGTTATTTATGGTGAGTTGATGGGGGTGAAGTTTTGGGATTCTCTATCTATATATTTATTAATAGGTAGTGTTGAATAATGGGAGATTTAATAATTGTTTTATATTTGAAGGATAGGGTTTTTGTTTTTTTGTAGTAGTTGTTTTTTTTTATTTTTTGTTTGTGTGGGTTTATTTGATTTTGGTTAAATTATGTATGGGGGAGTTATTTGTGGGATTGTTGTGATTAATAGGGATTATTTAATGTTTGGAGTTGTATTTAGGGATTTTGTGGGGGCTTGAAAGGAGGTAGGTTGGTAATTTGAATAAAAAGTTTTTGGTTTATGGTATTGTTGGATTTTTTTGAATTTTGGATGGTTTATGGTTTTATAGGGAGAGAGGGGTTTTTTGTAATGTTTTTATTTTTTATTGTTGATTTATTGTGTTTGGTGTTTTGTTAAGAGGGAGGATGGAAGTAGGTGTTTTGGTTTTGGTTTGTGGGGTGGGGTGTGTTTTTTTTTTGATTGTGGGTGATGGGTTTTTTTTTTGTTTTTTGGATATGGATGGGTTGTGTTTTATATGGTCTCTTAAGAAGAATTATATAGAGTTTAGAGTATAGAGTAATGTAAATTTGTGATATGAGGGTGTTTTTATATTGATTTTAGTGTATTTGTTTTATTGAATTGGGAAAGTGTTGGGTGGGGATTTTAAGGTGTTTTTTGTTTGGTAGATTGTGGTAATTGATTCGGTATATTTGAAGATGGGGTAGGATATGTATTGGGGGGTGAGGGGAATGTTGGGAATGGAAAGTGTGGGTAGGTGGAGAGAGAAGTGGGAGTGGGGTGGATTTTTGTGGGTATTTGTATTTTTTGGATGTTTTTGGTGGGTAGGGGAGGAGTTTAAATATTATATGTGATTGTAGGATTAGGGTTTATTAGATGAAATTGATATATGGTTTTTTTAGATATGGATGGATATTAGGAATGGAATGTTTAGTAGGGTTTATTAGAATATAGGTTATATTATTATGATTTGGGGTAATTGGGGGAGATAGATGATTGGGTGTTTTTTGTATGGGGTGGGTGGGATAATAAGAAGTATATAGAAAGATTATGTTTATGGGTTAAGAGTAAAGTAGAGGTTGTAAGGTTGTAAATAAGATTTTAAGTTAGAAAAATGTGTGGGAGGGGGAGGAGATTTTTAATGTAATGTGATTTGTTATGTGTAAAGTATGTTTTAGGGGGGTATGGGGTTAATTGGGATTAAATAATTGAGATTTTAATAAAGTTAGGAAGAGGGAGATTAAATTGGTGGGTTGAATTATTTAGTGTAAATATTTAAGGTTTTTTAAAGAGGAAATTTAATTGAAAGTGGGAGGAATGTTTTATGGTTATTTAATTGTTATGGAATATAATTTATTTTTTGTAGAAGTTGAAGTTGGGGTAAGGAGGTTTGGAAGGTTGTAAGGGAGGATGTATTGTTTGGAATTGTGTTTGTGTTGGTGAGGTGGTTTAGTAAGCGAAGTGCAGCGAGAGCGCGAGCGAGTGTGGATAATTGAGTTATTGGTGTGGTTGTGTGGTGGGGAGTGGGAATGTGAAGATATTAGAATATATTTTGTAGATATTATGTAAAGAATAATTGGCTGGGGTGTTGTAATGAAAAGAAGTTATTAGTTTTTTTGTGGTGGGAATTGATAATAATTAGGAGATATTATAGAAATGGTTTTTGTTTTTGTTGGTATTTAGATGAGTAGTTATTTAAATTGTTTTTTTTTTATGTTTTTTTTTTTTTTTGTTTGTTTTTTTTTTATGAGTGATTTTTTGTTGGTAGTGTTTGTTGTTTATTTATGTGTTTGTATTTGATTTTATTTTTGTTTTTTATATATGATTTGTGTGTTGATGTATATTGTAAAATCTGTTGTGTGGTTATGGTTTTATGTTGAAATTGGGGGAAGTTAAGTAAGTGTTGTGTGGTGTGAGGTAGATTTAGATAATTTGGAAATTTATAATAAAAAATGTAGGGGTTGATAGTGTTTATGTTGGTGTAGGGGGTATTTGATATTATATATTGATAGTTTAGAGTGGTGAAAAGGGTTATGTTTTTGGGATGTTTTTTATTAAATGTAATGGAGTTATAATTATGAGTGTTTTTGAGCGAGAGATGTGAGAGTGTCGCGTAGGTAGTGATGGATTAGGGTTGAATGTTTAAGAATAGTGATAGGAGGCGCGATCGAGCTGAGCAGAGGATTATTTTGTTTTGTTTAGATAATTGATTTTATTTATGTAGTGTAGCGAGTAGAGAGCGACGTGGGTGGATTTAAATAGTTTAAAAAGAAATATATGAATGTTTATATTTATAAAGGTTTAATTTTAGTAATGGTATTATTTTTATTTTGTATTGTAAATGGAGTTTGAAGTTGGTTTTTTGTAATTAAAATTATTGAATGAGTTAAAATTTTAAGTGTTTTGTGAATATGTTTAACTTTTAAAAATTGTTTTATGAATAAAATTAAATGTATTAATGATTATTAATGTTTAGTTATCTCTCTCTCTCTCTCTATAAAAATTGATTGGAGAGGAGAAATAATAAGTGTAAAATGGAATGTGTAGAAGAAGATATTATTATGGTTTTATTATATGTTGGGATTTAATGTATATTATTTATATATATTTGGGTATATTTTTAATTTAATTTTGTAAATAATTGGAAAGAGGTATTTTTAATTTATTTTTGTAATTAAATTTTTATTTTTATAGATGTTTTGTTTTTTATATTGTTTGTAATTTTTGGTTTTTTGTTTATTTATTTTAGATTTATTTATTTTTATGTTATTTGGTGATTATTTTTTTGTATTTGGATTTGTTTTTGGGGGAGGGGTTGGAATGTTGGTAGGAAATGTATTAGTAATATGAGTATGTAGATTTGATTATAGAGGGTAAGTGGATTGATAAATAATTAGATAAAAAATATGAGATGATGGTGGAAAATATATATGTTAATATAAGGAATGGTTGATAAATTATTTATAAAAAGAAGAGAATATTTGGATAGGAGTTGTATATTGAAGAGAGTGGGTGTAAGAATAGATGAAGTATTTATATGGGGGGTAAATTGTATTAATTGGGTTACTGAAAGGGGTTAATGTATTATAAATATTGGGAGGTATCACACCTCATAGTTATGGGTTTGTAGGAAATGGGTGATTTTTATATAGGTATGAGAATGGAGAAGGTAGGATAATAATTGTGACTCTATCTCTATTTTAGGTTAGCTGAAGGTTAGGGGGCTAGTGCTGTGCTCGCTAGATCTCGAGTCGAGTAGTCTATCTATAGCTCTATATATCGATCATCTCTAATTAATTAGAGGTTTAGGTGGGGGTGGATGAGGAAGGAAATGTGTTGTTTAGGTGGTTAAGTTTAGTTTATAATATATTATATGTTTTTTAAGTTATTAATATTGTGTGTTAATGGGAGGTTGATGGTAGAGGGTATGTAGGTTTGTAAGATATGATTTGTTAAAAGTTTTTGTGGGGGTTTGATGTTTTGTTAAGAGAATGTGTGGAAAAGGAAAGATGTAGAGAGAGGATTATAGGTGTAGGAGGTGGATGGAGGTGTTAAATGAGAGATGGGTATAAGTTTGTGAAAGAGATAGGGGAAAGGGAAATTTTTGTTATGGGATTGGGGTATTTGGTAGGATTTTTAGAGGGAAAAGGAGGGGGGGGGGGGGGAGGAGGGGGTGACTATATCTATATATCTTTAAATGGGGGGGGGATAATATATATGTAGGTGTTTTGTTGAAGGATGGGGGAAAAAGGGGTATTGTGAGTGGGGTTGGGGAATGGGTTGGGGGGGGGGGTTTGTGAAGTTGGGAGGAGGAAGGAGTGTGGGAATGTGGGAGTGGGGTGAAGTGTTAAGGAATGGAAATGGAAAATATGGATGGATGTAGAAGTTAAGTATAGAGAGGGGTGTGAGTGAGAGGGGGAGATGAGTGAGTTGATATATGGATTGAGGGATTGGGGATTTGGGTGAGGAGGAGAAAGGAGAGGGTGTTGGAGGGGTTGTTGTATAAGATGTGTTAGGATGTGGTTTTTTAGATTTTTTTAAGGGGGTGTGGTTGGGGGGTGTGTGGGTGGGTGGGTGGTGGGGTGGGGGTGGTTTGTGTGGGGTGGGGGGGTTTTTGTGGAGTGGGGTGGGTGGGGTGTGGTGGGTTGTGGGGTGGGGGGGGGGGTGTGTATTGGTTGTGTGGGTGGTGTTTTGTGTGGATATGATTGGTGTGTGGGTGGGGGTGGTGTTGGGGTGGGGGGTGTTGGGTTGGGGTGTGGGTGGGGGGTGGTTTGGGGGTTGTGGGTTTTTTGTGTGTTGTGGTGTGGTGGGTGGGGGGTGGTGTGTGTTGGGGGGGTGTTGTTGTTGTTGTTTTGTGGGGGGTTTGGGGGGGAGGGGGTTTGTTGGGTTTTTGTGTGTTGTGGTGGGGGGGGGTGGTTTGGGGTGTGTTTTGTGTTATGTGTGTGTTGGTGGGTTTGGTGTTGGGGTGGTGTTGTTGTTTTGGGTGGGGGGGGGGGGGTTTGGGGGGGTTGGGGTGTGGGTTGTGGTGGGGGGGGTGGGGGGGGGGTTTTGGGGGGGGGGGGGGGGGGGGGGGTGGGTGGGGGTGTTGGGGGGGGGTGGTGTGGGGGTGTGGGGGGTGTGGGGGGGTGGTTGGGGGGGTTGTGGTGGGGGGGGGGGTGGTGTTTTGGGTTTTTGTGGGTTGGGTTTTTTGTTTTTGGTTGGGGGTTTGGGTTTTTTTTGGTGGGGGTTGGGGTGGTGGGGGGTGGTGTGGGGGTTTGTTTGGGGGGGGGGGGGGGGGGGGGGGGTGGTTGGGGGTGGTTGGGGTTTGGTTTGTGGGTGGTGGGTGGGGTGTTTGTTTGTTTGTTGGGGGTGGGTGGGGGGTTGTGGGGTGTGAGTGATTGAGTGGGGGAGTGTGTGGTGTGGGTTGGTGGGGGGTGGGGGGGTTGTGTTGGGGGGGGGTTGTGGTTGTGGAGTGTGTGGGGGAGTTGGGGGGGTGGTGTGGGGGGTGTGTGGGTGTGGGAGAGTGTGGGGGTTGTGGAGTGTGGGGTGGGTTGTGGGTGGGGGTGGGGGGGGGTTGGTTGTGGTGGGTGGGTTGGTTGTTGGGTGGGGGGTGGGTGGTGGGTGGGTTGTGGGTTTGGGTGTGTTTGTGGGGGGGTGTTTTGGTTGGGTGGGTTGTGGGTGTGGGGGGGGGGGGGGTGGTGGGTGGGGGGGGGTTGGGTGTGGGGTGGGGGGTTGGGGGGTTGTTGGTGTGGTTGGTGGTTTGGTTTGGGGGGGTGGGGGGTTGGTGGGGTTTGGGGTGGGGGGGGGGGTGGGTTGGGGGGGGGGGGGGGTGGTGGTGGTTTGTTGGGTGGGTGGGGGTGGGGTGGGTGTGGGGGGGGGGGGGGGGGGGTTTGGTGGGGGGTGGTTGGGGGTTGGTGGGTGGTGTGGGGGGGGTGGGGGGGGGGGGGGGGTTGGGGGGGTGGGTGGGGGGTGTGGGTGTTGTGGTGGGGGTGGGGGGGGTGGTGGTTGGGGGGTGGGGGGGGGGGGGTTTGGGGGGGGGGGGGGGGGGGGGGTGGTTGGGGGTGGGGTTGTGGTGGGGTGGGGGGGGGGGGGGGGGTGGGGGGGGGGGTGGTGGGGGGTTGGTGGGGGGTTGGGGGGGGGGGGGGGGTGGGGGGTTTGGGTTGGGGGTTGGGGTGGGGGGGTGGGGGGTGGGGGGGGTGGGTGGGGTGGGGGGGGGTTGGGGGGTGTGTGGTGGGGGTGGGTGGGGGTGGGGTGTTTGGGGGGGGGTGGGGGGGGGTGGGGGTGTGGTGTGTGGGGTGGGTGGGGTGGGGGGTGGTGTGGGGGTGGGGTGTGGGGTGTGGGGGGGTGGGGGGGGGGTGGTTGGTGGGGGTGGGTGGGGGGTGTTGGGTGGGGGGGGTTGGGGTTTGGGGGTGTTGGGGGTGTGTTGTGGGGTGTTGGGGGTGGGTGTGGAGGGGTTTGGGGGTGGGGGTGGTGGTGGTTGGTGGGGGTTGGGGTGGGGGGGGTTTTGGGGTTGGGGGGGTGGGGTGGGTTGGGGGGTTTGGGGGTGGGGGTTGTTGTGGGTTGGTGGGTTTTGGGGGGGTGTGGTGGGGGGGGGTGGTGTTTGTGGGGTGGGGGGGGGGGTGGGGGGTGGGGTGGGGGTGGTGTGGGGGGGGGTGGGTGGTGGGTGGGGGGGTGTTTTGTGGGGTGTGTGTTGTGTTTTGTGGGGTGGGGGTTGTGTGTGGGTTTTGTTTGGTTGGGGTTTTGGTGGGGGGGGGTGGGTGTGGGGGGTTGGGGTGGTGGTTTTGGTTGTTTTTTGGTTTGTTTTTTTTGGGGTTGGGGTGGGGTGGGGGTGGGGGTGTGGTGGGTGTGGGGGGGTGGGTGGGGGGGGGGGTGGGGGGTGGGGAGTGTGAGTGTTTGATGGGGGGTTGGTGTGTGGTTGGGGGGGGTGGGGTGGGGGGGGGGGGTTGGGGGGTGGGGGGTTGGGGTGGATTTGGGGGGGGGGGTGGGTTGTGGGGTGGGGTGGGGGGGGGTGGGGGGGGGGGGGGTGGGGGGGGTTGTGGGGGGGTGGGGTGGGGGGGGGTGTGGGGGGGGGTGGGGGGGGGGTGTGGGGGTGGTTGGGGGTTGGTGGTTGGTTGTGGGGGGTTGTGGGGGGGGGGGGGGGGGGGTGGGGTTGGTGGGTTTGGGGGTTGGTGGGGGGGGTGTGGGGGGGGGGGGGTGGTTGGTGGGGTGGGGGGGTGGGGGGGGGGGTTGGTGGGGTTGGGGTGTGTTTGGGGTTGTGGGGGGGTTGTGGGGGGTGGGGTTTGTGTGGGGGGGGGTGGGGTGGTGTGGGGGGGGGTGGGGGTGGGGTTTGGGGGGGGGGGTGGTGGGTTTGGGGGGGGGGGGTTTTGTGTGTGGTGGGGGGTGTGGGGGGGTGGGGGTGGGGGGGGGGGGGGGGGGGGGGTTGGGGGGTTGGGTGGGTTGGGGTGTGGTGTGGGGTGGGGGGGGTGGGGGGGGGGGTGGGGGGGGGGTGGGGTGGGGGGGTGGGGGGGGGGGGTGGTTGGTGGTGTGTGTTGGGGGGGGGTGTGGTTGTTTTTGTGGGGGGGTGTGGGGGGTTTGTGTGGTGGGGGGGTTTTGGGGGGTGGGGGGTGGGTGGTGTGTGGTTTGGGGTTGTGGGGGGGGGGGGGTGGGTGGGTGTTGGGGTTGGGTGTTTGTGTGGTGGGTGTTGGTGGTGGGGGTGGGTGTGTGTGGTGGTTGTGTTGGGGGGGGGGGGTGGGTGTGGGGGGGTTTGGTGTGGGGGGGGGGGGTTTTGGTGTGGTGTGTTTGTGGGGGTGGTGGGTGTGTGGGGGGGTGGTGGTGGGGGTGTTGGGGGGGGGTGGTGGGTTTTGGGTGGGTTGTGTGGGTGGGTTGGTGGGGTTGTGGGGGGGGGGGGGGGGGGGTGTGGGTGGGTGGTGGGGGGGGGGGGGGTGGGGGTGGGTGGTGGGTGGGGGGGGGGGGGGTTGGTGGGGGGGGGTGGGGTGTGGGGGGGTTGTGGGGGTGTGGGGGGGTGGTGGGGGGGGGGTGTGTGGGGGTGGGGTGGGTGGGGTGGGGGGGGGGGGTGGTGTGGGTGTGGGGGGGGGGGGGGTGGGGGGGGGGGGGTGGGTGTTGGGGGGGGTGTTGGGGTTTGGGGTTTGTTGTGGGTTTGGGTTGGGTTGGGGGGTGGGTTGTTGTGGGGTTGGGGGTGGTTTGTGGGGTGTGAGTGTGTGTGAGAGTGATGTGTAGTGTGTGGGTGGTGGTGTTGGGGGGGTTGGGGTGGGGGGGGGGGGGGGGGGGGGGGTTTGGGTGGGTGGGGTGGTTGGGGGGGTGGTGGGGGTGGGGGGGGGGGGTGTGTGTGGGGGGGGTGGGGGGGGGTGTGGGGGTTGGTGTGTGGGGGGGGGGGGGGTGTGGGTGGGGGTGGGGGGTGGTTTGGTGTTTGGTTGTTGTGGGGTGGTGTGTTGGGTGGGGGGGTTGGTTTGGGGGGTGGGTGGGGGGGGGGTGGGGTGGTGGTGTGGGGGTGGGGGGGGGGGGGGGGTGGGGGGTGGTGGGGGGGGTGGGTGGGGGTTGTGGGGGTGTGTGGGTTTGGGGGGGGGTGGTGTGGGGGGGGGGGGTGTGGGGGGGTTGTTTTTTTTGGGGGGGGGGGGGGTTGGGTGGTGGGGGTGTGGTGTGGGTGGGGGGGGGTGGTGGTGGGGGGGGGTGGGGGGTGGGGGGGGGTGGGGTGGGTTGGGGTGGTGGTGTGGGTGGGTTGGGGGGTGGGGGGGGGGGGGGGGGTTTGGGGGTTGTGGGGGGGGGGTGGGGTGGGGGGGTTGTGTGGGGGGGGGGGGGGGGGTTGGGGGGGGGTGGTTGGGGGGGGTTGTTTGTGGTGGGGGTGGTGTTGTGTGTGTGTGTTTGGGTGGGTGGTTGTGGGGGGGTGTGGTGTGGTTGTTGGTGTGGTGTGGTTGGTGGGTGTTGGTGGGTTTGGGGGGTGTGGGGGGGGGGGGTTGGGTGGGTGTTGTGGGGTGGGGGGTTTGGGTGGGGTGGGGGGGTTGGGGGTGGTGTTGGGGGGGGGGGGGGGTGGGGGTGTGGTTGGGGTTGGGGGTGGGTTGGGGGGGGTGGGGGGGGGGGTGTGGGTTGTTTGGTTGGGGGGGGTGGGGGGGGGTGGGGGGGGGGTGGTGTTTTGGGGGGGGTTTTGGGGTGGGTGGGGTAGTGGTGTGTGTGAGTGAGAGAGAGAGGTGGGGTGGGTTGTGTGGGGTTGTGGTGGGTGGGTGGGGGTGGTTTGGGTGGGTGTTGGGGTGGTGTGTTGTGGGGGTTGGTGTGGGGGGTTGTGGGGTGGGGGGGGGGGGGGGGGTTGTGGGGGGGGGGGGTTGGGGGGGGTGGGGGGTTTGGGGGGGGGGGGGGTGGGGGGGGTGGGTGGGGTTGGGGGTGTGGTTTGGGGGGGGGGGGGGGGGGTGGGGGGGGGTGGGTTTGGGGTTGGGGGGGGGGGGGTGTGGGGGTGTGTTGTGGGGGGGTGGTGTGGGGGTTGGGGTGGGGGGGGGGGGTGGTGGGGGGGTGTGTGTGGGGTGGGTGTGGGGGTGGGGGGGGGGGTGTGGTTGGGGTTTGTGGGTTGGGGGTGTGTGGGTGTGTTGGGTGGTGGTGTTGTGGGGGGGGGGGGGTTGGGGGGGTTTGGGGGTGTGGTGGGGGGGTGGTGGGGTGTTGGGTTTGGGGGTGGTGTGGGGTGGGGGGGGGTTGGGTTGTGGGGTGTGGGGGGTGGGGGGTGGGGTGTGGTTGGGGGGTGTGGGGGTGGGGTGGGGGGGGTGGGGGGGTTGGGGGGTTTGGGGGGTTGGGGGTGGGTTGTGGGGGGTTGGGTGGGGGGTGGTTGGGGGGGGGGGGGGTGGGGTTTGTGTTTGGGGGGTGTGGGGGGGGGGGGGGGGTGGGGGGTTGGGGGTGGGGGTGGGGGTTTGGGGGGGGGGGGGGTTGGTGGTGGGTGGGTTGGGGGTGGTGTGGGTGGGGTGGTGTTGGGGGGTGGGTTGGGGGGTGGTGGTGGTTGTTTGGGTTGGGGTGTGGTTTGTTGGGGGTTTTGTGTGGGGGTTGTGGGGTTGGGTGGGTGTTGGTGGGGGGGGGGGTTTGGTGGGTGGGTGGTGGGTGGGGGTGGGGGGGGGGGGTTGTGGGTGGGGGGGGTGTGGGTGGGGTGGGGGGGGGGGTGGGTTGTGGTTGTTTGGTTTTGTTTTGTGGTTTTTTTGGGGTTGTGGGGGGGGGGGGGGGTGGTTGTGGGGGGTGTGTGTGTGTGTGGTGTGTGTGGGTGGGGTTGGGTTGGGTGGGGGGGGGGGGTGGGGGGGGGGGGTGTGGGTTTGGTGGGGGGTTTGGTTTGGTTGTGTGTTGTTGGGTTTGTGTTGGTGGGTGTTTGGTTTGGGGGTTTGGTTTTGTTGGTTTGTGTGGTTTTGGGGGGGGTTTGGTGGGTTTGGGTTTTTTGTTGGTTTTGGTTTTTGGGGGTTTTTGTGGTGTTGTTGTGGTGGTGTTGTTGGTGTGTGGTTGTGGGTTGGTTTTGGGTGGGGGGGTGTGGGTGGGTTGGTGGGGGGGGGGTTGGTTTGTGGGGTGGGGGTGGGTGTGTTGGGGGAGGGTTTGGGTGGGTGGGGGGGGGGGGTTGGTGGGTGGGGGGGGGGGTGGGGGTGGGGGGGGGGTGGGGGGTTGGGGGTGGGGGGGGTGGGTGTTGTGTGGGGGGGGGTGGTTGTGGGGGGGGGGGTGGTGTGTTTTGGTTTGTTTTGGTGGGTTTGGTTGGTGGGGGGTGTTTGGGGGGGGTTGGGGGTGGGGGGGGGGTGTGTTGGGTGTGTTGGGGGTGGGGGTGGTGGGTGGGGGGGGGTTTGGGTTGGGGGGGGGGGGGGTTGGGGGGGGTTGGGGGGGTGGTTGGTGTGTGTTTGGGTTTGGGGGGGTTGGGGGGGTATTTTTTTGTTGGGTGGTGTGTTTGGGGGGGGGGGGTGGGGGGGTGGGGGGGTTTGGTGTGGGGTGGTGGGTGTGGGGGGGTGGTGGTTGTGTGTTGGGTTTTGGGGGGAGTTGTGTGGGGGTGGGGGGGGGGGGGTTGGGGGGGGTGGGGGGGGGGGGGGGTGTTGGGTGGGGGGTTTTGGGTGTGGGGGTGGGGGGGGGGGGGGGGGGTGGGGGGGTGTGGTGTTGTGGTTGGTGGGTTTGTGGGGTTGGGGGGTGGGGGGGGGGGTGTTGGTTGGGGGTGGGTGGGGTGGGGGGGGTGTTGGGGGGTTGGGGGGGTGTGGGTGGGGGGTGTGGGGTGTGTGGGGTGGGGGTGGGGTTGGGTTTGGGGTGTTTTGGGGTGGGGTGGGGTGGGGTGGTTGGGGGGTTTGTGTGTTGTGGGGGGGGGGTTTGGGGTGGGGTTGGTTTTGGGGGGTGTGGGGGGGGGGGGGGTTGGGGGTTTTGGGGTTGGGGGGTGGGGGGGGGGGTGTGGGTGGTTTGGGTTTGGTGTGTGGTGTTGGTGGGGTTGGTGTGTTTGGGTTGTGGGTTGGGGTTGTGTGTTGGGGGTGGTTTTGTTTGGGGGGGGGTGGGGGGGTTGGGTGGGGGGTTTGTGGGGTGTGGTTTGGGGGGGGGGGTGGGGGGGTGGGTGGGGGGGGGGGTGTGTGAGTGGGTGGGGGGGGGGGGGGTGGGGGTGGTGGTGGTTGGGGTGTTTGGGGGGGGGGGGGGTTGGGGGGGGGGGGTTTGGGGTTGTTTGGGTTGTTGTGTGGGGGGGGGGGGGGTGGGGGGGGGGGGGGGTTTTGGGGGGGGGGGGGTTTTGGGGGGTGGTTGGTGGTGGTGGTTGTTGTGGGGGTGTTGTTGTGGGTTGGTGGTTTGTGGTTGGGGTTGTGTGGGGTGGGGGTGAGTGAGTGTGTGTGGGGGTTTGGGGGGGGTGGGTGTGTGGGGGGGGGGTGGGGGGTTTGGGGGGGGGGGGGGGTGGGGGGGGGTGTGTGGGTTTGGTTGTGTGGGGGGGTGTGTGGTTTGTTGGGGGGGGTGGGTGGGGGGTGGGGGGGGGGGTTGTGGTGGGGTGGGGGGGTGGGGTGGGTGGGGGTGTGTGTAGTGTGTGGGGGGGTGGGGGTTGGTTTTGGTGGTTTGGGGGGGTTGGGGTTGGTGGGTGTTGGGTGGGTGGGGGTGGGGGGTGGGGGTGTGGGGTGGGGGGTGGGTGGGGTTTGGGGTGGTGGGGGGGTGGGGGGGGTGGGTGGGTGGTGGGGGGTGGGTGGGTGGGGGGGTGGGGGTGGGGGTGGGGGTTGGGTGTGGGGTTGGGTGGTGGGGGTGGTGTGGGGTGGGGGGGGGGGGGTGGGGGTGGGGTGTTTGGGGGGGGGGGGGGGGGGTGTGTGGGGGGGGGGGGGGGGGGGGGGGGGGGGGTGGGGGGGGGGTTGGTGTGGGGGGTGTGGGGGGGTGGGGGGTGTTGGGGGGGGGGTGGGGGTGTGTGTGTGAGTGGGGTGGGGGGGGGGGGGTGGGGGGGGGGTGGTGGGGGGGGGGGGGTTGTTGTGGGGGTGGGGGTGGTGGGGTTTGGTTTGTTTTGTTGTTTTTGTTTGTTGGGGGTGGGGTGTGGGGGGGGGGGGGGGGGGTGGGGTGGTGGGGGGTTTGGTGGGTGTGTGTGTGAGTGTGGGGGGTGGGGGGGGGGTGGTGGTGTGGGGGTTGGGTGTGTGTGTGGTTTTTGGGTGGTTGGGGGGTTGTGGGTGGGGTTGGGTTTGGGGGGGGGTTGGTGGGGGGTGGGGGTGGTGTGGGGGGGTGGGTTGGGTGGGGTTTGGGGGTGTTGTGGTGGGGGGGGTGGTGGGGGGTGTGGTGGTGTGGGGGGGGGGGGTGTTGGGTGGGTGTGGGGGGGTGTTGGTGGGGGTGTGGGTGTTGGGTGTGTTGTGGGTTTGTTTGGTTGGGTGGGTGGGGGGGTTGGGGGTGGTGGGTGGTGTGGTTGGGGGGGGTTTGGTGTGGGTTGGGGGGTGTGTTGTGGGGTTGGGGGTGGGGGGGGGGGGGGGGGTGGGGGTGTGTGAGATGAAGTGATGGGTGTGTGGTGGGTGGTGTTGGGGGTGGGGGGGGGTGTTGGGGGTTGTTGTGGTGTTGTGTGTGTTGGTGTGGGGGGGTGGGGGGTTTGGGGGGGGGTGGGGGTGGGGGGTTGGGGTTGGGGGGTGTGGGTGGGTGTGTGTGTGGGGTTGGGGGGGGGGGGGGTGTGTGTGGTTGTTTTTTTGGTGTGGGTGGGGTGGGGGGTTTTTGTGTGGTGGGGGGTGGGTGTGGGGGGGGGGGTTGGTGTGTGGGATTGGTGGGGTTGGTGGGTTGGGGGGGGGGTGGTGGTGGTTGTTGGGGGGGTTGGGTGGTGTGGTGAGTGAGATGAGTGGGGGGGGGGGGGTGGGGGGGGGGGTGGTGGGGGGGGGGGTGGGGGGGGGGGGTGGGGGGGTGTGGGGGGGGTGGGGTGTGGGGGGGGTGTGTGGGGTGTGGGGGTTGGGGTGGTGGGGGGGGGGGGGTGGTTGGGTGTGGGGGGGTTGTGGGGGGGGGGGTGGGGGTGGTGTGGTGGGTTGGGGGGGGGGTGTGGGTGGGTGGTGGGGGGGGGGGTGGTGTGGGGGGTGGTGTTGTGGTGGGGTGGTGGTGTGGGGGGTGTGGGGTGGTGTGGGGTGGGGGGGGGGTTGTGGTTGGTTTGGGTGTGGGGGGGGGGGGTGTGTGTGGGGGGGTGGTGGGGGGTGGGGTGGGGGGGTGTGGGGGTGGGGGTTGGGTGGGGGGGGGTGGGGGGGGGGTGGGGGGGTGGGGTGGGGGTTGGTGTGGGTGTGGGTTGTGTGGGGTTGTTGGGTTTGGGGGGGGGGTGGGGGTTGGTTTTTGGTTTTGTGTGTGTTGTGTGTGTGGGTTTGTGGGTGAGTGTGTGTGTGTGTGTGGGGGTGGTGGGGGGGGGGGTGGGTGGTGTTGTGGGGGGGTGGGTGTGGGTGGTGTTGGGGTGGGGGGGGGTGTGGGGGGGTGGGGGGGGTGTTGGTTGTGTGGGGGGGGGTTGGTGTTGGGGTGGTTGGGTTGGGGTTGGTGGGGTGTGGGGGGGGGGGTGGGTTGGTGGGGTGGGGGGGGGGGGGGGGGGGGGGGGTGGGGTGTTGTTGGGGGGTGTTTTGTGGGGGTGGGGGGGGGTGGGGGGGGGGGGTGGTGGGTGGTTTGGGGGTGGTGGTGGGGGGTGTGTTGGTGTTTTTTTTTTGGTGTGTTTTTTTGTGGGGGTGGTGGGGTTGGTTGGGGGGGGGTGTGGTGTGGGTGTGGGGTGTGGGGGGAGGTGGGGGTTGTTGGTGGTTGTGGGTGGGGGGTTGTGGGGGGTGGGGGTGGGGTGTGGTTGGGGGGGGTGGGGGGGGGGGGGGGGTGTGGGTGGTGGGGGGGGTGGTGTTTGTGGGGGGGGTGGGGTGTGGGTTTTTGGGTGGGGGGGGGGGTGTGGGTTGTGGGGGGGGGGGGGGTGGGGGGTGGTGGTGTGGGGGGGTGGGTGGTTGGGTGTGTGGTTTTGTGTGTGGGGGGGTGTGTGGGTGTTTTTTGTTGGGGTTTGGGTGGGTGGGTGTGTGGGGGGGGGGGGGGGGGTGGGTGGTGGGTGGGGTGTGGGTGTGGGGGGGGGTGGGGGGGTTGGGTGGTGTGGGTGGGGGGTGGGGGGGGTGGGGGTGGTTGGGGGGGGTGGTTGTGTGGGTGTTTGTTTGGGGGTTGGGGGTGGGGTGGGTGTGTGGGGGGGTGTTGTGGTGTTGTTGTGGGGGGGTGGGGGGGGGGGGGTGGGGGGGGGGTTTTTTGGGGGGTTTTGGGGGTGGGGGGGGTTGGGGGTGGTTTTGGGGGGGTTGGGGGGGGGGGGGGGATGGGTGTTGGTTGGGGGGGTGGGGTTGTTGGTGTGGGGGGGGGGGGGGGGGGGGTGTTTGGGGGTGGGGGGGGGGGGTGGGGGGTGGGGTGGGGGGTGGGTGGGTGTGGGGGGGGTTTGTGGGTGGTTGGGTTTGGGGGTGGGGGGGGGGGTTTGTGGTGGTTGGGGTGGGTGGGGGGTTGGGGGGTGGGGGTGGTGGGGGGGGGTGGGGGGTGTTGGGGTGTTTTGGGTTGGTGGTGTGGGGGGTTGTGGTTGGGTTGGGGGTTGTGTTGGGGGTGGTGGGGTGGGTGTGGGTTTGGTTGGTGGGGTTGTGTGGTGTTGGTGGGGGGGGTTTGTGTTTGGGGGGGGGGGGGGGGGGGGTTTGTTGGGGGGTGGGGGTTGGGTGTGGGTGGGTGGGTTGGGGGTTGGGTGGGTGGGGGTGTTTGTGGGGGTGGGTAGGGGTTGGGGGGTGGGTTGGGTTGGGTTTGGTGGGGGGTGTGTTGGGTAGTGTTGTGTGGTTTGGGGAGTGGGTGGGTGGGATGGTGGGGGTGTGGGGGTTGGTGGTGGGGGGGGGGGGGGTGGTGTGGGGGTGGTGGGTGTGTGGGGGGGGGGGGGGGGGGGGGGGGTAGTGAGTGTTGTGTGGGGGGGGGGGGTGTGGGGGTGGTTGGGTGGTGGGTTGGGTGGGTTGTGTTTTGGGGTGGGGGGGGTTGGGGTGGGGTTGGGGGGGGTTGGGGGTGTGGGTGGTTGTGGGGGGTGGGGTGGGGGGTGGGGGGTGGGGGGTTTGTGTGGGGTTGTTTGGGTGGGGAGTGGTGTTGGGGTGTTGTGTTGTGGGGGTGTGGTGGTGTTTGGGGGGGGGTGGGGGGTTGGGTTGTTGGTTGTTGTGGGTGTGGGTGTGGGGTTGGATGGGTTTGTGGGTGGGGGGGGTTGGGGTTGGTGTTGGGGGATGGTTATTTGTGGGTTTGTGGTTGTGGATGTATCTCTGACAGTGTGGTTTTTTTGTATGTGGTGGGGTTGGTATTTGTGGTTTGTGTTGGGGGGTTAGAGGTGTGTGGGAGGTGGGTGAATTTGAATAAGAAGGTTTGGGATTTTGTTTTTTTGGTTTGGTAGGGGATTTGGTTGGTTTGTGTTGGGATGGTTTATATGTTTTTATTGGGGGGAGTGTGGGTTTTTGGGAATTTTAATGATTTTGTTGTTTGTTGTGTTTTGTATTGTTTGTTGGGGGGGTTTGGGGTTTAGATGGATATTGATAGATTTTAATGTGGGGAAAGGGGGGGTATATATCTATATATCTATCTATTTTTTTTGGTTTTTGTATTGATGGAGGGTTGATGGGGGGTTGTTTTTTTTTTTTGGATATGATGGGGGTGTGTTTTTGATATTGGAGTATTGAGTTTGTGAGATTAGAAGTAAAGAAAGAAGGTTTGAATTTTGATTTAGTAGGGTGTTTGTGTTATTGATGTTAGGTGTAATTTTTTTATAGAATGAGTAGGGGGGTGTGGATTAAATGGTGGTTTGGGTTTTGTTAGGGATTGGTGGTGTATTGATAAGGTAATATTGTTAATGAGTAGTTAGGTTTGGTTGTATTGGGGGGGGGTGGGTTATGTGTTGGGTATGGAAAGTGGTTTTTTTGGTTGGTGTGAGTGAGTTGGGGTGTGGGTGGGGAATGGTATGTGTTATGTTTTTGGATGTTTTTTGTGGGAGGGGAGGGTGTGATTATTTTTATTTGATGGTGGTTGTTAGGGGTTTGGTGTGAGATGATAGATTGGTTGTTTGAGGATGATTATGGATTTTATTGAATTTGGTTAGTTAGGGGGGTTGTATTTATTAGGATGGATATTATGAGTGATTGGGGGATTTGGGTGGATTGTGATTGATTGGGGTTTTTGAGGGTGGGGGGGGTGGATATATTGATATGGTTTTGTAAGAAGTAGATTATGTGGTTTAGGGATGGTATGTAGTGTAGAGGGGGTTGTGAAGAAGATAAGTTTAAGTTTGAGAAGAGATGGTGAGGTGGGGTGTTGGGTAATTTTTTGTTGTTTTGTATTGGGTTATGTTTGTAGTGTTGGTTTAGGGGGGGTAGGGTAATTGGGTTGTTTTATTTGAGTTTTTATAATTAGGTTGAGGGGTGATTTTAATGGTGGTTTATTATGTTAGGTGGTAAAGATTTAGTTGGTTTAATGAGGTTTTTTTTTATTTGGGAGGAATGTTTTGTTATTTATTTTTATGATATATTGTATTTTTATTAAAGTTGTTTTGGGGTTTGGTGGGGTTGGTTTGTTGTGTTTGGGTTGGTTGTTTTGGGGTTTGTTGGTGTTGTGTTGTTGTGTGGATGGTGGGGTTGTTAGAGGGGTTATATTTTTTGTTATTTAGGGGTGGGGGGGGGGGTGTGTGGGGGTGGGTTGGGGGAGAGATAGTTTTTTGGGTGTTTTTGGATTGTTTTTGTTGTTTTTGGGGGTTTTGGGGGTGTGGTTTGTATGGAAGTGGTTTTTTGTTTTGTGGGTATGGGGATGAATTTGTTTTTGGTGATTTTTGTGGGTATTGGTTTGTTTGGTTGTTGGTGTTGATGTTGTGTTAGGGTTTTGAGTTGGTTTGTTTTTGTGTTTGGTGTTTTGTGTTTGTGGGTTGGTGTTTGGGTTGTTGTTGTTGGTTGGTGGTGGTTGATGTTTTGGTGTTGTTGTTTATGGTGGGGGTGTTGGTTTGATAGTATGTATGGTGTTGAGTGATATGGTTTAATGGGTGTGTTGGGTTATTGGTGATTTGTATTTTGGGGGATATAGGTAAGGTGGGGGGTGGGGGTGAGTATTAATTATCTTTTAATATTTATAATTAAAAATTGGAGGGGGGATTTGAGTTAGTGGGGGTTTGTAGGGGGTATTTGGAATATATATATTTTAGTTTGTTGGGTGGTTGTGAATGGGGGGATTTGTTGGGGATGTTTTTGTTTGATTGTTAATGGAGTGTTTAGTTGTAGGGTGTATTTTGTTGTTTTGAGTTGGTGGTGTTGGTTTGTTGTGTTGGTGTTTGGTGTATTGGGTGTGTGGAGTTGTTTGTTTTGTTTTGTTGTGTTGGTTTGGGTTTGAGTTGGGGAGTTTTTATTGTTTTTGAATGATTTTTGTTGTTTTTGTGTTGGTAGTTTTTGTTTTGTTTTGGTGTTTGTGGTTTTTGTGTTTGTTGGGGTTGGTTGGGGTTTTTTTTGTATGTTATTTGGTGTGGTTTTGGGTTGTTGGGTTGGGATAAGATGTTGGTTTTTTTATTGTTGTTTTTTATTTTTGTTTGTTGTTTTTATTGTGTTGTTATTTGTTTTGAAAGAATTGTGGGGAGAGAAATAGAATAATTGTGTTGTAGTTATGTTTTAGTATTATTTGTTTTTGTTTTTTTTGGTGGGAGTTATATTTAGTTTGATTTTTTTATTTTTGTTATTTGTTTAGTTATTTGTGGGGGAGAAGTTTGTAAGAGGTTTTGTTTTAATTATTTTGTATAATTTATTTTTGTATGTGTTTTGTTTTTTGTGGTGGTATATGGTGTTATTCTCTTTTGTTTGTTAGTTTATTTTAGTATATGTTTGTATTTATT
The DNA here is from genome assembly GCA_964034765.1 of Knipowitschia caucasica. Lineage (NCBI taxonomy): Eukaryota > Metazoa > Chordata > Actinopteri > Gobiiformes > Gobiidae > Knipowitschia > Knipowitschia caucasica. The sequence continues at coordinate 10,064,033 of OZ035838.1, read as the reverse complement.
TGTGATGATTGTTTTTGTATTTGGGTGTGTTTGGGGGAGGGGTTGGAGATGTTGGGAGGAGTAATGTTTTAGTTTATATGATAGGTAGATTGGTTTTATAGGAGGGTAAGTGGATGGATAATAATAGATATGAATAATGGAGGAGGTGGGGGAAAAATTTATTTGTTAATATATGGAGGGGTGGTGATAGTTGTATTATAAAATAAAGAGGAATTATTTGGGGTTATGAGGTTGGGTTTTTATGATGGTTGTGTTGGGTTTGTTAGTGATGTATGTTTTGTTTTTGGGGAAAAATAGATGGGGTGTTTGTTTGGGGTTTAGGTATGGTGATTGTGTGTTGTTTTATTTGGGGTTGGTTTTGGTTTGTGTTTTATGGTTTAGAATGGATGAATGATTTATTGAGGTGTTTTGGTTTAAGGTTGTTAGAGGGGGTTTAGTGTTGAATGGGATTTTTAGGGATGATGTAGATTAAGTATGTTTTAGTGGGGGTTGGGATGAGAAGTGAAATTTGTGTTTAGGGTGTTGGTTTAGATATGTGATTTGGGGTTTGTGTTTGTTTTTGTTAGATTGTTGTTGTTGTGGGTAGTTTGTTGGGTGGTTGTTTATGTGGTTTTGTTATTTTTGTGGGGTGTTGGTTTTTTTGATATGTGGTATTAAGATGGAGAGAGGGGGATTTTTATTATTGTGAGGGGTGGATAATGAGATGGTATCTATATCTCTATATATCTTTAAGAGTAGGTGTTTTTTTTGAGGTATTGGTATTGGTAGGATTTTAATAATAGAAAGATGTATTGAGTAATATAGTATGAGGGGTTTTGAATTGATGGTGAAAAGGGGGGGATTGAGTGGGGTGGTGGGTTGGGTTGTGTGTTGGGAGGAAAGGAGTGAGGGATTGGGGAGGGGTGAATGTTAAGTAAATAAAGAAATAAGAAAATTAGAAGTTAATGAAAATTATGATGTATAATATAGATTAGAGTGATGTGGAATATATAAAAAAGATAGTTATGAGATTTAGAAAATTTTAGGATTTGTTGGTTTTGATAGATTTATATTTTAAGGGGTTGTAGGGGGTGTTTGGTGGTTGGTGGTTGGTGGGGGTGGGTATTGAGTGGGGGGGGGGTGTATATGATTTGGGGGGGGGTGGGGTGGTGGGAGTGGGAGTGTGGTGTGAGAGGTTTGGGTTGGGGGGATTAAAGGGTAGTAGGGTGTAGTGAGTGATGTGTATAGAATGGGGGAGGGTTGGATTATGGGTGGGTTGAGTATGAGTGTTGTGGGGTGGGGTGGAAAGGTGGGAAGAGTTAAATGAGATAGTTGATGGAGAGGTGGAGGAGGTAGAGGTAAGGGATAAAGAAGAGAGAATAGGGGGAGTGGAGTGAGTAGGGGGGAGGAAAATAAAGAAGTAGGGGAGGGGAAGGAATAAAGAAGAAAGGATTGAGAAGTGAAGGAGGATAAGGTATGAGGAGAATTGAAATTGAGAGGGGGTGGGGGGTTAGTGTGGTTAGTTGGTAGTGTGTAGTGTGGGGAGGGGGGGGTGTAATGTGGGGTGTGTGTTGTTGTTTGGGGGGGGGGAGGGTTGGGTAGATGGGGGGGGGGTTATTTAGTTTTAGGGGGGTTTAGGGTGGGTGATTTAAGTTTGGTTTTTGTGGGTGTGTGGGTGTGGGTGGGTTTAAGGTTAATATATGGGAAGTTAAAAATGTTTAAGATTAATGTTGAAAGTAAAATAATAGAGTTGATAGTAGATTGTTTGGGATATAGTGGATATTAATGTCCTATATATATATATATATATGATTGGTTGTTTTTATGTATTGTATTTGTAATATGGGTAAAGTGTGAATATTGATTAATTGGATGGGTATTAGTAGTTAATAGGAATATATGTTTATGTTTTGTTTTTTTTTTAGATGTGATGAGTATATAGTATGGTTGAGTTGGGAGTGTTGGAGGATTGGGTGGTGTTTTTTGGTTTTAATTATGATATTTGGGTTGGTGGAATTTTTTATGTTGTTCTCTATATCTATGGGATGGGGGTTTTTTTGTTTAATGTTGGATTAGAATTTATGGGAAGAGAGATGGAGTGTTTATTTTGTGATTATTTAGGTTAATATGGAAATGGATTAGGAGATTAGGGTGGTGAGGGTGATAATAGTAGTGTTTATGTTATTTTATGGAGGGGGTTGAGGGGTTAGAATAAGATTATGGGTTTATGTTGGGTGGGAGATTGGGATAATTAGTTGTGAGGGTGTTAATAATAGGGTGATAAGTTGAAAGGTTTTTTTTTTTTTGTTTTTTTTTTTTGGGGTTTTTTTGTTTAAGATTAGTAGATGGGTGTAATTTGGTGTGAAATGGGTTGTTTTGTGATTATTTTGGTTTGGTTATGATATTTAAGATTATTTAGGGTACGGTGATTGATTTTTTTGAGGGGTGTGTTAGGGTAAATGGTGGTGGATTTGAGATTTGGAGTTTGAGTATATGGTTGTGATGGGGGGGGGGGGTAAGGGGTGTATGGGAGGTTGATATGGTATATTGATTAAGGGATGTTGTATGGTGGGATGTGTTAGGTGGGTGGTGGGAAGGTTTTTTTTGGTTGGGTTGGGTGAGGGAATTGTGAGTTTAAATTGTGTATGTTATGGGTGGGGTTTGTTTTAGGTTGTTTGTTTATTGTTGGAGATTTATTTTTGAAAGTTGGTTTGTGTTTTTGAGGAAATTATTTTTTAGGATGTTTGGAATTTTTGTTTGGTGGGTATTTATTGGAGTGGTTGGAGATGTTGAGATAGTTGTGGTTATTGGAGTTTTGTGGGTTGTTGGGGTGGTAGTTGGGTGGTTTGTTGGGTTTTTGGTTTTTTTTTGTTTTTGTTTTTATTTTGTTTATTATGGGGATGGGTTGTTTGAATTGTTTTAGTTTTTGGGTTGATGTATGATATTTTTTGGAGGGTTGTAGAATGTTTGTGGAATTGGTATGTTTTAATTTGGGATTTGTGTTTTGGAGTAATTGGTTGATTTTATATATGTGTTTTTTGGTTTGTGTTAGAGAGGTTTAAGGTTTTGTTTTAAAATATATTTTGTTAGATAAGGGTATTGGTAGTTAATATATATTGGAAGGTTGGGATATTGGGGTGAGAGGATGTTTTTTTTTTTTTTAGAACATTTGTTTTTGGTTGTGAGTTTGGTGATGGAGGTGGAGGATATTTGGGTGGTTATTGAATGTGGGGGGTTAAATTTGTGTTTATTGTTGAGTGGAAGAAAGAGATTTTATATAGTAATATTAAGAAATATTTGTATGTTTTAATATATATTTTAAATGGATTTAAGTATGTGTTGGGTTGTTATATGTGGATTATATCTAAGGGTTTGGTAAAATTTTAGTTAAAGAAGTAAGGAAAAAGTTAGTGTAATATTTATGGGTATTTGGGGGATGTGATTTATTTTGATATTTCTGGTATTTTAATTTTTGGTGGTGGATGTTGATTTGTGTTGGGTGGGGGATGGTGAATTTAATATAGGAAGGGTTTTGGATTTTATTTTGGTGGTTTAGGTTTATATTGGGAAGTGTGAAAGAGGGTGGGTGGTTATAGGTGTGGTATTTAGGGATAGGGGTATTGTGGGTTGATATGGGGTGTTTGTTAGTGGTGGGGGATATTTTATTTATTTGTGTTGATGTTTGATTAATTGTGTTTTAGATGTTAATTTAATGGGGGATATCTCTCAGATTGTTGGGGTGTTTTTTGGTATTTTTAATGATGTTTAAGGGAGTGATTGGGTGGGGAGGTGGGGGGTTATGAAATGAGGTTTGAATTGGTGTTAGGTGGGGGGTTAATGGTTTATGAGGGTGGGATGAGAATGAGGGATTAGTTATGGTGGGGAGTGGTTTTATATATGTTTGGGATTTGATGTGGAAATTTTGGGGAGGGGTTTTTGGAAATTTTTGTTTGGGATTAGGGGAAAGGGGTGGTGAAAATAGTGAATGATTGGGGATGGTTGAGGGGTGTGGTTTGTGTGGGGGGGGTTTGTTTAGGTGTGTTTTTGTTTTTTTGGTAGTTTTATTTAATGTGGGTAGGTGTTGTTGTTGGTGTTGTTTTTGTTGTGGTTTGGGGGTGTGGTTGTGTGGTGTTTTGATTTTGATTATGATAATGTTGTGTATTTTGTAAATAGGATTATTTTTGATTTTGGGTGTTAATGAAAATTATTGTTAAAAGGTGGTTTGGGGTGATGTTTTGGATAGATGTGATATAGGATGGGGTGTGTTATTTATAAGGTTTGAGTATATTATATTTGTTTTAATTTAATTTATTGAAGAGATTATGTGTTGATTTTTTTTTTTGAGAGGGTGGTTGGAGAGGGGGGGGTGTGAAGAATGAGGGAGATATGTATTTTTTTTTTTTGTTATGGGGGTATTTGTGGTTTTTGTTGGTATTTGTAATTTTTGTGTTAGAGATGTGAGGGAATAGGAGGGTGAAGGAATGGGGGGTTGTGTTTGTGTGGGGGATAGGTTTGTGGTTGTTGATTGTGTTGTTGTTTTTTTGGTTGTATTGTTTGGGTTGGTTTTTGAATTAGGGTGTGATGGTATATTGTGGGTTTTATTGGATTGTTTAGTGGTTTTGTGTTAGTGTTTTAGTTTGTATAGGTTAGTTTTTTTTGGTTTTATGTTTATTTTGGGTGTTTTTTTTTGTTTTATTTGTATTGGTATTTGTGTGGGGGGATATGGGGGTTTATAATTTGTAAATGGGTAATGAGTATGTAAAGGTAGTGTTATTTGGAAGATTAGGTTTGAATTGTTTGAAATATTTGTGGTATGTTTATTTAAAAAAAATTTAATGGTTTGTTGATAGGGGGTTGTTTTAGGTTTTTTTGTTTTTTTGTTTGTAAAGTTTTTATGTGGGAGTAATGGGGAGTTATGGTTTAGGTTGGTTTTGTTTTGAGGAGGGGATATGGTTGGGTTGTGTTTTGTGATATTTGGGGTAGTAGAGTGTTTTTTTTTGTTTGAGAAGTTATTGGTATTTTTGTATTATTAGTAATTTAGATGGAAGAATTTAAGTTAAATATGTTTTATAATTAAAATGTTTTTGGGGAGTTGTGTTTTTTTTGGGATATTAGGAGTTTGTATGGGTGTGTATGTTTTATGTTTGTGAGGATGGTGGTTTGTTTTAGGGAAGGGGATATATGGGGTTTGTGGTTTTTTAATTTGTTTTGGTAGAGGTGGTAATGTGGAATGAAATAAAAGATGGTGGGTAATTAGGTATTTTTAGAAGAGAGTGGATTTGTTTTGGATTTATGTTTGGGGGAGTGGGAGGTTGGTTTTATTGGGTGTTATAGTGGGATGTTATTATATGATGTGAAGGGGTGTTTGGTGTGGGGTGTTGTTTAGTGTGGTTGTTGTTTGGGTATGTTTAATTTGGTTGTGGGGGGTGTGGTGTTTTGGTTTGTGTGTTTTGGGTTGTGTTTGATTTTTGGATTTAGTTTGGGGGGGTTTTGTGGTTGGTTTGTGATTTAGGGATTGTTGGTTTTATTTTATTAAGTAGGATAGGTTAGGATGATTTGTGTTTGGTGTGTGAAAGTGGTTTATGTGTTTTTTAGTGTTGATGTAGTTAGGATTTGATGGGGTGTTAGTAGATTTTATAGGGTTATGGTGGTTTTATGGGTGGGGTTGTGGAGGGTTGTTTTTATTTGGATGGTGGTAGGTAGATGTGGTGTTAGTTTTTGTGGTTTATGAGTGAAATAAATGTGTAATTGTGTTATGAGATATCTCTATATCTTAGATTGTGTTATTAGAATGTTTGGGGTTTATGAAGTGTATGGGATGGGAATGGGTTATAAGAAATGGTGGAGGGTTTGATTGAAAGTAGTGGAGATTAGGTTATTGAGGGTAAAAGGTGGGAGTTGATGAATGGAGATATGAATGTTAATATATTGGGTAATTGAGGTGAGGATAGTGAGTGTGTGAGGAGGAGGATTTTGATATTGTGTAATTTTTATTTTTTAAATTTTTTGGAGGTTTTAGGTAGTGTATTGTATATGGGAAAATGTTTTTTTTTTTTTTTTATTTTTTGTGTTAGTGAAAATTGGGAAGTGTTTTTGTTGGATATGGTTTGATAAATATTTGGAGATGGATATTTTATTGGATGTGGGTTGTGGATTTTATGGGTAATAGAGGGTGATTTGAAGTTGGGATGTTGGTAGATTGGTGTTAAATATGAAGTGTTTTATGGATATTGAATGTATTATGAATTGTATTATTAGGAATATGGTTTGGGTGTAATGGTTTAAATGTTATATTATGGGGAAGTATAATTGAATGTGTTTTATTAGTAGTTAGTTTTGTTGAATTGAAGTATTGTGATGGGTCTGGAGTGATTTTAATATTTTGAGAGGTTGTATTGTATTGGTTTAGTTTGGGTAATTGTGGAAGAGGGGGAATGTATGTTAATATTGGGGTTATGGGTTTGTGGGTAAATGTTGGTTTGTTTTGTATGGATAATAAAGTGTAGAGTTTTTGGGGGGGAGGGTGAAGGTATTGTATGTAATGGTTTTGGTGTAAGGATTATGGAGTATGGGGTGATGATGGGTATGATGGGGAGGATAATGGTGGTTTGATGTGGGGATGATTGATAATAATTGAGATATAATGAAATAAGGTGAAGAAGGTAGAATATTTGTATTAGGAATAAGATTTTTGGGTTGAAGGATTGATTATTGATTGTTTGATTGATTTGTGGTGTTTAAGGATGTTTTTGTTTATTTTAGTATGTGTTTATTGAATTATGTAAAAAAATTAAAGAGAAAATATTAATAAATTTTTAATATGTGTTTGGTGTGTGATTAATATGAGTGTATATATATATATATTAAATAATTATTGTTTTGATTATGTTTGTGTTTATTTTTTTTTTTGATTATTGGAAAGTTTTAAATGAATTTGATGAGATAATTATGTTGATCTCTCATCTCTAATATATCTCTCATTATATTAAAATTTTGTAAATTAAAATAATAAATGTAGTAAAAGTTAATGTTTTGTAAAATTATAATAATGAATTTTTATTAAAATTAATATATGTAAAATAAGATGAATAAAGAAATTGTTTATATTATAGTTTATATTTATTTTGTATTGTTTTGTTATTGTTTTGGTATTGTTTTTTTTTGGATAGAAGTTGTGGAGTTGTTATTTGTTTGTTGTATTTTTGTGGGTTTTTTTGTTTTTGTTATTTTTGTTTTTGTGTTGGAGTTTTTATGTTTTTGTTAGTTATTTATTGTTGTTGTGTTTGTATTTGATTTTAGTATAGTTTTGGGAGGGTAAATGGGTTTTTTGTTAGGTTGAAATATAAAAAATGTTGGAATTTAAAAGTGAGTTTTTAAGAAATGGGAAGTAGGTGGTTGGAGATGAATTAATTTTGGATGTGTTTTATTTTAGATTTTGTTGTTGGAAAAGAGAACTGTGTGAGAGATGAGTGTTAGAGAAAAGTTTATGTAAGGTTTGTAGGATGGTATAATATATGAATTGATATGGGGTTTTAAGTGGTGGGAAAAAAAGGGGGGGGAAAAGTGACATAGAAATGGGTTGTGGGTTTAGGTTTGGTGAGGTGGTTTAATTTGATATTAGTAGGATTTAGTAGGGTGTTTTATATGATTAGAAGGTAAAATTTTGATAATAGTGGAAGGTTTGTGTTAATGGGGGGTGGAGGTGTTTGTTTGATATTTTTTTTTTTTTTTTTTTTTTATGTGGAAATTGGAATAGGGTGTGTGTTTGTGAGTGGTGGGATTTTGGGAGAAGAGAAGATTAATTTATTTAAGAGTGGGGAAGGTATTTTGGGGAGAATGAATTGGGATTATTTGATGTTTGTTTTAATGGAAGAATTTATGTTGTATAGTGATGATTGTTATTGGATTGAAGGATAAGTGTATAAAATTTGTATGTATGGTTTTTTTTAATTTTGTAAAATATATTTGTGGGGTTAATTTATGTTATTTTAGATTTGTGAGGTTTTTTTGGTTTGGGTTTTTATGTTTTGGGGTAGGTTTTGTTGGATTGGGAGGATGTATATTTTTATTTTATATTTTGGTTTGTGATTAATTTATGATAAAATTTTAATGAAATTTTAGTATAAAAAAATGGGTGGGGTAGTTTTTGGTAGTTGTTTTATGTTTGTTGTGGTTTGTTGGTTTGTGAGTTTGTTAGGAGTTGGGGGGGTTGTTAGTATTGGGTGGTGTTATCTATATATATATATTGAGATAAGTTTTGGGGGGTAAGTGGGGAGGGAAATTTAATAAATTAATAATATAAATGGGGGGGGTTGTATGGGGGGGTTATTTTTGTTGGGGTGAAAAGGTGGTAGTGTTGATAAGATTATATTATTGTTTTTTGTATTTTGATTTGTGATATTAGTTAAGGTTGGGAGTTAGATTGGGTTGTGGGGTTTTGTTTTTGTGTTTGTGTTTGTTTGTTTTGTTGGTTTGTTAAGTTGGGGTGTTTGTGGGGATTGGGGTTGGTGTGTTTTTTGTTGGTTGTAGTTTTTGGTATTGATTTATTTTGGGGATTATTTGGATGTTGGGTATATAGGTTGTTTTTATTTTTAGAGTATGTTATATTGTTATTTAAGTTTTTTGAAAAGGTTGGGTGAGTTTTTTGTAGAGGTTTTTGTTTTTGGATGGTGTTATTGGTAATTATTGATTGTTGAGGTGAAGTGATGAAAGGTAGGATTTTGTTTTTTTTATGTGTTGTTTATTTTATTGGGAGGAAGGGTTGGGGGGATGGGAGTTATTGTATTTAGTGTTTTTATTGGATTTTATTAATTTGGTAAGTATGTAGGTTTATGATAATGTTATTATGGTTTTTGGTTTTTTGTTGGTGTTGGTGATGATTGATGAGGTGTTGGGTGTGTTTTTGGTTTTGGTTGTGGATGTTGGTGGTTGAGTAAGATTTTTTGTGTGTTGTGATTGAATGGGTGTTAGTATATGGGGTGGTATTGTGGGTAAATGGTTTTATGGTTGGTGTTTATAGGGAATTTTTGGTGGGTTAAAAATATGTTGATTGTTTTGATTAGGGGTGGGTTGTTTAATTAATATTTATTTTTATGGTTATTTGGTAAAGAAATAAGGTAGTATAAAAAGAATTATATTGTTTATTTGTAATTGTTTTTGTTTTTTTTTATTATTGGGGTTAAAAGGTGGTAGGAGGTTTGTATTGTTGTGATGTGTTAGGTAGTAGGTAGTTTGAAATGATATAGGGAGATGAGAAAAATTGAGTGTAATTTTGAATTATTGGATAGATGGATTGTGGGGAATGATTGGATGGTGGAGGATAGGGGTGGTATTTTAATAGGTTAAGGAGGGATAGAGTATGGTGTTTATGTGAGGAGATTATGTATAGGTGTTTTTGGATAAGGGGATTGAGTATATAATAGGTAAATTGATTTATATTTAGTGTTTTTTATTTGAGTGTAATAAAGAGTGATTGAGGGGTTTTAATTTTTATTGATGTTAAGATTGTGAGAGGTTTTAAGATTATATTTTAGATTGTTTATAAGAAGAGTGGTGGTTGATGGTATACTATATATATATATATATTTTTTTTGTATGTGGGGGTTTTAAAAAGATATGAAGTTATTTTGATTTTTGAGAATGTGGGTAAGATGAGGGAGAGAGATATAAAATGTATAAGGGTGATTTTTTGTAATTTGTTGGGTAGGTTTATGTTGAATTTGATGTTTAGATGTTAGTATAAGGGGGTGAAGGAGTTTGTTTTGTTTAGAGAGGAAGGGTAAAAAAATGAGAGAGATGTAGTGGTTTAGAAAATTGATATATGTTTTTTTATATGTTTTTGGTTTTGAATTTGGATGATTAGTAGATCGCTGAGCGTAGCTGAGAGTAGGGTAATTAATTTAGATGGTGTTATATTTTTGTATTTGGTGTGTGTGTGTGGAAGTGTAGAGTGAGTGTGGTTTTTTGTTTTGTTTTTTTTGTGGATGGGGTGGGGTGTTATGTTTGTGGGGTTGATTTGGGGGTTGTTTGTTTTATGTGTTTTTGGTTTTGTTTGATGGTGTATATTTTTTGTTGTATGTGGGTGATTTTTTTGGATATTTTTTGTTGGGTGGGTGTTTTTTTTGTATTTTTTTTGTGGTTATTGGGGTATATAGTTTATTTTTTTGAGGATAGTGATTTTTGTAGTGGTAGGGAAATATGGATATTTGTTTTTTTGGGGGTTGAGTTGGTTGTGAATTGGGTTTGAGATGTTATGAGTTGGGTTGGGGAAGTAGATTGTTGATGATTTGTGTTTTGTATTTTTGTTAGTTTTGGTAGGATTGTTATTTTGGGGATTTTGTTATGTGGTTATTATTGTTGGTTTATTTTTTTTTTTAAGGGATTGGAAAAATTGGTAGGGGGGTTTGGTGTGAAGTGTATGTTGTTGTTTGATGTGGAATGTAGAGTTATAATTTGGTTGGGGTGGATTATTTGTTTGGTTGATGTTTGGAAAAGGTGTTTATATGAGTTTGTTATTTGAGGTTTGTTGTTGTATTAGGGGGGTTAGTTTTAATGTAATATTTGTTTGGGGTTGGTTTAGTATTTTAGAGTTTTTTTTTGGTTTGGTGTTTGGAATGTTTGTTTTTTTTGATGTATTATTTTAGTTTTGTTTTGTTGGGTGGTTTTTTTGTAGGGATGAAGAATTTGGGATAAATAGGGATTTTTTTTGAGTGGGGGGTGTATATTATTAAGTGTTTAGTGAGTTTGTATTTTTTATTATAAGATAGATAGAAAAAATATGGATATTTATAAATTTGTTATTTGTATGAGGGATAGTTATTTTTTAATATTTTGGAAATAATGATTTATGAGTGTGTGGTGTAATTGTTTAGAGGTTGGAAGAGAATGTTAGGTTAGGGTTGGTGTTTTTGTTGGTGTGTGATTATGGTAGTGATGGTTGGATTGATTATAGGTGGGGGGAGGGGGTTATTATGGTTGGATTGGTTGGATAGTTAATAGGGGGTTGGTTAGGGGGATGTGTAGTATGATAGTTTGGTTTTTTTGATTGGATAGAGAGGGTAGAATAGGAGAGTTTTATGATTAGAATATAGATGTTAATTTGTATTTATTGATTATTTGGGTTTGTTTTTGTATGTTATATGATTTATATTAGGATAGTGGTGGATGTTGGTTAGGGGATGGGGATGTATTTTGTAGGGTTGGATATTTATGAGGGTGGTTGTGAAGATAGGGGTATAAATAATATTTTAGGTTAGTGGGGACATAGATTGGTTGATAGAGATATATTATATTTTTTTTTTTGGGTTGTATTTTTTTGTGGGAAATTTGGGAAAGAAATGTTATGTTTGTGTTAATTTTATTGAGATGGTGGGAATGTTTTTTGTTGGGGGGAATGTTGTAAAGTTATGTTGAGTTTTAAGAAGATAGGGGGTTGTTGTTGGTGGAAGAAATGTTATGGTTTGGGGTGTGGGAATTTTGAGGTATTGGAGTAGATGAGAGATGTTTATGAGGTAAAGGTGATGTGGTGGTGTTTATGAGTAGGTATTTTTTGTTAATTTAGTTGGATTTGTTGTGATTTTTATTAGGTGTTTGTTGGTTGATATATTTTATTTATTATCTATCTATCTCTCTTGATGATTTGGTTGTAGTGTTGGGTATGTGAAGATAATGGTTTGTATGATTGGATTAAATTAATTGTATTTAATATATGGATTTAATAGTTTTGGGGTATTAATTTGAAAGTGGGGTGGGTTGGGGGAAAAATTTGGGGATTGTTAGTTTGTATTGGTGGTGGATGTGGAGATGGGGGGAATTTATTGATGGTATAAGAAAGTGGTAGATGGGTTGTGGAAGTTGAATGGAGTGGTGGATGATAATTTAATATATTTGATTATTTTATAGGGATGAGTGTTATTGAGTTTTTTGGTTGTTTATTTGGATGGAGGGATTTGTTGATTTGAGGGGTGTGGGTGTTGGGGTTGATTGGTGGGGTGGTTGTATATGGGATTATTAATTATTTAGTTTGAGTTATTGAAGATAAGAATGTGATTTTTAGTAAGGTGGGTTGGGGTTTGAAGGTTTTATTTTGGAGTATGAGTTATTGATGTGTGTGTATTTTGTGTTAAAAGATTGTTTATTAAGGGTATTGTGGGGATAATGGGGGAGATGGATAATATTGGATTTAGAGATAGGTTTAGTTTTATTAATAAGTTTTTAAGAATTATATTGATTATTGTAAGTTTATTTTTAATATAGTTTTGTTAAATTAGAGAAGGGGGGAGTTTTTGTTGGGATTTGTTGTGGATTAATAGGGAGGTTATTTTGAATGTTTTCAGGTTGGAATTTGAATGTTGGGGTAGAGGAGTGTGGGAGTTAATTTGAATAAAAGGATGTTTTGGTTTATTGTATGGTTTATTTGTTGAAATTTTGGATGTTTTATGGTTTTTATGAGTGGAAGAGGTGGATTTTGGAAGTTTAAAGTGCATGAGCGAGAGTAGCAGTTGTAATAGATTGTTTGTAGGGGGGTATTGGAATATGATGAATTATTGAATATTTAATTTGTGGGAAAGGGGTTTTGGATATTGTTTTTTTTGGATATGATGGGGGTTGAATTGGGGTTTGTTTTTTTTTTTTTGATTGATGGGGTTAGAGAGAGAGATGAGAGAATGTGAGAGAATTAGTTAATATTAGATAAAAAGTAAATTGTGAATTTGTGATTTATTAGGGGTTTTTTTGTTATGTATTTTAGGGTTTTTGTTTTAAAATTGAGTAGGGGGTGGGTTTTAAGATGTTTTGTTGGTAGGATTTGTGTATTTGAAAGGTAATTTTTAATATGGGGTAGGATAGTTTTTGGGGGGTGGAGTAATTTTTGGAATGAAAGTGTGGGTAGGTGAGAGAGGAAGGGGATGGTTTGGGATTGGTATTTTGATTTTTTATGTTTTTTTTATATCTATTTAGGAGAGGAGTATTATTTATATGATGGAAGGATTAGGGTGTTAGTGAGAATGATAGAGAGGGTTGTTAATGGATGATAGTAGGGAATGGAATGTTAGAATGGGTTTATTAAATAGGATTGATATTATGAATGATTGAATTGGGAGATTATGATTGGTTTTTTTGAGGGTGGGGGGTGGGATATATAATAAGGTTAGTAGAAGAGATTATGTTATGTAGAGTATAGTAGAGTGGGTAGTGAAAATAAGAGTTTTGAATTATAGATAAGTAAGATTAGGGAGGAGAGTTAATTTTTGATATGGTAATTTATGTTATGTAGTGATGGCTATATATCTTTAGGGGGGGGGTAGGTATATATGGTTGGGATAAATAATAGAGGATTTTATAATTTTTAAGATTAAGAAGAGGAGAATAAATTGGTGTTAATTTATTTAGTGTAAAGATTTAGTTTTGTTTTAAAAGAGAAATTATAATTAAAAGGTGGGAGGAATTTTTTGTTATTATTTAATTTTATGGGAATATAAAGTATTTTAGTAGAAGTTGAAGTTGGGGTAATGAGGTTGGAAGGTTGTTAAGGGAGATTAGTTTGTTTTATTTGGTTGGTTGTTGTAGTGAGGTGGGTTTGTAAGAGGATATTAATATATATATAGTTTATTGGTGGGGGGGGGGGTGGGTGGGGGGGTGGATTTGGAGAATATAAATATATTTTGGTAGAAAGTATTAATGAATAAGAGGTATGGGTGGTGTGGAATTAATAGTGAAGTGGTTAGTGATTGTTTTGTGGGGATAGGGATGTGAATATGGAGATTATTTATAGATGGAAATTGGTTTTGTTTTTTTTTGGTATTAGGATGATTTTTAGTGTTTTGAATGTTTTTGTTAGGTGTTTGTGTTTTGTGTGTGTGTGGTTTTGTGTAGTTTTGGATTGGTAGTTTGGTGTTTAGTTGTTTGTTTTTATTTAAGTGTTGTGTTGGTTGATAGATTATGGGTTTTAGGTATATGGTATAATGTTGTTTTTGTTTGTTTAATTTGGTAATGTGGGAGGGGATAAGGTTGGGGTGTTGTTGAGGTTCTTTATATAATTTGGGATATTAAATTAAAAATTTGGAGGTGTTTGTTTTTATTAGGGTGAGGTTGTGGTGTAGTGGTATTTGATATATAGTATTGAGTAGTTTATGTTTTTTCTACATTTGTTATTTGTTGTGGATGTTTTTTTAGAAATTAATTTGAGGTAATGTTTAGGGTTTTTTTATTTGTTAGATATTAGGATGATGTAGGGTATGTATTGTGAAGTTATATGAGAAGTCTACATATCTATACACTACTATATACTCTTTGGTAGTGATATTGATGGTTATGTGAGTGTCGAGAGAGAGAGAGAGGAGCGTGGTTGGAGTTTAATTAGTTGTAAAAAAATATAGAATTGATATTTAGGAATGGTGTATGTTTAGTTTTGTATTTATGTGTTTTGTGTTTTGTTTTTTTTGGGATGTTGTTGTTTTTGATGATGTAGTATATTGAGATTTAAAGTGTTTATTGTTGGAAAAATTTAATTTTATATTTTTTGTATATTAATTTATTTATTAAATATATTATTGGTGTAGTAATTTTTATGAAAAGAATTGGGGTAAGAAATAATAAAGATTTTAATTGAATTAGAAGAATATTAGAATTTGTATATATATGGGGGGAGTAATTTGTATATAATTTATATATATTTGGTATTTTTTATTTATTTTGTGAGAAGAAAGAAAAGGTATTTTGTATTATTTTGTTATAAATTAAATTTTTGGATATGTTTTGTGTTTGTAATGGATGTGTTATTTGTTTGTTTGTTTATGTTTATTTTAATGAGTTGTTGTTGTATTTATTTGTATATTGTATTGTGTATTTAGGTTGTTTGGGAGGGGGTTGATATGTTGGGAGAAAAAATTTTTAGTAATTGAGTTTAGTAAGATTGGTTATAGGAGGGTAGTGATGGATAAATAATAGATAAGAAAATATGGAGAGGAGGGGAATATTTATATGTTAATATAATGGAGGGTGATAAAGTATTATAATAGAATAGAGGGAGGAATATTTGGATAGAGGTGGGTTTTTAATGAAGGATGAGTGGGGGTGTAAGAAAGAGATAATGTTTGATATTGGGGGAAAAGGGAATTGGTGAATGAAAGGGGTTAAGGTTTAAAATAGAGGATGATGTTATTGTAGAATATGGTTGATTTTGTATTATTATATGAGAATGGAGAAGTATATAATATTTATAGGGGTAGATTGGGGTTTAAGTTTAAATTTTTAGGGATAGAGTAGTGTTAAATATTTTTAGTGGGTGATGAGAGAAAAGTGAATTGTTTTTTAGTGGTGGTGGTTAATTAGATTGATATAGAGGGTTGAATTGAGATATTTTTTAAGATTTTAGGTAGAGGTATAGGGGTGGAAAGATATGATTTTATTATATTTTTGTGGGTTGATGGTTTTTATGAGAATTAAAAAATGGAAGAATATATATTAGAGGTGATGGATGGGGTGAATAATGAATGGTAGTAATGAGTGGAAGGTGAGTGAGGATGTGAGGAAATTATTTTATGGGATTGGTATTGTAGGGGTTTTAAAATAAAGTAGTTAATATAATTTATAGTATGAGGTTTTTGAATGGATGAGAAATGGGGATGTGAGGGGTTGGAGGGTGGGGGTTTGTGGTTGGAGGAAGGAGGTGAGGATGTGAGGGTTAATGTTAAGGAAAAAAAGAGAGAAAAGACTATCTATACTATCTCTATCTCTCTATCTCTAATTTATATATTATATAATAAATGGAGAGGAATTTAGTTAAAAAAGAAGTTATGATATTAATGGGAGAGTTTAGTTAATGGGGTTTTATAGATTTATATTAAGGGGTTGATAGGTGGTGTGGGTTGGTGGTGGAGGGTGTTGAGTGGGTGGGGTTATATGGAAATGGGGTGTGTGGGGTGGTTGTAGTGGTGGTTGGTGGTGGGGGAGTAAAGGTATGGTGGTGAATTGTGTATAGAATGGGAAGGGGGGGATATGGGTGGGGAGAGGAGTGGTTGTGGTGGGGGTGGAAATTTGGTAAGAGTTATAATAGATATTAGAAGAATAGGAGAGAGGTGAAGGGAGAGTAAAGAAGAGAATAGGAAAAGTGAGTGTAAAGGGGATGATTAGAGAAGAAGAATGTAGGGAAAGAGATAATAGAAGAGAGAAGATTGGAGAAGGTGAAGAAGATTGGATAAGGTATGAGAGGAAATAAAAATGGAGGGGGTGGGTATAGTTTTAAGTTGTTAGGGTTTAGGTGGGGGAGGGGGGTGTGTAATTGGTGTGAGATGTTTGGTGTTTTGGGGTAGGGTGTTGGGTAGAGTTGGGGTTTAGTTTATTATAGGGTGTAAATTGGTGGATTTAAGTGTGAAGTCTCTCTACTCTCTTCATATGTGTTTGTGTTGTTGTTGGTTTGTTGAATATGTAAAAAAAGTAATTTGAAAAAAGTTTTAATAAAATGTGTAAAGTAAATAATATATTTGATAGTATGGGATTTGTTATTGGTATATATGTGTGAATAAAATTTTTTTTTTTTTATTTTTTTTGGTAAGTTTATTATTTATAAATATTGTTAAAATAGGAAGATTGATATTGGATGGTAATTTATAAATAGGGAATATTGTTTATTTTATTTTTTTTTTTAGAGGGGAATGTGAGATATGATTATTTTGTTATTTTTGAGGTTTTTAGATAATGTTTGTTGTTGTTTAATTATGTATTGATTGGAGGTGTTGGGTGGAATTTTTTTATTTTTGAGGTTTGTTATGGGGTTATGGTTAATGGGAATTAGATTTAGTGGGTAATTATAGATGAGTGTTTATGTTGGATTATGTATTGTTCTCTCTATCTCATAGGAAAGTTTATTATGAATATGTTGGAGAAAGTTTGATATATAGTATGGGTTTTATTTTATTATATTATTGATGGTTTATGGGCTATATATATCTCTCTATCTCTCTCTCTCTTTATTTATTGTTTATATGTGTTAGTTGTGGTGTTTTAGATTGTTGATAAAATTATTTTTGTGATATTTTGAATAATTGATGGAGGAAAGTATTGAAAAGTAAGAGTTTTATGTTTTGTAATATTGTTAAATGGTTTTTTGTTTGGGTGATTAATTTGGTGTGTTGATGATTATTTAGATTTGATTTATGGTGGAGGGTGGATAGGATTTTTTTTTTGGGGTGTGTTTTGGTAATGAGGGGGGATGTGACATTTTTTGTATTTGATATATGTGTGGATGGGGGGGTGGGGGAAGGGGGGTTTATTAGATAGTTTTATATTTATATTGGAATTATGGTTGATTTGTTATTGTTATGATGTTGTATTTGGTGGTGAAGGTGTAGTGTAATTTAGTGTTTGTTTTAGTTAATTGTTGGATTAAGATTTTTGGTATTTTATTTGGTGGTTTGTTGTTAGTTGTTGAGTCATAGTTGGTATGATTAATTTTGTGAATTTGGGAGTTGTGTAGTGGATTGAAATTTATGTTTTGTAGGGATTGGTGTTATGATTTTTGTAGTTGGGTAATTTATTGGATTTTTGTGAGGATTTGGATATATGTGGGGTAGGTGAGTTTTGTTGTTGTATAAGTGGTGGTTTGAAGTGTGTTAATGTTAGATAGAAAATTATTTATTTATGTGTTTTATTGTATAATGGGGATGGGGAGAGTTTAGAATGTTTTATTTTTTTGGTTTATGTGATATTTTATGGAGGGTTATAAAAGGTTAGGTTGGAATTGAGAAATGGGTGTAGGAGATTTGATAGAGTATATGGGAGAATGGTGGTTATTTGTATGGATTATGTGTTATTATTTGGGTTGTTGATGGGAGGAGTAGTGGAGGTTTAGGAGTTTGGTTTGAAAAGTATTTTGGTTAATAAGGGAATTGGTTAGGTTATTGATTTGTTGGTATATGATTATAGGGTAGAGATGTTTATTTTTAAAGATTTTTTTGTTGGTAGGTTTGGGAGTGGAGGTGGAGGATTCATATTTGGTTTATTGAAGGGTTAGTGTTTATGTGTTTGATTTAAGAGAGGATTTTGATATAGGTTAATATAGAAGGGAATTATGTGTTATGTTTTTTAATGATTTATATTTTAAATGGGATTGTAGGATTGTTGTGGGTTTTTTAGGTGGATGGTTGTTGAAAATTGAGTAGAAAAAGTAAGAAAACGTATTGTAATTGTTATGGATGTGGAGGGATTTAGTTTATATTTTGGGTATTTTATTTTGGGTGGATTGTTGATTTTGTGGGGTTGGGGGGATTGGTAATTTATTAGAGGAAGGGTTTGATTTATGTTGGTGGGTTATGGTTTTTGGGATGTGTAAAGGGTGGTGGAGAAGTAGTGGTTGTTTGGTTGTTTGGGGTTGTGGGTTTAATTTGGTGGTTTGTGTGGGGGGGGATTTTTTGTTTTATTTGTGTTGGGATGTGTGATTTTTTTTTTTTTTGGTTTTTTATTGGGGGGTAGATTGTTGGGTGTTTTTTGTATTTTAATGATGTTAGGGATTAATGGGTGGGAGGTGGGGGGTTAGTGAAGGAGGTTTGATTGGTTAGGTGGGGGATATGGTTTGAGTGGGATGTGATAGGGGGATTAGTTTTGGGTTGGGAGTTGTTAAAAGATATGTTTGATTTGATTGAATGGGGAGGTGGTTTTTGAGAATTTTTTGTTGTGGGGGGATTGAAGGAAGGGGTGGGGTGAAGAATATGAGAGGATTGGAGAGGTTTGAGGGGGAGTTGGTGTGTGTGGTGGGTTGGTGTTTAGGGGTGAATTGTAGGGTTGGGTATAGGGAGGTTTAAATTAGATTGTGGTATGTTGTTTTTTGGTAGGGGGTTTGTTTTTGGTAGGTGGTGTTAGGGGGGATGTGTTAGTGTGGTGCTTGTGGGATTAAGGAGAGGGTTAAGTAGGTAGTGGAGGGAGTTGGTAGTTGGTATTAGTAATAAAAATATTTTTGATTTGGTGTAAGATATGGTTTTTGGGGTAAAAAGTGGTTTGGGTGATGTTTTGATAGATTTAGATTATAGGAGGGGGGTGGTTGGTTTATTTGATAAGTTTGATTTATAATTATATGGTTTAGTGATTTAATTGATGTGAGAGAGATTAGTTTTTATTATTTTTTTTTGGTTGTAGGGGGTGGGATAGGGAGATGGTGGGGTTTGTTGTATGGAGGAGGATATGTTAAGTTTTTTTTAGGAGGTTAGTGATGATGGTATTTTTTTTGGTAAGATGTTAACATGTAGGTGTAGGTAGGTGTGGATGTTAGGGAATGGAGGTGATAGTGTGGGGGTTGATGGGGGGTTGTGTTGGTGTGATGGGTGGTTTGTGGGTTGTTATGTGGTAGTTTGGTTTTTTGGAGGTTGTGTGTTTGGGGTGGGTTTTGAATTAGGGTTGGTTTTGTTGTTGTTGGGGATTTTTTTGTTTGGTTGGTAGTAGGTTTGTTGAGTTTAGTTTGGAATATAATATAGAGGTGTTTTTTGTGGGATTTAGTTTTTTTGTTGTGTGTTTTTGTGTTTTTTTTTGTTGGGGGTTTGGGGGTGTTTTTTGAGAGATGAGTGTGTGTTGTGTTGGTTTTGTTTGTTTTGTTTTGTTTTTGTGTTTTTGTTGTTTTTTTGTTTGGGGATGTGTTGTTTGTGGTTTTGTGGTTTGGTTGGGTGTGTTTGGTGTTTGTTTTTTGGGTTTTGGGGGGTGGTTGGGGTGGTTTTGGTTTGGGTGTGGTGTTGTGTGGGGGTGTGTGGTGTGTGTGTGTGGTTTTGTTTTTTTTGGTTGGTTGTTTTGGGGTTTTTTGATTTTTTGGTTTTTTTTGTATTGTATGTTATTGGTATGTTTTGTATATTTAAAGTGTTTTTGGTGTTTGTGTGTTTGTGATTGTTTGTTTTTTTGGGGTGTTTGTATTTTTGTTGTTGTGTTGTTTTTGGGTAGGGTTTTTGGGGTTTGGTGGGGTTATTAAATTTGGTTTTGTAGAGGGTGGGATGAAATAAAATGAAT
The DNA here is from genome assembly GCA_964034765.1 of Knipowitschia caucasica. Taxonomy (NCBI): domain Eukaryota; kingdom Metazoa; phylum Chordata; class Actinopteri; order Gobiiformes; family Gobiidae; genus Knipowitschia; species Knipowitschia caucasica. The sequence continues at coordinate 10,044,071 of OZ035838.1, read as the reverse complement.
CTCTCTCTATATATATCTCTCTATATATCTATAGTGTGTTGTAAATAGAGTGATTTTTGTTGATTAGTAGTTTGGGGAGGTGGGAGGTTGGGGTGTGGTATTGTAGGAAGTGGATTTAGTTAGGTATGTGAGTGTGAAGGGGTTAGTATATATATAGATAGATTTGTTTAATGAGGTTTGTTTTGTGATTGGGATTGTTTGAATAGTTTTTGGGTGGTGGGGGGGGGGTAGTTGAGTGTTTTAGGGATTGGTTTGGTGGAGAGAAAGGATTGAGTTGGTATTTAGAATAGGATATAAGGAAATGGGATTTAGGGAATTGGTTGAATGGTATATGAAAATAGATAGGGAGGGAATTGAAAGTGGTGAAATGGTTTATGTTTTTTTATATTGAGTGTAGGTTGAATTTGATGTGTTGAGAGTAATTAGTGGGGTAAGGTTTGGATTTTTGGGGTGGGGTTGTTAGGTTTGGATTTGAATTTTGAATGGGTGGTGTGGTGAGAGTTGGTGTAGGTTTTTGTGGTTGTATGAGTGGTATTAGTGTAATGTGGGGTTAGATGGTATTTGTTGTTGGTGGTTATTTGAGAATAAGTTTGGGGGTTTGTATAAGTTAGGATGGGTAGATGTTATAAAGAAAGGGAGGTGGGGTTGATGTTGAAGAGTAGTGGAGATGATTTGAGGGAGGGGGAGAAAGGTGTGAAGTTGATGATGGTAGGATTGAATTAAATGAGATTGGTGGAATTGAGGGTAGGTGTTGTTTTGTGTTTTTTTTTGTAATAGTTTTGTGGTGAATTTTTGTGATTGTTTGTAGAGAAGTTTGTTTTGGGTAGGTTTTTAGTAGGTGTAGGGTGGTATATGGAAATGTTTTTTTTTTTTTTATTGTTTTGTGGTAGGGTGAAAATTGGGTAGTTTTTTTGTTTGATATGGTTTGATAAATATGGTGGGGGGATGTAAGATTTTTATTGGGGGATTGGTGTGTGGTGTGGATTGTTTTGGTAGATAGAGGGTGAGTTTGAGAGTTGTGGAGTTGGTGTGAGATTATGGTTAAATGAATGAAGTTGATATGATATAAGGTTATAGGATTGTTAGTTGATTATGAATATGGGGTTTGGTGTAATGGGTTTTAAATGGTTGATTAATAGGGGGGTATGAGTAATAATTTGAAAGGTGTTTTATGTAGATTTGATTAGTTTGTTGAATTTATGAGTATTTGATGGTTTGTAGGGATGGTTAGTTTATTTTGAGAGGTTGTAATGGGATTGTTTTAGTTTGGGTAATTGTGGTGAGGATGGGGGAATGTATGGTAATATGGGGTGATTTTGTGGTATGAATTGTGTTGTGTTTTTATGGGATAATATTGGTTGGGTAGATGTTTTTTTTGGGGGGGATGGTGAGGTATTTGTATGTAATGTTGTTGGTGTAATGATTATGGAGTATGGTGATGGATGGGGATGATGGGGAGATAAGGGTGGTTGTTGGGGGATTGGTTAGAATAAATTAGATGGATAATGAAATAAGTGAAGATAGGATAGGAATATTGTGGAAGTAGGGTGAGTGGATTTTGGGGTTGGAATGATGATTGAATTGATTGATGGATTGTATGGGAGGGTGTTTAGAGGATGTATTTTTGTTATATTTGGAGGGTATGGTGGGTTTTTATTGAAATATAAATAAAGTTTTAATGAAGAAAATATGTAAAAAAATTAAATGTGTGTTGGTGGTTTATTAATATGAGTTTATAATGATATATATATTATATTATGTATTGGTGTTTGATTGATGGTTTTTGTTATTGTTTTTTTTTGAGTATGTGGTTAAAAGGTTTTGAAAGATGAAATTAATTAGATAATGTATTTAAAGATAATATGGGTTATATATAAAAATTGTTGTAAAAAAAAATAATAAAATTTATTAAAATGTGTAAATGTTTTGTAATTATAAATAATGATTTAATTAAAAAGTTAATATATTAAAGAATAGAGATGGATTAGAAGAAATTTTATAGTTATATTATATTGTATTTGTATTGTGTTTGGTTTATTTTTTGGGTATTGTTTTTTTTTTTGATAGAAGTTGGGGTGTTTTTATTGTGTTTGTTTTTGTATTTTTTTTGTTTTTTTTTAGTTTTTTTTTTGTTTTGTTTTGTTGTGAGTGTTTTATGTAGTGTTGTTGTGTAAGTTGAGAGATATGTTTTTGTGTTTTTAGTTGAATTAGTGAGTAATGAGTAGAGTTAGATGTATGGGGGTGTCAAGTGAAGGGAGTTGTATAGATTTTGTTGTATATGGTGAAATGGGGAAAGGATGATGCATAAGTAATGTAATGTGACAGTGTAGGTGTGCGCTGAGATGTGCTGTAGAGAGTTCTTGGAGAAAGGAGGGGAAGTAGGGGTTGGTGGTGTGGAGAGGAAGTTAGGGATAAGGTTGATTTGGGTTTTTTTAATTTGAGGTTGTTGTGTTTTAAATTGTAATTTTTGTTTGGGTTTTTAATTTTTGTTGTTAAGATTTGAGTGAAGTTTATATAGGTGAAGATGATGAGTGGTTTTTTAAGTGGTTTGGGAAAGAAAAAGAAGTATGGTTTAGAGAATGGGGGTTGTTGGGGTTTAGTTTGGAGGGGGTTTATTGTGATGATGGTAGGTGGATGTATAGGTGTTTATGGATGATAGGAGAGGGAAAAGGTTGTTGGAGGTAGAGATGGGAGGGTTTGGTGTTTTTAATGGGGGGGTGTGAGGTGGGGTGTGTTTTGGAGAGATGTATTTTTTGGTTAGAAATGGGAGATAGGGTGGTTGTGGTTTTGTGTGTGGGATTTGGGGAGAGAGAAATATGTAATGAAGTTTTAAGATGGGGAAGGGTAGTTTTTTGGGGTGAATGTAGGTGTGGGTGGTGGTATGGGTAGTTTTGGTTGGTTTTTTATAATGGAAGGGTAGATTTATGGGTGGTTTTTTTTGATGGTTGGGTTGTTTGGTTTGGTGTTGTTGGTTATTGGTGATGTTTGTGTTTTGTTTGTTTATTGTTTTTATGGGTGGGTGTATGGTTTTTTTTGGTTTTGGTGTTTGGGGTTGTTTTTTGGGGTTGTTTTTGTTGGGGGTTGGGGGTGTTGGGTTGTTGTGGTATATGTTTTTTTTTATTTGTTGGTTGATTGGTGTGGGTGTTCTCTATACTCTGTCTACTCGATGTGTAATGGAGAGTTTTTTTTGTTATTATTGGGTGGGTAGTTTTTGTGGAGATGAGTTTATATTTGGGTTGTTTTATGGTGTTGTGTGTTAAGGTTTGTTGGAGTTGGGGGGTGGGTTAGTATTGGTGTGTATGGAGTTTTGAGATGAAGGTTTTGGGTATCTCTATATTGGAGGGAAAAGGTTTAATTAATGAATAAATATAAATGGGTGGGGTTTGGGGTATGGGGTGGGATGAAGTTTTTTGTGGGTGAAAGGGGTTGATGTGAGGTGAATAATTATGAGTAATTGGTGTCGTGCGATGAGAGTATTTAGAGTTAGGGAGAAATAGTGTTGAAGTGAATGAATGGGGGGGATGTGGGGGGAGATGTTATTGTTTAGAAGGTTGTTTTATTGGTTGAAATGGGGTTTTTGATGATTGGTAAAGGGGTGGTTGTGGTGGGGGTTGGGATGGGTGGTTAGATGGAAGTGAAGGTAGAGGTTCTATATAACTACATATCTATAGAAGATTAATTGTGGGGATTGATTGGGATGTGGGATATAGTAGGGTTAGTTTTGTATTTGTTATTATGTATTGATTTTTGTTGTTTTATGGTTTGTAATGTTGAAAGATGATGGGAGAGTGTTTTGTAGAGTTGTTGAGAAATTGAGGGGTGGTATGGTGGAATTTTAATATGGTATGTGGAGTGATGAAAATAGGGGATTTTGTTTTTTATGTGTTTGGTGTATTTTTATTTGGAGAGGGTTGGGGGATGAGTGTATGGTTATTTTATTTTTATGATTGATTTATTTAATTTGGTAATGTGATTTTAGTTTAGATGATGTTAGTTTGGTGTTTGGTTTTTGGTTGTGGTTTGGTGATATTGAAGTTTTGTTTTGTTGTGTTTGTTGTTGTTTGTTGTGTTGAATATTTGGTTTGTTGTATGATGATGGTTTTTGAGGTAATATGGTGGTATTTTGTGGTATAATGGTGTTAGTTGTTGTTGGTTAATATGTGAATTTGTTGTGTTTAGTGGTTTTTTTTTTGGTGGGGTTGTTGTAGAATTGGGAAAAGGATTATTTTTTTATGGTATTTTTAAGATGAAAAAAGGTATATAAAAAAATAAGGTGTGAGTGAGGAATTTGAAATTTTTTTTGTTTGTTTTTTTTTATTATTGGGTTAAGAGGGTAGGAGTTTTAGTTTTTTGTTTTTTAGGTAGTAGTAGGTTGTGGAATGGATATAGGATATAAAAAATTTGTATTTTTGAATTATTGGATTTGAGATGGATTTGGGGGAATAGTTTGGATGGGAGGATAGGGTGTATTTAATTTAGGGTAAATGGATGAGATATGGGTGTTTATGAGGAGATTATGTATATGGTTGTGAGTAGAAGAGAGAGAGTGCGAGAGAGGTTATGTTAGGGTTTAGTATATTTAGTATCACTATTAAGATTTTATAGATAGGATGATGGTAAATAAAAAGTGGTTGTATGGGTTTTAATTTTGTATTGTATGTTATGATTCGTTGAGATGAGTGATGGGTTAAGATATATTGTTTATATTGTTGATAGGAGAAGATTGGTTTGATTGTTGAAGGGTTTGTTTTTTTTTGTATGTGGGGGGTTTTAAAAAGATTATGAAGTATTTTTGAGTTTTTGAGAATGTGGGTTAAATGAGGAGGAAGAGATATAAAAAGGATAAGTGTTGTAATTTGTGTAAATGTGTTGGTAGTTTATTGTAATTTTTGTTTTAATGTATATGAAATGGGGGTAAAGAGTTTTTTTTTGTTAGAGAGAAGGTGAAAAAATGAGAGAGATGGTAGAGGGTTTGAAAAATAGATATATTTTTTATTTATTATTGTTGTTGTTTTGAATGTTGATATTAGTAAGAGTATTTTTGAATTAATTTTAGAGTGTTGTGATTATTGATTGAATGGAATTTGTGGGTGAATGTATGAATTAGTATAGGGATAGGGTTGTTGTGATTTTGTTTTTGATTAGGTGGGGGTGGGTTTAATGGTTTTTGAGGTTTGGGTATATTTGTTGGGTTTATTGGGAGATGTTGTTGATATTATGTAGGTAGTTGTTGAAGGGGTTTGATATTTTTTGTTGGGGAGTAGAGGAGGGGTGATATTTTGGTTTGGAATTTGTTGTGGGGAGGGGGGAGTATATTTTGTTAATTTTGTTTTGTTTTGATATTTGTAGTATATTATGTTTTTTGATGATAGGTGTGATGAATAAGGTAGTGTAGGGAGAAAATATGGGGGATATTTGTTATTCTAGGGGGGGTTGGAGGTTGTTGTGGAATTAGGGGTAAGGAGTTGGTTATAGATTGGGTTGGGAAATGATAGGTTGGGATTGAGTTTGTTATGTTGTATGTTTTTTAGTATGTATGGGTAGATTGTTATTGTGGGGGATTTTGGGGTATGGTTGATTATGTGGAGGATTGATATATTTTGAAGGGATAAAAGAATGGAAGGGGGGGGTTGGAGTGGAAGAAGAGATGGATGTAATAGATGGGAAAGTAAGGTTTAATAGGATTGGTTGATTTGGTGGTAGTATTTGGTGTGATGTATGAAAGAGGTGGATATAATGATGTTTGTTAATTTGTAGGTTTTTGTGTATTTGGGGGGTTGAGGTTTATAAGGTAGATATTGTTTGGGTTGTATGTATGAGAGTTTATGAGTATTTAATAGTGGGGGTAAGTGGGAAGGGTTGATATTTGTTTTTCTATCTCTAATCTCTATCATTATTTTAGGTGTTGGTTTTTTTGGTGTGGGGTTTTTTAGGTATTAATAATTAGTGGGGATAAAGGATAGTTTTATTTTTTTTGGGAGGGGGGGGGTGGGGTATTGATTAATTAAAGTGATAGTGAGTTTGTAATATTTTATAAAAACAAAAGAAGGGATTAAAATAAATATGGATATATAGAAATTTGTTGATTTGTAATAGGGGATAGGTATTTTTGTGTAATATTTTTGAATAAGGGAGATTTAATGATTTATGTAGTTTAATATGTGTTAGGAGGTGGAGAGGAATGTTAGGTTAGGGTTGGTGTTTTTGTTGTTGTGAGTTATGTAGTGATGGGTTTGATATTGATGAAAGAGGGGGGGGGAGGTTTTAGGAATGGTATTGGGGGGGAGAGTAATAGGGTGTGGGTGATGGGGTATATGAATAGTTGTGTTGTTTGAATGTGATATTAGTTAATAGGAAGTTTTTATTTATTATAATATAATGTTTTAGATTTGTTTTGATTGATTATATTGGTTTGGGGTAGATATATGGATATCTATATATACTATCATGAGCAGTTAAAATGTGATATGGTGGAGTTGGTTAGGATGGATGTATTTGTAGGGGGTTGGTATTATGAAGGGGGTGTATAGAAGGAAGATAGTAAATAATGTTTTAAGTTATGGAGGATATATTGTTTGAGAAGATTATTATTATTATTGTTTTTTTTGTTTGGATGATGTTTTTTTGTGAATATTGGTGTAAGATATGTTATGTTTTAGTAGAGCTCTAGATAAGTATTGAGAGGGTGAATGTTTTTTTGTTGGGGGATTTTTTATTATATGTTGGAGTTTTAAGATAATAGGGGGTGTTGGTTTGGTGAGAAGAAGAAATGTTTTGGTTTTGGTGTGGATGAGGGTAGTGAGTAAGGTGTGGGAGAGATTTATGAGTTAAAGGGTGATGTGGTGTGTTTGATAGCGGTAGTTATGATTAGTTGGTATTTTGTTGATTTTTATTAGTGTTTTGTTGGTTTTTATTTATTTTATTTATTTTTAAGTATGATTGTTTTAGTTTGTTGGGTATGTTAAGATAATGGTGAGGAGGTTATTTGATTTTAAATAATTAATTAAATATGATTTGCGCGAGCGTGAGAGAGTTGATTATAGTTGAAAGTGGGTTGGGTTGGATAAAGTGTGGTTGGTATAGGGATTGTGTATTGGTTGTATCTGATTCTGCTGTATGGAATATTTATTAGTGTTGAGGGTTGGGATAAAAGAGTAGTATGAGTAGGGAGTAGGTGTGTAGAGTAATATTATATTATTTATTTATTTATTTTTTATAGTATTTTTTTTGAGGTTTTGTGTGTTTTATTAGATAGGGATTATTTGAGGGTTTGTTTGGGGGTTGATATGTGGTGGGTTTATATTGGATATAATTTATTTAGTTATAGGGGTTATTGAAGATAAAATGTGATGTTTTGTAATGGTTGGGGTATTGAATGTTTTATTTGGATATGATGTGAGTTGATGGTGATTTTGGTAAAAGATTGTTTATTAATAGTAGTTTGATAATGAGATTGATAGATATTTGAATTTATTATGATTAGGTTGTTTAGTTTTTAATAAGTTTTAATATTTTGTATATGATTTTGGATTTTATTTAATAGAGTTTTGTTTAATTTTGAATTGAGTTAGTTATATGTTTTGGATTTTTATTTGGATTGTAAGAGGAGTTATTTATGAATGTTATTGAATTTGAATGTTTGGGTGAAGAATTTTGGATTTTATTTAATAAGAAGAATGGTATTTTTTTATTTGGAAGCGATGTAGAGGTGCGTTCTATATATGAGTATATGATTTGATGTTTATGTTTTTATATGAGATAGGTTTTGGAAAAAAATTTAAAATTGTTTCGAGAGGTGATAATAAGATTTTTTAGGGTATGGTATGAGGATGATATGAGAAGTATATAGATCGCAAGATAGAGAATCTAAGGGGGGTGGAAGTTTTTTTTGATATGATTGGGGTTGATGGGGAGAGTTGTTTTTTTTTTTTTTTTTGAAGGATGTGGGTTTTTTGATATGGGAGAGAATTAGTTAGAAGATTAGGATGTAAAGAAGTAAGGTTTGAAATTTGTTATTTATTTAGTTGGTTTTTTTTAATGTAGTGTTAGTTATTTGTTTATAGAATTGAGTATGGGTGTATTTAAAGGTGTTTTGTTTTTGTTAGATTGGTGTGAATTAAGAAGTTAATATTGAAGAATGAATTTATAGTTTATTTTTGTGTTAGTGGTTAATGTTATTTGATGGAAAGTATTTTATGTTAATAGGATTTGGTATTTGGTTTATTTTTAATTTGAAATTTGAGTGTTGGGGAATTATTTTAATTTTAGGTTATGGAGGTTATGATAATGTAAATTTGATGTTATGATGTAGGTAGTGTATGAATTATATAGTATATTGGAATTTTTATATTTATTGTATATTGGTTAATTTAATTATTTAGTTATGGGTTAGATTAAATTTATTGATATTATGATGGATAGGTTAGAATGTTGTTGGAGGATTATTATGTGTTTTTTTTGAGTGGGGGGGTTGGGATATATAAGATAAGGTTTGTAAAGAATTATTTTTTATTAGAGATAGATAGAGGTGGTAGTGAATAATAATAGTTTTAATTGAAAAGAAGATGTGAGTAGGGGAGAGTGGGAATTTTAGAATGTTAATTTTTGCGAGAGTTTATGTTAGTATGTGGGTTAGGGGGGGGGTAGTGAATTGGGGAATGAATGAATAATAGGAATTAATAAGATAGGAAGATTGGAGAATAAATGGTGGGTTAATATTTAGGTGTAAAATTTAGGTTTTTTAAATAGGGAAAATTTAATAGAAAGTGGTATTGAATTTTTTATGTATTTAAATTGTTATGGAATAAAATGGTAATTTTTGTAAGAAGTGAATTGTTTTAATGATGTTGAAGGTTGTTTAAGGAATAAGTTTGGTTTGATTGTTTGGTTGTAGTTGGGTAGTGTTGGTGTTAAGAGAATGTAATATATATGAGTATTGGAGTGGTGTGTGGTGGGTGGGGGGGTGGAATGGGGAGAATAGAACATATGTTGGTAGTAGATGGTATTAATGAATAAGTGGTATGTGGGTTGTGGAATATAAGAATTTTTAGGATTGTTTTTGGTGGATAGATGAATATAGGGGATATATGATAGGAAATGGTTTTTGTTGTTGTATGTATGATATGTTAGGGGTTTTGAATTGGTATTTTTTAGTGTTGTGTTTTGTAAGGTTTTTTTTTTTTTGGGTTGTGGTTTTTTAGTTGTGGTTATTGATGTTAGTTTTTTTGAAAGGTTGATTTTGTTTTTTAATAGATTATGGGTTTTTATGATAATGTATAATGTGTGGTGTTTTTTGTTGTGAAGTTGAATTGGGGAATTAGTAAGGTTGGGTGGGGGGAGGTATTTAGAATAATAATTTTATATTTATATTAAAAATTTGAGTTTTATCTCTCTCTCTCATCTGATTATGTGGTTTTATTAGTTAATTTTAATATATGGAGTATTTATAATTTTAATGAGTTTTATTAGATTTTTATTTGTTTGGAGTTTTTTTTGAAAAATGGTATTTATATTATGTTGAGGTGTTTTATTTGTTAGATATTTAGTATGGATTTATGGTAGTTTGTTTGATATGATAGAAATATGTAGGTATGTATTATTTTTTTTGTAAGGTGTGAATTTAATTAGATATTGTAAATCTCTCTCGATAGGGATTTAATTGAGTTTAAAAAAAGAAATATAAAAGTTTATATTTAGAATGGTGTATGTTTATTTTTGGATTATAAAATATTGATTTTTATTATATTTATGGGTTTTTTTGAATAAATAACAATATTGAATTAGTTAAAAAGGGTTATTTGTATTGTAAATAAGATAAAATTATAAATTTTTTTACTATTAATTTATGTAAAATATATTGATTTGTTGTATTAATATATGTAAATAATTGTATTGGTAAGAAATATAAATAGGATTTTAAGTTTAATGTTTTAAAAGAAGTGATATTATGTTTTATTAAATGGGTGTAGTTAATTTACATGAAGTATAATATAGGTATAGTTTAATTTAGATTGAGGGTGGGGAAGAATGAAAGAGGTAAGTATTAATAATTTTGGATAATAAAGAGAGAATTTTTATGGATTGTTTTTGGGTGTTATATTATGGTGTGTAATGTTGGTTTTTGTGTATTTTATTTTATTGAGTTATTTTGTATTTATTGTGATATTGTATTGTGTATGTAGGGTTTGGAAGGGGTTGATATGTTGGATGAAATGTTTTATTAAATTTTATATGTGTAGTGGATGTATAGGAGGGTTAAGTGGAATGGAGTTAAATAATAGATTAAGAATATATGTGAGAGGGGAAATATTTATATGTTAATATAATGGAGGTATAAATTTTATTAAAGGAAAGAGAGGAGGGAATATTTGGGGATTGGAGTGGGTTATTAATGAAGGATGTATGGGGTTGTAATGATGAATAAGAATGTTTTTATATTGTTAAAATGGAATGGTGGGGTGAAAAAAAAATGAAGGTGTTAAGGTATAGAAGAAGAGGATAATTAATTGTATTGTTGTATATCCTCTCTATATATATCTCTGTGTGTATATTAGTATGAAAGAGAAGTATATATAATGGTTATAGGTGGTTAATGATTTTTAAGAATGAATAATGTGGGATTTTTAGTAGAGATGATTAATTATTTAGTGGGGGAATGATATTGGAAAATTGAGTTTAGGTAATTTTAAATTGATATAGAATGGGTTGAATGTTATATTGTTTTGGTGATTTGAGTAGATATAGGGTGGAGATATGATTTTATGATATTTTTTGGGTGATGGGGTTTTTTATGAATTGGTAGAAAATGGAGATATAATTTATTTAAGTGGATTATTGGTGATAATGAATGGGTATAAGTTGGAAAGAATAGTAGGAATTTTTTTATGGGATGGTATTGTTAGGATTTAAAATAGGATTAGTTTAAATATAATAATATATTATTAGGGTTTTTAGAGGATTGAGAAAGGTGGATTGAGAGGGTTGAGGGGTTGTGGTTTGAGGTGAGTAATGATGTGATTGATTGGAGGTAATTGTTGAGGAAAGAAAGAATAATAAAAATATTATAATTAATAAGATTTTATTAAATAATAAGTGATGAGGAATATATTAAAAAATGAGTATAGGAAATATATGAAAAATGTTTAGGATTGGGGGTTTTATAGATTTATATAATGTGTTGTAGGTGGGTGGTGGTTGGTGGGTGTTGAGGGGTGTATTAATGGTGTGGGGTTATATTTAGTGGTGGGTGGGGGTGGTTGGTAGTGTGTGTTGGTGGGTGTTGTGATAAAGGTAGGGGTTTGTATTTGTTATGAGAATGGATGGTGGATATGTGGGGGTGGAGTAAGGAGTGGTTGGTGGGTGTGTGGAAATGGTAAGAGTGTGAAAGAGATAGTGTAGGAGAGAGGAGGAAGAGAGTGAAGGTGAGAAAAGAATAGAGAAGAGGAAGTGGTAGTGGAAAGAAGAGAAAAAGAGGTGGGGAAAAAAAAATGAAAAAGGGATGGGAAGAGGAAAGGAATAAAAAATATAAGTTATTTAGAAGGTGGAGAGGATTAAGTAGAGAAAATTAAAATGGGATGGTGGGGGGTAAGTGGGTAAGTGTGTAGGTGTAGGTGAGGGGGGGTAGGTTATGGGTGGGTTGGTTGTTTTGGGGGGGGTGAGGTGGTGGTTCGAGATGGTGGGGGGGGTGATTTAGTTATAGGTGGTATAGGGGTTATTTATGGTGTTATTTGTTATGTTTTGGGTGGTGTGGTTGTGTGGTTATAGTTAAAATATGAGGTTTAAAATAGATTTTGTAATTAAGTAAAGTAAATAATATTTTGATAGTATGATTGGTTAGGATAATGAATAAATATTTTGTTGTTGTTTGGTTTTTGTATAGATATTTATTATAAATATGGTAATGGAAGATTTCATTATTGGGATGTATTGTAGAAATAGGAATATGGTTATGTTTTTTTTTTTAAGGATGAGTAGTATATGTATGTTTGATTTGGGGGTTGGAAAATGATGTGTTTTTGTTAATGATTTATTTGGGGGTTTGTGGAATTTTTTGGATTTTGTGATGTTTCGTTGTATGGGGGTATGGTTTAATGAATTAGATTTATGGGGAAGAGAATGACACATCTCTCTCTCTATATCATATCATCCTTTAGGGTAATTATTAAATTATATTGGGAATAGGTGTTGATGGGGATAGATTATATGTGTTGTATATCTCTCTCTCTCTCTCTCTTATGGGGTGTTATGGTTATGATAGTCTCTCTTTTATTAAGGTTTTATGTTGGGGTTGGTTATATGTGTATAATTTGTATTGGTTGGAGAGGTTTTGAATAATGAGGAGTATATCTCTATTAAAGTAAGATATATTTTAATTTGTTGAAAGGTATGTTTTTTGATTATTTTTTGGGTTGATGATATTTATATTGGATTTATGGGGAGGTGATTTATTTTTTGTGGTTTTTTTTGTAATTTTTTGTGGAATGTAATTTGTAGTTTAGTATATGTGGGGATGGTGGGGGTGGAAGGGGGGTGTATTGAGTTGAATGTGTATATGATTATTTGGATGTTGTTATGGTGGTATGTGTGGATTGGTGGAGTTATTTTTTGTTGGTGTTGTGGTGCATGAATTTGTTTGATAATTATTTGTGGTATGTTATGTTTGTTTTTTGTTATTGTGTTTTTATTGTTATCTCTTGATTTATGTTGTTAAGTTGGTGTTGTTTTTTGAGGTTTAATTATTTTTTGTAGGATTTTATGATTTTTGAATTTGGTGATTTATTTGATTGGTGTTTAGGTATTTTTGAGATAGTTGGGGTTATTTGAGTTTAGTTTGGTTGTGTATAATAATGGTGGTTTTATGGGGTTAATTTTATAATATATATATAATGTATTAATGTAGTATTATGATGTGGGATTTAAGGTTTTTGAGAATGGTTTTTATTTTTGGGTTGATGTTGATATTATGATGTGGGAGGGGTTTATAATGTTATGGGAGATTTGAAATGTGTGTATATATTTTGGTATATGAGTGATAATTGATAATGTTGTTATTGTATATTATGGTATATTTTGTTATTAGGAGTAGAGAGTTTAGAGGTTTTTTTTTGAAAAATATGTTTGGTTATATAAGGGATTGGTTTATTTTAATATATAGTTGGAAGTATTTATATAGGGGTTAGAGATGATTTTTTTTTTAAATATTTTTTTGTGTTTTTTGTATGTTTGTATTTGAGTGGATGAATTGGTGGTTAATAAGTATTGTTATGTTGTTGATGGAAGGAATGAGTTTATATAGTAAGTATTAAATGATATGTTGTAATTTTTTCTAAATTATATTTAAATGGATGTATTTTTTTTTATACTCTATATACTCATCTCTCACTATCACTATTTGTAGATATAGTGTGTATGTATTTATAAAATTAATTAGACAAGGAATGGTTAATAATAAAATTTAATATTAATTTTTATGGATGTGTTGAGGGGATTATTTATATTTGTTATTTTATTTATATCTTTTATATAATATATATGATTTTTTGTGTTATTGTATATAATAATATATTGAATTGTGTTTTATTTTATGTTTTTTTGTTTTTGTAGTGTAATTTGGGAATTGTAAATTTGTTGGTGTTATAGGTGTGGGTATTTTATGAGTTTGGGGTAGTTTGGTTGAATATGGGTGGTTTTAGAGGGGGGGGATATTTTGTGTTTTATTTGTGTTTGATGTGTATAATGTTTTTTTTAATGAATTTTGGGGAAATATTGGGTTGGGGTGGTTTTTTTGTATTATAATTATTTAAAGGGGGATTTGATGTGTGGGAGGGTGGGGTGGTTAAGGTGTAAGGAGTTGATTGTGGTTAGTGGGGTTAAGGGTTTGAGTGTGTTATTGAAAAGGGTAAGATTTATTGGGTGTGAGTTTTCAATAAGTATATTTATAGGTGCAGATTTATGTGGATATTTGGATAGGTTTTTTGAAATTTTTGTGTGGTATTGAGATAGAATGGGTTTGGTTGAAAAAATTGAAGGATTGGGTTAGAGGGGTTTAGGGTGAGTTGTTTATTTGCGTGTTTATTTTTTTATGTTTAGAATTTTAGTATAGTTATATTGTTAGATAAATATAGATTTGATTTTAGTTGGGAATGGTTTTTGTTTTTAATTGTTTTTTAGTTTTTAATTATTATATTGTTGTTAAGATTATAAAATATTATTATATAAGTTTATTTTAATTATATAGAAATAATTTATTTTTGATTTTTTCTCTTGAAAGATGATTATTTTGTGAAAAATTGTTTTTTTTAGGTTTATATATTTTAGAATGAAGATGGGGGTGGTTTTATTTAAAGTGGTGAGTAAAATATATTGTTTATATTTAGATATAGATATATTATTATTATATGTATTTTTTTTTATAGGTGGGATAGGGATTGTTGGTGTTTTGTAATAATTATTATTATATGTAAAGTTTTTATGATATGAATTTATTGATGGTTGTGATATTTTTTTTTTAATAAGGAAAATTTAGGGAAGTTTGAGTATGTTAGTTAAATGATTGTTGAAGTATTGTTGTTTTGTTTTGGATGAGTTTATTGTTTATTATATTTTTATTTTTTTTTTGGATGTTATTGATATTTTTTTTTTTTGGAATTTAGTTTTTATTTTATAATTTTGGTTATAGTTTTGTAATTTTTATGTTAAGGAAATTGTTTTGGATTAGATTTTTATATTTTGTAGAATTATATTGTTTATAGGGTGATTTAAATATATGTTAGATTTTTGAATATATTTAGTATTTTTATTTGATTTTTGGGATATGTGGGTTATAATTTTAAGAGTTGGGAACTTTATGAGATGTTTAAAGTGTATTTTTTATGTTTTTAATATTATTTTATATTGTTTTAAATATGTTGGTATGGGTTATATTATGATGGGTTGATAGTGGTTTTTTTGAGGTTTTTTATTATTTGTATTTTTTAAATTTTTTTGGATTTGTAGGAAAGGGTTAGTATTGTTAAGTTATTTTTTATGTATTTGTATATTGTTTGGTATTTTTATTTTTATAGTTGTTATAAATATTGGTTTTTTTTATTTTTAATGTTGATTATGTGATATTTTTAGTAAATAGTAAGATTTATATTTCAAAGTATTTTATATATATTTATTCTTTTAATATGAAATTGATTTATTGTATATTGAGAAGAGATTTTTGGTGGTAGTATTAGAGTTTGTATGTGTTGGTTGAAATGTTTTAAGTTTTTTTATGAGTTTTTTATTAATTATGGTGAATTTTTATAAATTTGAAATTTTTTTTGTTATTAATTTTTTTTTATTTAATTGTGTGAGAGAGAGTTGATAGGGCAAGTGCACTTAATACGAACGGAGTGTGGGTAAATAATGTAAATTTTTAATAAAAGTTTAAATTTTATTTAATAATTATTATATGTTTATTGTTTAGTTATGTTATTATTGAATATGTAAGTTATTATGAGGTTTTATTATAGTATGTTAGATTAAGGTTTTTAAGTATTGGTATATTTTTAATTATTAGTATTAGGAATACTATTTCAAAGTTTTTAATTCTTGGTTGGTGTGTTTTGATATGTTGTGTGATAGCTGAAGAGTTTAATAGAGTGCGCGCGAGTAGCGTAATTAATGATATAGGGGATTCTCTCTACTCACTCTCTAGGTAGAGCAAAGGGATGAAAATTAATGATATTAGAAATTTTATAAATTTAATAAGGTTATATAATAGATAAGTAATAATTAAATTATGTGTATTAATTGTATGAAGTTATGAAACTTTTTTATTGTGTTTTATTTTATATGTGATATTTACATGTTATGATATTTAATTATGTTATATAAAGAATTTGAGTTTGTAATTTTTGAAAAAATTTTTTATTTTTAATTAGATGATGAGATAAGGAATTTTTGATGATGTTTTTTTGTTTTGGATAGTGTGTTTAAGTTTTAAGATGAGTTGTTGTATATGTAATAAAAGTGTAAGTATTTAGAAATAATGTAATTGAGTGGTTTGTGTTTTTATTTGAAAATATTTTTGGGGGTATATTAATTGTAGGTTGTGAATGGAGATTGGTTTAATTAAATTGGAGGGGTAATATTTGAAAGTATTGGATATTTATGGTATTTATGTATAAAGTTTAATTGATGAATGGTAGGATAGATGGGTTAATAGAAGAAGGGTTTGGGAATTGGAGGTAGGTTTTTGTTTTGTTTTTAATATTTTGTTGTGTAATTTTTTTTATTGTTTTAGAAGTTGTTGTGAAGGGTTTTTAGGGGGTAGGTGGTATAGTGGTATAATGGGAAAATTTTTTTTTTTTTTTATTTTTTTGTTGGTAGGTGAAAATTGAAGTGTTTTTTTGGATATGTTTGATACAATATTTTTGGTGGATGATATTTTATTGTTGATTGTGGGTGTGGTGATTGTATTGGGGTAGATAGAGTGATTTGGAGAGTTGATGTTTGTTAATTATTGGTTTATATTATGGAAGTGTTTTATGAATTGAAATGTATTTTGATTTTAGTTTTTAATAATACTCTATATATCTTTTGTGTGTATATGTTTTAAATGTTTATATTATTGGGGTAGTGTTAATAAATGTAAAGGTTTTCTTATTATGTTTATTTTGTTTAGGGATTGAGACATTATTTGATTGTTTTGTTTGTGTTTTTTTTTTTTTGTTTTTATTTTGTATTATTTTTTTTGTTTTTATTTTTTTTTTTTTTTTTTTTTTTTTTTTTTGGTTTTTTTTTTTTTGTTTTTTGGGGTTGTTTTTTTTTTTTGTTTGTTTGTTTTTTTTTTATTGTTTGTTTTTTTTTTTATTTGGTTTATTCTTGTTTCTATAGACTGCGAGACAGAAATCGTCTTGAAGTTGGACAATGGTTTCAATGTTAAACTGAAAGTTACCAGATATTTCTGCTTTTTGCGCAATACATTAACCTCAATTTGTATGCATGGTATAATATTTACATCCATATGGTGAGAATTAAAACATTTTCAGCCACTCTAATGTAGCTCGTAGTACAGGAGATTACAAGAGTTGATATTTTTTTCTATTTATGCCTTTAACAGATGGTTTGACAGTGGGTGGAGTCGCAGTTGTAATGAATTGTATGACTTGGGGAACCGTGCAGACATTCGGGTTCCATGTGGTTGGGTATGCATGGTCTATGGTGCATGTTATTTTACTTACAAAATTTATTATTGCATTTTTGTTGGTGGTGTAAATACAGAGCTGAAAACAGCAAGTATCATTGCGAAAAGTAAATAGAGGGTTAATAAGATGATTATGGTGGTAAAAGGATTATGGAATGTGGGGGGGATTGGAGAGGGGATTAAGGAAAGTAATATATATCTCATATCATCTCTCATATTGATTTATTGATTGATTGATTTGGGGTTGGTTGTTTGAGATGGGATGTATTTTTGTGGTTTTATAATTGGGAGTGTGTAAGTGGTGGGTTTTTATTGAATTATGGAAATGAAAGTTTAAAATGAAAATAGTAAAAAATTTTAAATATGGGTGTTGGTTGTGTGTATTAATATGGAGTTTTAAGCGAGCGAGCGAGCGAGCGAGCGATGAGCGAGCGAGCGAGCGTGAGCGAGGGGTGTGTTGATGTGATGTTTTGTGGTGTTTTATTGTTTTTGGGTTTAGGGGAGGGGGGTGATGTGGGTTAGGAGGGTTGTTGAAATGAATTTGGGTAATTAGGGATAATGGTATTGTGGTAGAGGATGAATATGGGGTATTTATTGAAAAATGTGTTGTGGGGAAAATGTAAAAATAATGATATGTAGTATTATAATGTGTTAATGTGGTATGTGGGAAAGTGTATTAATAAGTAGGATATTGATGTAAATATTGTTTATGGATTATTATAGAGATGGATGTGTGTTGATGTGGTTGTTTTTGTGTTTGTGGGGTTTGGGTTGGAGTGGTGGTGGTGGGGTGGAGTTGTGGTGTTGGGGGGGGTGTGTTGTGGGTTTTTGGTGGGTGTTGTTGGGGTGTTGGGTGTGTGGTTGGGGGGGGTTGTTTGTTGGTTTTGGGGGTGGTGTTGGTTGTATTTGTTGTGTGGGGTGTTTATTTTTTGTTGGGTTGTTTGTGTGTTGTTTGGTTTTGGTGTTGTTTGTGGTTTTGGTTTGGGGGTGGGGGGTGGGTTGGTGGGGTTTTTGTGGTGTGGTGTGTTTTGGGGGGGTTGTTTTGTGGGGTTGGGTGTTGGGGGGTGTGGGGGGTGTGTTGGGGGGGGTTGGAGGGGGGGGGGGTGGTGTTGTGGTGTTTGGGGGGTTGGGGGGTTGGGGGTGGTGGGTGGGGTGGGGGTTTGGTTTGGGGGGGGGGGTGGGTTGGGGGGGGGTTGGGGGGGTGGTTGGGTGTGTGGTTGGTTTTGGGGGGGGTTGGGGGGGGTTGTTTGTTTTTGGTTGGGTTGGTGTTGTGTTGTGGGGGGGGGGGGGGGGGGGGGGGGTGGGGGGGGTGGGGGGGTTGGGGGGTTGGTTGGGTGGTGGGGTGTGGGGGGGTTGGTTGTGTGTGTTGGGGGTTTGGGGGGGGTGTGTGTGGGGTTGGGGGGGGGGGGGTGTTGGGGGGGGGGTAGTGTGGGGGGGGGTGGGTGTGTGGGTGGGGGGGTTTTGGTTTTGGGGGGGGGGGGGGGGGGGGGGGGGTGGGGGGGGGGTGTGTGTGTTGTGGTTGGGGTGGTGGGTTTGGGGGGGGTTGGGTGGGGGGGGGTGTTGGTTGTGGGTGGTGGGGTGTGGGGGGGGGTGTTGGTTGTGTGGGTGGGGGGTTTGGGGTGGGTTTGGGTGGGGTGGGGTTTGGGTTGGGGTGTTTTGGGGTGGGTTGGGGTGGTGGTGGGTGAGAGTGTGGGGGTTTGTGTTTGTGGGGGGGGGTTTGGGGGGTGGGGTTGGTGTTTGGGTGGTGGGGGGGGGGGGTTGGGGTGTGTTGGGTTGGGGGGGGGTGGGGGGGGGGGTTTGGGTGGTTTGGTGTGGTGTGTGGTGGTGGTGGGTGGTGTGGGGTTTGGGTTGGTGGTTGGGGTTGTTGTTGGGGTGTGTTTTTTTTGGGGGGGTTTGGGGGTGGGGGGGTTGGTGGGGTGTGTGGGGGGTGTGGGTTGGGTGGGGGGGGGGGGGGGGTGGGGGGTGGTTGGGGGGGGGGGGGGGGGGGTGGTGGGGGGGGGGGGTGGGGGGGGGGGGGGGTGTGGTTGGGGGGGGGGGGTTGGGGGGGGGGTTGGGTTTGGGGGTTTGTTTGGGTTGTTGTGTTTGGGGGGGGGGGGGGGTGGGGGGGGGGGGGGGGGGGTGGGTTGGGGGGGGGGGGGGGTGGTTTGGGGGGGTGTGGTGTTGGTTGGGTGGTGGTTGGGGGTTGGGTGGTGGGTGTGGGTGGGGGGTGTTGTGGGGGGTTTGGGGGGTGGGGGTGGTGGGTGGGGGGGGGGGGTGGGGGGGGGGTGGTGGTGGTGGGTGGTGTTTGTTTGGTTTGGTTTGGGGGGGGGGTTATGGGGGTTTGGATGTAGTGGTGATGGTGGGGTTGGGGGTGTGGGTGTGTGTGTGAGTGTGTAGAGTGAGAGATGTCGAGGATCGATGTGCTAGTATGATCTTTGTGTAGGGTGTGGGTATGGGTGGGGTAGTGGGGTGGTTTGTTTTTTGGGGGTATTGTATGTGGGATGTTGGTGTTTTGGGGTGGGGTAGGTTTTGTTTTGTGAGTTTTGGTGTGGTGTTGTGGTTTGGGTTTAGTGGTTGGTATTGGTTGTGGTTGGTGTTGGATGGTGGGTGTGTTGTTGGAGGTTGTTGGTGTATGGGTGGTTTGGGTGGGGTTTTGGTGGTGTTTTTTTTGGTTGTTGGGTGGTGTGGGTGGGGTGTTGGGTGGGGTGTTGTGGTTGTTGTGTTGTGGTGTTTTTTGGTTTTGGGGGTGGTGGGGGGTTGGGGGGTTGGGGGTGGGTGGTGTGTATTGTTTTGTGTTTTGTTTTTTGGATTTGGTTTGGTGTTGGTTGGTTTGTTGTGGTTTGGTTGGGGTGGTTGTAGTGATATATGGGTGGTGGTGTTGGTGTTTTTGTTGGGTGGTGTGGTGGTGTTGTTGTGTATAGATGATAGATAGTATAGAGAGGAGGTTGTTGTTTGTGGTGTTGGGGGTGTTGGTTTGTTGGGGTGTTGTGGGGTGTGGGGGGGGGTTTTGTGGGGTGTTTGTGTGGTTGTGTGGGGGTGTGTGGTTGGGGTTTGGTTGTGGTTGTGGGTGGGTGTGTATTGAGGGGGGGTTGGTTTTTTATGTGGTTAGATAGAGAGAGAGCGATATCGAGAGTTGATTGTTGTTTTGTTGGTTTTTGTTTAATTTTGAGTGGGGGTTGTTTTTGTATTTGGTTTTTGGTGTGTTTTTTTGTGTTTTGGGGTGATTGGGGGGTTGGGTGGGGGGTTGGGTGGTTTGTGTGTGGTGTTGGGTTGTGTTTTGGTTTTTGTGTTGTGGTTTTTTTGTTGTTTTGGTTTTTTGGTTTTGCGTTGTTTGTGGGGGAGTTGTGTTTGGGGTTTGGGTGGGTTAGGGGGTGTTTTTTTGTGGGTGTGGGGGTTTTTTTGGGTTGTGTGTTTGGGGGTGTTGTAGTGGGGGGTGGTTTTTGTTTTGGTTTTTTTGATTGGGGGGGGTTGTGTGGTGTTTTGGTTTTTTTGGTATTTATTGTTGTTGGTTTTGTTGTGGTATTTTGTATGGATGGTTGGGGGTTTTTTTTTTTTTTTTTGGTGTTTTGTGTTGTGGTTTTTTAGATGATATGTTATCTATATATATATATATCATCTTGAAAGAGTGGGTTGTTATGGTTGAGTGGGTTTGTTTTTTTTTTGTATGTGTGGTTTTAAAGAGAAGAGAGAAGTTATTTGAGGTTTTTGAGGAATGGTGGGGGGGGTGTTGATGGAAGGGGGATGGTATTGAAATTTTAGATGGATTTGGGGGGGTGTATGTTGTGTATATGTTGGGTTGTGGGGTAGGTTTATGTGGTGAGAATTTGATGTTTAGTTGGTAGGTTTGATGTGGGGTTGGATGGAGTTTTTGTTTTTTTGTTGTAGGATGGTGGATTAATATGTGTGAGTATGGGTAGATGGTTGTGAGTTTATTTTTTTTGGTTTTTTTATTGTGTTTGTTTGTGAAGGGGATATTAGTAAGTTATTTTTTAAGTTATTTTTAGGTGGTGTTGTGTATTTGGTTTGTTGGGGTTTGGGGGGTGTGGAGGAGTGTATGGTGTTTTTTTGGGTTTGGGTTGTTGGGGTTTTGTGTTTTGTTTTGGGTGTATGAGTGAGAAAGGTGTGTGGTTGGTGGGTTGGGTTTGTGGGGGGTGTGGTGTTGTTGTGGAGTGGTGTGTGGGTGGTTGTTTGTGGTGGGGTGTTGGTGTTTGGGGGTGTTGGGGTGGTGGGTGGGTGGTGTTTTTTTGGTTTTGGGTGAGAGTGTGTGTGGTGGGGGTGGGGGGTGGTTGTGGGGTTTTGGGGGGGGGGGGGATTTGGGGTTTTTGTTATGTGTGGGGTGGTGTT
Organism: Knipowitschia caucasica; assembly: GCA_964034765.1. NCBI lineage: Eukaryota > Metazoa > Chordata > Actinopteri > Gobiiformes > Gobiidae > Knipowitschia > Knipowitschia caucasica. The sequence goes on along the minus strand of OZ035838.1, from coordinate 10,022,572 downwards.
TGTGGTGGAGGGTTGGTTGGGTGGGTGTTTTTTGGGGGTTGTTTTTTTTTGGGGTTGTGGTGGGTTTGTGTTTTGGGGTTGGGTGTGGGTTTGTGTTGGGGTTGGGGTTGTTGATTGGTGGGTGGTGGTTGTGTGGTTTGGTTTTGGTGGTGTGGGTGGGGTGGTTTGTGGGGGTTGGGGGGTTTTTTGGTAGGGGGGGGTGGTTTGGTGGTTTTTTGTGTGTGGTTGTTGGGTGTTTATGTGTTTGGTTGGGGGTGGTTGTGTGGTTGGGTGTTTTGGGTTGTGGTGTGTGGGTTTTGGTGTGTTTTTTTGGTGGGGTGGGTGGTTGGTGTTTGGGGGGGGGTGTTGGGTATGGGTTTTGGGTGGGTTTTGTTGTGTGGGTTTGGGTGGGGGGTTTTTGGGGGTTTTGGGGTTTTTGGTTTTTTTTTGGGTGGGGGGGTGTGTTGTTTGTTGTTTGTTGTGTGGGTTTGGTTGGTGTGGTGTTTGTTGTGGTTTGTTTTGGTTTTTTGTTTGTGGTTGTTTTGTGGTGGGGTTGGTGGGTTGGGGGGTTGTTTGTTGTGGTGGGGGTGTTTTGGGGTGTGGGTTGGGTGGTGGGGGGTTGTTTGTTTGTGTTTTTGGTGGTGGTGTGTGTTTTTTTTATTTTATTGATGTTTGATTTTTTTTTTTTTTTTTGTGTTGTTTGGGTTTTGGTTTTGGGTTTGTGTGTTTGGTGGTTTTTTTTGGTTTAGGATTTTTTTTTGTTGGGTTTGTGGGGGTGGTGGGGTGGTGTTGTGTGGTGGTGGGTTGGGTTTTGGTGGGGTTGGGGTGTGTTGGTGTGTGGAGTGTGTGAGGGGGGGGTGGTTTTTGTGGGGGGTGGGGGGGTTTTGGTGTGGGGGGTGTTGTTTGGGGGGGGGGTGGGGGTGTTGTTTGGGGGGTTGGGTTTGTGGGGTTTGTGGGTGTGGTTTGTTTGTTGGTTTTGTTTGTTTTTTTGTTTTTGTGTAGAGAGTATGAAGTGGGTTGTTTGTATGTTTTTGTGTTTTTTGTTATTGGTTTTGGTTTGGAGGGGGTTTTTTTGTTGGGGGTGTTTGTTTGTTGTGTGGGTTGGTTTGTGGTTGTTGGTTGTTTATTTTTTGTTTTGGGTTTGTGGGGAGGGTTTGTTGTTTGTTGTTTTTTTTTTTTTTTGTGGGGTTTTTTGTGTGGGTTGGTGGTTTTGTTTTGTGGTATTTTGGGGGTTTTGGGATATTTTTTGTTTGGTTTGTTTGTGATTGGGTGGAATTATATATTGGTTTTTTGTGGGGGGGGGGGTTGTTTTTTGTTTTGGTTGGTGGTTGAAGATGATTGGGGTGGGTTGGGGGTTGGTGGTGTTTTGGTTGGTTGGGTGGGTGTTGGGGGTGGGTAGGTGGAGTTGTTTGTTGTGTGTTTTTGTGTTTTGGTATGTGTGGGTGTGTTTTTTGTGGTGTGTTTGTTGTGTTTTTGTTGGTATTGTGGGTGTTTTTTTTTGTGGTGTTTGGGGTTGTTTTTTTTTTTTGTGGGTTTGTTTTGTGTGGGGTTGTTGTTGTGTTTGTGGTTGTTTTTGTTGGTGGTGTTTTGTGTGGTTGGTATTGGGTTGGTTTTTTTTTTTTTTTTGTGGGGGTGTTTTGGTGTTTGTGGGGGTGGTTTGGGTTTGTGTGGTGTTGGGTTGAGTTTGTATTGGTGGGGTGGATGGAATGGGGGGAAGTTTAGTTGTGGAGCAGTCGTGCTCGTATGTAAGGTGTTTGAGGGTGTGAAGTTAAATGAGTGGTGGGATGATAATTTAAATATTTGATTGGAATTTATGAGGAGGAGTTTTATGATGTGATGTGGGGTGTGTTTATAGTGGGAGGGATGTGATTTGAGGGGGTGTTGGTGTTTGGGGGTTTGATAGGTTGGGGGTGGTGGATATGGTTATTAATGGGGAGTTTTTGGGGGTTATTGTATATGTAAGAATGTGGATTTTTTTGTAGGGTGGGGGTTGGGGGTTTAAGGTTTTATTTGATTTGATGGTTGGAGTTGATGGGGGGGGAGTTTTGGGGAAAATTGTTTTATAAAGGTTTGGGATATTGAGATAGTATAAGATAGTTGGATATTTGTGTTTGGTTTGTTTGTTATTTATTTGTTTTTAAGTTATGAGAGAGAGAGTAGAGAGTGAGAGAGAAGGATTGGTAATGTTTATTTTTAATATGAGGTTTTGGTTAATATTTTTTTTTAAAATTATAAATGGAGATGGGGAGGTTGATTTGTGGGATTGGTTGGGATGTAAGAGGGATTATTTTATGTTGGGAGGTTGAATTTGTGATTGTTGGGGGGTGATGAGATGGGGAGTTATTTGATTAATAGTGTTTTTGGTTTATTGGTATGGGTTGATGTTGTTGGTATTGGGTTGTTTTGGTTTTTTTGGGAGAAGAGGGGGTTTTTGGAATGTTTAAAGAATTGGATGATGTTTGAATAGATTGTTTGTAGGGGGGTATGGGAATTGGTGAATTTGAGTGATTTTTTTTGGGGATAGGGGGGGGTGGGAGTTTTTTTTTTGGGATATGGATGGGGGGGTTGGATGGTGAGATAATATAGATATATGATTTTTTTTGGGTTTTGGATGGGGGTGGTTGTTTTTTATATGGGGTGAGAATTAGTTATATATTTGAGAGTAAAGAAGTAAGTGTAAATTGGTGATTTAGAGGGTGTTTTGTTTATGGAGTTAGGGTGAAGATATATCTCTATCTCTATCAATATATCTATCTGGGGGGTGGGGATTTAAGTGTTTTGTTTTGGTTAGGTATTGTGGTGAATTGATAGAGGTTTTATTTTAAGATGGGGAGGATAGTTGTAATTTGTGTGTGGAGGGGTAAATGTTGTGGATGAAAATGTGTGGGTAGTGAAGAGAAGGGGATGGGTGATTGGTATTTGTATTTTTTGATGTTTTTTTTTAGGGAGGGAGTTATATTTATATTGGATGTTAGGGTAGGATGTAGCGTGTTGGAGAGAATTAATAGTATGGGGTTGTTTTGAATGATGATAGTAGGGAATTGTAATTTTGTAGTTAGGTGTTTATTAATTATATGTTATTATATATTGTGGATTCTATATATATCTATACTCTATATTCTCTTGTGATGTGGGGGGGGGTTTTTTGAGTGGGTGGGGGTGGGATATAAATCGAGATATTTCTCATTTTTTAGTAAGTTATTATATAGTATTATTTTAATGGTAGAGTTAGAGTATAGGTGGTAGTGAAGAATAAAGTTTAATTAAGAGAAGAAATGTGAGGGAGGGGAGAGGGAATTTTTAGATGGTAATGTATTGGTTTATTTAGTATTTGGTTAGGGGGGGTAGTGAATTGGGGATGAAAAAATAGATTTAGATAAGATAGAAGAGGGGAGAATAATTGGTGGGTTTGAATAATTGTAGGTTTGTAAAGATTTAGGTATTGTTTAATAGTAAGGAAATTTAATTAGAAAGTTGGAGTGAATGTTTTATGTTATTTAAGATTTGTTGTTATTGTAATATGAATTATTTGTGTAGAGAATTTGAAAATTTGTGGGTAATGATGTGTAAGGTTGTTAGGAATTATTTGGGTTGAGAGATAGAGTAGAGATATAGATGGGTGGTGTTAGGTGGGTGTTAATAGGGATATAATTGATATTTTGGTTATTGGGGGGGGGGGGTGGGTGGGGGTGGGATGGGAGAGATAAATATTTGTTGTAGAGGATGGTATTAATGAAGAAAGTGGGTATGGGGTGTGGAAATGAGAAGGAATTGGTAGGATTTTTTTTTAGTGGATAGGATGATATTAGGAGATATTAGATGGAAGAATGGGTTTTGGTTTGGTGTTGGTAGTAGGATGATGTTATTTTATATGGGTTTGTTTAGTGTTTGGTGTTTTGGTGTTGTTTGTGGTTTGTGTTGGTTGTTTAGGTTGGTGGTTGAGTGTTTGTGGTGTGTTTAATTTTATTTGGTGTGTTGGTTGATATATGATGGGGTGTTGAGTGATATGGTATAATGGGTTTTGTTTTGTTTGATGTTGAATTGGTGTGAATGGGATTGGGTAAGGTGGGGTGTAGTATTTAGATATATTTGATATTTAAATTAAAAATTTGGTATGTGGTGATTAGTTGTTATTGTGTGTTGTAGTGGTGTTATTTGAATATATGACGTCTGCTCTCTATCTGTCTATATGATTTTGTTGTTTAATTGGGTTGTTTTTTTTAAGTTTTTTAATGAAATTGGTAATTGAGTATGATTTTAGGTGTTTTAGTTTGGTTAGAGTATGTATGGATTGATTTAGTTTTATGTATTTGGGTGAATAGTATAGTAAAGACTATACAATGATGAGCGTGTGAGGTAGGTTTGTTATGATAAAATTTAATGGTTATTGAAATTGGTATTTTATATAGGGGGAGTGTTAATTGAGTTGTAAAAGATATATAGAATTGATATTTATGTGTGTTTTATTTTTAGTGGATTTTGGTATATGTGTTTGTGGTTTTGTTTTTGAGTGTGCGAGTGTGAGAGAGAGATCTCTCTCTAATATCTATCTCTCATCTTGTAGGGAAGGTAAAAGGGTTGATATGGGTTGGTAAATAAGTAATTTTATTTTTAAAATAATTTTTTTTTATTATTTTATTGTATTGAAATATATTTATGTGGTGTAGGGTGAATTTTAGAAAGAATTGATGTTAGATGAATTTTGAGAAATAAGAGAGTTAAGTGATTGGTTTATAAGTGAAGTGATTATTATTTGTATAATATTTTATATGGGTGGAGTTTATATGTGTATATGATATATAATATATATTTGTAATATATCTCTCTCCTTCTCTCTACTCTCTATCTATAGGTGAGAATAATTTGAAAGAGGTATGATTGTAAATAATTTTGTGAAAAATTTAATTTTATGGGGGATTATGTGGTTTTGTGGTGTGTATATGGTTTGTAAATGTTTGGGGTTTGTTTTAGTTTTATTTTATTGTTGTATGTTTGTAATTATTTGATGATTTTATTGTGTAGTTTGAGTGGGGTTGTTTGGGGAGGGGTTGATATTTGGAGGAAATTTTTATTAATATAGGGGAAGTATGTAGATTGGGGGATTATAGAGGGGTAATGGATGGGTTAGTGAGTATAATAAGATAAGAGAAATAGTGAGAGGAGGGGAAATATTGTATATGTTAATATAATGGAGGGGGTGATAAAGTATTATAAGAAAGAGGGGGAGGATATATTTGGGGATAGGAGTGGGTTATATTGAATTATTTATGTGTGGTGTAATAGAAGAGATGAAGTTTTGATATGGGTGAAAATTATAGAATTGGGTTGGGAAAGTAAGGGGGTTTAAGGTATGAGAAAAGGGATATGAATGTGTATTTGGGTAGGAAATATGGTAATTGTGTATATAGTATAGAATGGGAGAAGTATATGAGGAATTGGGTGGAAGGGGTTTATAATGGGGGTTTAAGGTTTGAAGTGATTTTTAGGGGAGAGTAGATTAATGATTTTAGTGGGGGTTATGATGAATGAAATTGGGTTTTAGGGGTAATTTAGAATTGATATAGAGGGGTTGTTGAGATTTGATATTGTTTTAAGAAGTTGAGGGGGGTATAGTAGTATGGGTGGAAATATGAGTTTATATATTTTTGTGGGGGTGATGGGGTTTGTTATGAAATTAAAAAATGAGAGAGAAAAGATTATATTAATTATGTAGGGTGGATAATGGTGAATGAGTAAGTTGAAAGAAAGAGGAGGAATTTTTTTTATGTATTTGTATTTTTAGGATTTTAAAAAATAGGAAAGTATTAATATTAATATAGTATGAGGGTGTTTTAAGAAGAAAAGGGGATTGATGGGGTTGGAGGGGTTGGGGTTTTTTGAGTTGGAGAAGAGGTGAGGGAGATTGGGGGAGGTGAAGTGTTATGGAAAAAAAGAAGATGTAAGAAATATTATAAGTTAATAAAATTTGATTATTAATATATAGTTTGGATGAGAGGGAATATAGTAAAATAAAGGTTTATGAGAATGTGAGATGGATGAAATTTTAGGATGTGGGGGTTTTATAAAATTTATAAAGGGGGTGTTGCTTTTGGTGTTGTATGTTGGTTGTATTGATTGCTTTTTGGTATACTGGTGTGTTTTACTCTATCTTGGGTATTTAGTTTTTATGTTGTTTACTATTTGTTAATTATTATTGTATCGTACCCTTTTACTATTGGTTATTATCAAATATTAGGAGCAGCCATTTTTCTTTTTATTGTCACTTTTTATTGTTCTACTTTCTATTGTAATATTGTATTGTGTTTGGTCTCCTAGTGTTTCCTCTGGCGGAGCCCTCTGCATCTAGAGCTGGGGTTCTGCTGGGGCTTCGGGTCTGGCTCTTGGATCCGGTGGGTGTCCTCGGGCCTCCTCTCTCCCTCTGGGTCCTATGTGGTCTGAGGTCCTGGGCCTGTGGGGTTCGGGGGCCCCCTCTCTCCTCTGTGCTTGTGTCGTTCCCTTGGGCCCTGCACCGTCTCTTCTGCTCCTGGGCAGATGGCGCCTTGGTTGCGGCGGGCTACAGGGATGGCTGGCCGTGTGTTAACAGTCGGCTCGCCGAGCCCCATTGTCTTTATGTGGTGTGGGAGTTGGGGGGGGGGGGGGGGGTGGTTTACCTATTGTAAACCTGATATTGGTACGGTTATAGCTGGGGGGGTGGTGATGGGGTGGGTGGAAGTGCTGAGGGGGTGTGTAGGTGTATCTGCGCATCCTCATCTCTATATCTCTCACTTCGACTGGGAGCGCGAGAGAGAGAGCGCGAGGGAGGATGTATGGAATGTTTGGGGGGGGTACTGGGGGGTAGGAGGGTTTAGGGGGTTCTTGGTGGCATTGGTGTGGATTGTTTTTTAAGCTAAACTGTGTAAAGCTATTTTGTGACAATTGTGGGGGTTGGGGAATAGGAGATTGTTTAATTATATATATTTGGGTGTAGTAGTTTGTATTGGGATTTGGGGTGTTGATTGGATTGTATAATTAAAAAATAATGTTAATTGGTGTGT
>OZ035838.1:9680559-10000559 GCA_964034765.1 Knipowitschia caucasica | reverse complement strand
TCATAACATTTCAAACATGTGCGTCCTCTAACGTCCTGCGTTGGGGAAAAACCCAGAAGTGGGCGGAGCTTTGATGCTGACGCCGATACTTCTATTGCGACACTTTCACAGTCACAGAAGAAACTCAGGGTAAAGACATATGTTTACAAGCACTGACCCCCGACCTCAGCCCTGGTTTAGCTCTTGTTTTAGCTCCTGTTTTGGTTGTTTTCGAGCGTGAGTCCCCGTGATCACTTTGTTGCTCTCTGATGTGGAGCGAGGATGTTCGCTGCTGCTGCGAACCGCTCGCAGCAGCAGCGAACAGTTTTTAAGGCAGTAAGATCCATGCTTCTTCAGTGATCAGAGGTCGCATGTTTTGTTTGTTGTTGTTTTGGAACATACTGTGACGTGCGAAAACGCAAAACTCTGGTTATCTCTGTCTACACGCAAATTAATAAACGGAGTTTGCAAAAATCTCCATTTCGCCCAGAGTTTTTTTTATATATTCATTTATGATGCGTTGTCATGTGGATGACAGGTGTAAACGAAGAAAAACATCTGCGGTTTAGCAGATACCCGGCTACGTGTGAAAATATAGAAGGAAACTATTTGAGAGTCAGGAACGTGTTAGAGTTCTGTACAATGCGCTATACAAATAAACATTACTCCCTTACTTACTGTATGTCAAGCTGGTTCTCAAAATTCACAATAAAAAACCTGAACGATACCACCATAGACCAGTCCACCACAGTAGGGCCATGGCTCTGGCTGACCCGTTAGCTTGGTGTCCAATTGTACTGTAAATGTAGTGCCACATGATATTGTGCTGGATGTGTGTTTTTTAATGTATTTTAAGGTGACAACTAAAAACAATTTTCCATCTTGGTGGACAATAAAGTTTTGGTATTGGTATTCGTATTCCTAAGGCAAGGCAAGGCAAGTTTATTTGTATAGCACAATTCATACACAAGGCAACTCAAAGTGCTGAACAAGATAGCATTAAAATCATAAATAATCACAGAACATTGAAAGGAAGATAAAAATATAAAATCCCTCAGTTGTATGCACAGCTAAACAGCACTGTTTTTAACCTGGTTTTAAACATTGTCAGAGGCCTGTCTCACATCTTCTGGAAGATTGTTCCAGATTTTAGCAGCATGAATCTGAAAAGCAGCCTCCCCATGTTTAGTTCTGACTCTGGGCACTAACAGGAGTCCAGTCCCTGTGCTCCTCAGAGTCCGGGCTGGTTCATATGGGACTAACATGTCACTAATATATTTTGGTGCGAGGCCATGGAGAGACTTGTACACAAGCAGAGCGGTTTTAAAGTCTATTCTCTGAGCCACAGGAAGCCAATGGAGAGACCTGAGGACCGGACTAATGCGGTCGTACTTCCTGGTTCTAGTCAGGCCTCGAGCTGCTGCATTTTGAATGTACTGCAGCTGTTTTACAGCCTGTTTGGACAGACCTGTGAGCAGGCCATTGCAGTAGTCTAACCTACTGGAGACAAATGCATGGATAAGAATCTCCAAGTCTGCTCTAGACACTATTTTTTTGATTCTGGCAATGTTTTTTAGATGGTAAAAAGCTGCTGATGTTACTGATTTGATGTGGCTATTAAAATTTAAGTCTGAGTCCAGTATTACCCCTAGATTTCTGACCTTGTTTGAAGGTTTTAGGGAGAGAGGCTGTAGATCCAGGACAGGGAGGGGGTTCAGCCCATGAGTCTGGGCTAGGGTCAGGTTCCTATCTTTACGCAATGAAACAGTGAACAGCAATGAACAGACTATTGGTCAGCATCAGTGACGTGCGGAGAGGTTTGTGATTGGGGAGGCACTGACTTTAAAAGTCAGATTTACCATCATTATTCTAATAAAATAGTGTTTAATCGCCAATGCAATAACATCCTCAAACTTCAAATACTGTTAGATAAGAGAACCAGCTTCTTTTAATGATCTCACAACACATCTAGGTGCTGACTCTCTGCTCCGCATCAAACAACAGAGACGGGATGAGGGAGAGAGACGCGAGCAGAGAGAGAGCGAGAGAGACGGGAGGAGAGAGAAAAAAAGACGGGAGGAGAGAGAAAGAAAGAGACGGAAGGTGAAAGAAAGAAAGACGGGAGGAGAGAGAAAGAAAGAGACGGGAGGAGAGAGAGAGAAAGAGAAGGGAGGAACATAAACAATAATTTAAACAAGTTGCATAACTCTTGACAGTGTGTGAATCAGTGTTTTTCGGAGAAGCACTATTATGCAGCTACAGTCCACTGTGAGGGAGCGAGCGATCTGGGGTGGGGCCAGATCCATGGATGAGGCACGCAGGAGCGCTGCCTCACCTCGTTTCTTTGAATAATAGGAAATACAGGATTTTTGTGATTTTGACTTCAGAAATGATCAAAACTGGTCGGAACCGTGCCGAATATACAATAAAATTATAGGACAGTGGAAAACAATTATATATAACGACTAAAATAATAATTTGTTTCCAATGATGGCAGGTGAGGCTCTGCACGTCATCGGTCAGCCTTATGACGTCACCTTCATAAAGTGCGGGGGAAGAGCGGATTGAAGTTACACTTTACCCAGGAAAATGTCTCCATGTGCAGCACCACTGTTTGCATGGTTTTTTCACTTGTAATTTGTATTTCTAAGTATTTCCTACCTCGTCATATGCTGGATCAAAGTGAAAAATTTGATGTCTGTCCTCCTGATTATTTCATTCATGCATATTTAAATCATTTATATCTGTGTGTGTATTATTATTATTATGGAAACACTTCTCTGTGGTTGTGCTTGTGACAAATATGCATAAATGAGAGTATTGATGATGACAAAGCAGGAAGATTGATAGATTTAAATTACATTTCTGCAGATACAGTATGTTTGAAATCTCAGCGGCCTCCAATTTAGAAAAGTATGTGACTTGGATAGATGTAAGTAGTAAGTAAGTAATCTTTATTTTAAGATGTGTCTCCCAGCTCCTGTCCAATAGGAGGATCTTGGAGTGACGTCTTTGTTTATAGTTTTTCCGCGCTGGTCACGTGACCGGGTAGCAAAACAGCATAGAAAGCTACCTGGATGCTAGAGAGTTAGCTAGTTTTAGACGTTTGGAGAGAGGTTTTACTAAATCAAATGGTCCATTCCGGTTGTGTGGTCGGTTGTACAGCAACGCTGGGGCCAGATACGTCTAAAAAAAAAAGCCGTCTGCACATCAAAAGCAGGTTGCCTTTTTATGCTGTTACCTATGGTAAACGTAGAAAGGGAACCCCGGAGGATGAAGGGATAACAATTCATTAAAGAAACTAAGTTTTGCAACTACTTTCAACTGCACACTTGTTCACTGTGATGATTAATTTTAAACAATGCATTTTGGTTGCTCATCCCCGCGGGCTCCTTTTCCACGTTTACCGTAAGTAACAGCATAAAGGGGCAACCCGCTTTTAATGTGCGGACCACTTTACCGCAACAGTGAAAAGCCGGGCCACTTTACCACGGACCCTTCTTGCGTGAAGGGTCCCAGGTTTTCTATGAAGTAAGAATAAATGTCTACCAGCAGATCGGTGCGAAGACAGAGGTGAGTCTGGCCCAATGTTTCTTCTCGTCATCCCAGGTCTCATATGGGCTTTGAATTTGTTCAGTTCGGTCTCAAATAATTTTTTTTAGCTTGTTTTTATATCTCCTCTGATCTTCGTGCGTTAAAGTGCTTATATACAGTGCATTTTGCCAACTAAGTCTTTTAAAAGTACTCGTCGAATCCACGCTTCAGTATGTGCCGCTCTGTCTTCTTGCCACTCAGTGAGTGGCGCATGCGCACGCAGACGTAAACAAAGATCCTCTTATATGATAATAATAACAATGCATCAGTTTTATATTGGCTTTTCTGGACACTCAAAGATGCTCATTATTTTTTCATTCCATACACTGTGGTGATAAACTAATTCCGTAAAAACAGCTGCCCTGGGGCACACTGACAGAAGCAAGGCAACCAGTCTGTGCCATCGGCCCCACCGATCACCATCAACCATTCACACACACATCAGATTAATTCTAGGCAATGTGGGTGAAGTTTCTTGCCTAAGAACACAACAACAGTTTGGCATTTTACAGCTGCAGCTGCCCCACTGCAGCACCTGGTGTTCTCAGAGGTGTCCCATCACAGTATTAACCAGGCCCTGCCTTGCTCTACTTCAGAGGTCTGACAGGATCTGGCTTTCGCTGGCAAAATGGCTACATTTACACAGCAGGCGAGTGTTTATTCATTGTGAGTGTTGTGGGAGTATTGTAATTGTATAACACAAGAGTCCACTTCTGCAGGCTGCACATACTCTTCTGTTTGCAGTGGATCTATAATGCTAATATATAATAATATGAAGAGTACATTTTGATACATTTGAGTAAAACTGTGTTTTCTTAAATAGACAGTAGTATGATGTAAACAAAAAAATTTTGTTCCAAATTTTCATAAAGCATCAGAAGGTTATATTACCATTAAAAATTCTAATCTAGATTGGAATATTTTTCCTCAAAACGCAACAAAGCCATGACATTAGTTAGCACCTATCCACTGCAGTGTATGCTATCCACTAAAAACTGTCAAACAAAGGAGTCATTGGCTGTGTTCGAATGTCCACACTATACCCTATCCACTCACTCACTATATTGACGAGATGCATCGACGTCATCCAGTCACGTGATTGTGCATTATCTTACGGCGGAAGTAGTGGAAGCATTGTGGCGAGAGCAAAATGGACTACAACTCTTAAAAACGGAGCTTCCTCTACTAAATCGAGAAGTGGCTGCTTCAAGCACATGTTCGATTACGTTATTGGTGGAAGTAGGACATCAGGTCAGGGCTCACAAAGAGCGGTAGTTGGAGAACTTAAGGATTGCCTAACTGGATGTTGACCCGTACCTTCTCCCCCCAGTCACATTTATTGATTAAATGAAATGCCTAATTTTGCGCAAATTCACCCCACATGATCTGAATCCCCTTACACCGGAGCAGATTTAAATGTACATTTTGCTGGTAGCATTAGCGCATTAGCAATTGTCCACTTTTCTATGGCTTTTCTGTCTACAGCCAAATATGATACATAATGACGGAGAGGAAAATTGTGAAAAACGCAACTGACGTCTAAGATAAGATAAGAGATTCTTTATTCGTGACACAGTGGGGAAATTTCAATGTTACAGGACAGTAGTAAGAGACATGTTGGACTTGTGTCATTGTCCTCCAAATTAATGGAGATAAAATAAATACAAACTTGTGATTGATTTATCTTGTAAAAAGTGTTCACTGCAAATTTGGGAGTACTTGGATGGCTCCCGGTCCTTTTGGTTGATTACCGCCATCGTCGTCTTCTGTCTTCATGACGAGGAGGTATCAGATAAAAAGACACATTTGGCTTATGTCCTTGCCTGTTAGTACAACCAACCACACTGCAAAATATCACAGTTCTGGCTGTAATTTGCTGAAACAGGTTATTTTGGTCACGTTTCCATAGGCTCGCAGGTAGACTTCCGCCGTCTGTCATGGAGAGTGGGCGTGGCCGGGACGTCACATGCACGGGGTCAAGAGTGAGTTAGTGAGTGCACTCATTCTGATGGCGACTCGGACGCTGCCCACTATTTTCAGGCTGTGTCGTAGTACGTGAGCGTCCCTTAGTAGCATGGATCACAGAGCGGAGAGAGGTGTGGCCATGATGAGGTAAAGGTAAAATTTTAATGTATGCGTTTTAATCTGGACATTTGAGGTGGGAAATTTCCCCCTCTATTGTCATATCAGAGGTCCGTAGGTGATTTCATAGATTTTTTCCTGACTTTTCCTCCAGCGCGGAGCTCCGGTGCCAACTGCGGGTGTAGAGCCGCGCTTATGCCCAAAATGGAGCGTCATGCGCCGAGAGTCATTTTGAGAGCTCCCTGATAGTACTAGTCTTAATTGTGAAAGTAATTATGAAAGCCTAAATGTGATAATGTGCGTTTACTGATATCGGGGACATCTGTGAACATGAAGCTGAACACAGAAGACGCGTGGACGTGATCTTACGGACCAGATTTCCAGTGATAAGTGCTTACTTTTTGAGCACAAGCTCCTTGGCTCTTAAATCAAATTGATACTGATCCTATCAGAGTTAATAGCTTACTTTTATTCAATTAGAAGTATTAGTACTTAAATAAAAGCTATGAAACATTTTTCTCACTGATTCTGTGGTTGGATCAATCAATCAATCAATCAAATTTTATTTATAAAGCGCTTTTCATACAAAAGATGCAACACAAAGTGCTTTACAGTTTGGTTAAAAACAATCCCGCCGGCCCAAGACCCCTCCCCCAGACCACCCAACAGACCCACCCCAAACCACAGACAAACACACACACGCTCTCATGAACACTCATACACATACACATACACACACACACACACACACACACACACACACACACACACACACACACACACACACACACACACACACACACACACACACACACACACACACACACACACACACACACACACACACACACACACACACACACACACACACACACACACACACACCAGTAAAACAATAAAACCATGATGAGAGACTTGGCAGGGTTCAGATGCAACCAGCTGAAAAAGCGTCATCCAAGGAGCCGTCTGCACCAGGAGCAGAGAGCCGCCCGTAGCCACAGGGGACGACACAGGACCCAGAGGAGACACGAAACCGAGGCCCCGGGCCCCCACCAGGCCCAAGAGTCCGACCCCCACAGCCACACCGACCACTGCTCCCAGTGCAGAGGGCCCCTCCAGAGGAAACACTGGGTACACTAAAAACAATACAATAAGTAAAACACTAAGATGTGAGACTAAAAGGAACAGTCACACAATACATGAATAATAGCAATAGCAATATAATAAATAAATAATAAAAGATAAATAGAATGGAATAGTAAAAACTAATCAAAAGCTAATCTAAAAAGGTGTGTCTTGAGCCTACCTTTAAAAATATGAATGTTCTCTGCGGCCCTGAGCTCCTCCGGCAGACTGTTCCAGAGACGGGGGCCGTAGTGCTGGAAAGATGCCTCGCCGAGAGTGTGTGTCCTGACTTTGGGGATGGTTAGGAGTCTGCTGCCGGAGGAGCGCAGGGGCCGGGAAGGTTCATAGGATAAAAGCAGTTCTGAAAGATAAGAAGGCCCAAGACCATTAAGACATTTAAAGACCATTAAAAGAACCTTAAAATCGATCCTGAAACACACGGGGAGCCAATGCAGCGATTTTAAAACCGGCGTAATGTGGTCCCGCCCCCTGGTCTTAGTCAGGACACGTGCGGCCGAGTTTTGGAGTAATTGAAGACTTGCAATATTCTTTTTGGGAAGACCAGAGAGCAGGGCATTACAATAGTCAATGCGACTGGTGATAAAAGCATGCATCAGCGTCTCCGTGTTGGCCCGAGAGAGAATGGGGCGGACTCTGGCGATGTTCTTTAGATGATAAAAACCTATTTTTGTGATACTCTTGATGTGAGGAATTAAAGTCAGCTCAGAGTCAAAGATTACGCCCAGGTTTTTCACTTGTGATGATGGATTAAAAGAGTGTGATTGGAGTTTTGATAAGTTTCTCTCTCTGGGCCTCAGGACCGATGACTAAAACCTCAGTTTTGTCCTGGTTAAGCTGGAGAAAGTTTTCTGCCATCCAGGATTTCAGTTCAAAAATGCAGTTAAAAAGAGCATCCATTGGCCTGGTGTCGTCAGGAGACATGGAGATGTACAGCTGTGTATCATCTGCATAACTGTGGAAGTTAATTTCATGTCTCCTGATGACACCGCCAAGAGGGAGCATGTACAGGTTAAAAAGGACTGGACCTAAAATGGAACCCTGGGGCACACCACATGTGATTTTATGGACCTGAGAGGAGCAGGTATCCAAACTCACCATGAAGGATCTGTCTGTCAAGTAAGAAGTGAACCATTTGTGGACAGCACCAGAGAGGCCGAGGTGTTGTAGACGTGATAAAAGAATGGTGTGGTCTACTGTGTCAAAGGCAGCGCTAAGATCCAGTAGAACCAACACAGTCACCTTTTTAAAATCATAACTTAGTCTAAAATCGTTTAAAATCTTTAAAAGAGCAGTCTCTGTGCTGTGGTTCACCCTAAAACCTGATTGAAATTTCTCAAAAATTTGCTGCTGATCTAAAAAGGCATTGAGCTGGGTAAAAACAAGTTTTTCTAAAATTTTTCTTAAAAATGGTAAGTTGGATACCGGTCTGTAGTTGTTAAAATCATTAAAATCTAAATTGCTCTTCTTCAGAAGGGGTCTAACCACAGCCGCTTTGAAGCGGGGTCTTTCCTGCAGCATGTCTCTTTTAACCCCCACAGACTCCCTCTGTGAGGGTTAAAAGAGACATGCTAAAATCAGGGTTTAAAATGGTGTCGATGGTTGAAAAGAGGATTTTTGGGTTATTTTTATTTTGGGTGATTAGTTTTGCAAAGTATTTGTTCTTATGATTTCTAATTGTGTAATTGTATGCTTTTTGATTGTTTTTATATATTTCGTAGTTGATTTTTGTTTTATTTTTCCTCCATCTTCGTTCTGCCACTCTGCACTCTTGTTTCATTTTGCGTACTTCCTCATTTCTCCATGGGGGTGCAGATTTTGTTTTTATGATTTTTGTTTTTAAAGGAGCCACCTGATCCAACGCAGAACTAAGTCTACTGTTAAAATCATTTGCTATAAAATCACATGGGGCAGGTAAAACCAAGTGGAGAGTGTTGTTTAGGATGTCGAAAATTTGCAGCCACTTCAGGGGTTAGATGTCGCTTCCTCACGGTTCTCACTGAGGTCTCACGCTGAATAAAACCAGTGATGTTAAAAAACACACAGTAGTGGTCCGAGACAGCCAAGTCGACAACAGAGGACACACCCGCAGTCAGGCCATAAGTAATGACCAGGTCGAGGGTGCGTCCCCTGTTGTGTGTTGGCTGTCCCCGTTTGAGTAAACAACTTTACAATTGGCTGTGTGAAGCTCACGGGGCACCGCTCAAAGATCCGATTGGGGGACTGACTTTCATACACACGCAGTTTATCTTCTGTGCATCGCACAGGCAAACC
The DNA here is from genome assembly GCA_964034765.1 of Knipowitschia caucasica. Taxonomy (NCBI): domain Eukaryota; kingdom Metazoa; phylum Chordata; class Actinopteri; order Gobiiformes; family Gobiidae; genus Knipowitschia; species Knipowitschia caucasica. The sequence goes on along the minus strand of OZ035838.1, from coordinate 9,991,487 downwards.
GAAGTTTCCGTTTCGGAAAGGCTGGAATGTGTACTTCACGGAGAAAAAAAAAGTAAGTTGCTAGCTTTTACGGTTCGCGGGTAAATTGATCACTTGTAAAACATGTGCGCAACCATCGTCAGCGATGGCATCGTCTTTTAAGGGTTAAAAACAATAGGTTTGGTGGCCAGGGCGTTACTGCATATTGAGGCTGTGCCGGATAAAAAAAACGCATACATCACTTTCCATGACACACAAAGATGCTGACACTTCAGACACAAAGAACAAAATCATAATTATTAAAAAAAATTCCAGGTTGTGATGAGTACACCGTAGAAAAGACAGCTGTGTCAGAGGCAGACGTCCAGGCACCTGCTGTTGTTAATGTTCCAGCTGCTGTTGTTACTGTTGTTGCTGCATATACTGTATGTCTTCACAAAATGCGAGATGATGATGATGAGATTCATTTATTTGCCATTTGCAGTAAAACCACATTGGAAAACTGTGCAAGACTACCCCAGTGTGCACCAGAAGACGACACACACCAGAGCTCTTGCCACGGCGCCATCTTTACGGCGCCATGCGACAAACAGTAGAATAACAGTTATTCAACAGCATAGAGCAAAACAGACACATATTTCAAACAAACATGGGGAGAGACACGGTACATGTGGAAAAACATGCGGATCTTTTTAATGGGAAGTCATCACTCTGGCCCGCCTCGTCCAATATAGCGCGTCAGAGGGGAGTGTGGGTGGGGGAGGTGGAGGGGAAGACCACCATAGACTGAAAAAGAGAGAGAGGCAGACATGTAGAAAGGGGGGGGGGGGGGGGACTGTAACTGGTGTTATGGGTTGTGAGTCTGAGATAGATAAGAGTCCAGTGTCAGCCTTGAGTGGCCGTGTGTGGTGGTGGAATGTGAAGGACAAAGATTTGCCTGCAAACATTGGAGACAAAACAACACATGCCCTTGTGGGAAATTTGTATAAGCACTTTAGCTGATCAATGAAAGGCAGTGTAAACTAAAGCCAATATGTCCAAATTATACTGGAACTGGACCCTCCGTTCACCGTTATCCGGAGTTGACCACGTCAGTACGAGGTTCCACCGTGAGGCCCAAGTCCTTCAATCAATCCTTCCAAGCGTTTAAGTCCATCCAAAGATCTCACTCCCAGGTCGTTAAGGGAATGTTCCAACTCACACCCCGTTGTGTCCCCACTGTGCCCTCGACCACGACTCTGACCAACTCGCGGAAACTCTCCTTGTTTTCCGCGGACAGCCGCTCGTAAATCTTCTGAGTGGACAGCCCTCCAACTTTGCGGTAGATCAAGCCAACTCCAAATCCAATCAAGAGGAACCCTGCTACCATAAATACAAAAATGTATATATCCTCAATGTCCTCGATGGACAGTCCCGACAGACAAACGGGGTGCCACTTTTGCCAGTTGTCAAAAACGTACCCAGCAGCCGCCGTACCATCCGGGCAAACGGCATCTCCAGAACCGCCTTTACGTGATGAAAAAATAGTATCAATTGCGTTGAGGGACCAGTTGATTAATTCCATCATTTTTCAAGTTGGTCTAACTATCCATGGAGCAATAGGGAAAAAGACAATCAGGGCAAGCAGAGCAGGACCAGGGCCAGAGACACGTCTGACCTCGAGGAGAGCAGGAGAAGTTCAATCTAAATGTACACTGGTCATTTCAAGTAGCTGATAATCTGGTCAAAACCGATATTTGTTCATTTCTGGCTTCCCATGCACTCTTTTCGTCTTAAATAATGTCAGGGCGGTCCTTCACGTCAGGTGGGGGTATCCACCTACACCAGAGTTTGCACTGTGGAGTACCCCAGGATAAATTGTTGGCTCTTTCTCTTTGCCTGTACCTCCTCCCAGTGACATTTAAAAAAAAAAACATGACACGTCTCTTATTTTTATGCTGACGATTTCAGATTTACATGGCATTAATGAAAATGTTCACAGCCCCCCTGAAACCCCTACTCACTGTTAAGTGACGTCAAGTTGGTTGGCCCAAAACTTTCTTAAAAGAAATTAATTAAGACTGAGGTCTTGTTTTTGGCCCTAGTGCCCACTCATTTGCCACCTTGGGGGCCCTTAAAAGATCATGGTGCACCCACAGTCACCAAACTCAGAGTCATTTTCAGGACATTGATTTTACACTTAATGAGCAAATTAATAACATTTTAAAATCAAAGTTTTATCATTAGGACCTTTTATCCAAAGTTAAACCTTTTTTATATTTTAATCTTTGGAGCAGGTCATGCACACCTTTATTTCTTCACACCTGGACTATAGCATCTATGTGGCTGGACAAATCTATGAAACGCTCTGCTACCCCTCCCCAAATTACAACTACATCTCTGTGGAGTGTTTTAAGTATCGTCTTAGACCCATTTTATCTATGGCTTTTAACACTGCATTGCATGGTCCTTTTATTTATCTTATTGTTATACATATATGCCACACTTGGTTTTAATTTTCATATTTCATGTTTAATATTTTTACTGTTTTACTATGGATGCTTTTTATTAGTATTTTTTTTGTTGCAGCACTTGGTAAACCGTGTTTATGAAGTGCTATATAAATAAAGGTGGATAGGATTCCCGGTAAACTGTGAATAAATAAGTTTTGACAATACGGTCAGAGGCCTACCCTCAAAGTATTGTTATTAAGCCGGCTCGTCTCACGAACGCACAGGAGAGGCGTGAGTGTTCTTTTCACAAATGTTTACTGCACTTTTCTTTTACAGTTCACACCGTAGAGCTGCAACACAACACAAAAAATGGTATAACTTACACTATTTAATAAATAATAAACAGAAATATGAATTAATACACAATTTACACACCACTTTGGCCTGCTGGCGAACAACACGGTGGGCTGTAACTCTAATCTTTTCTTATCCACTCCGCTTTGTGGGTCGTTTCATAACTTCTTCTTCTTCTTCTTCTAATGGTTTGCGGGCAGGCTGTACGCTAGGCAAAGCGTAAATGCTGCCTCTTCTGTTCCACTCAATCACTTCACTTTACTTCAGATTCTTGAGTAGGGTGGTGGAGAGATGATAGCTCACAACCGCCACTATCTAGTACACGCGAGTTTGGCCTACACGAAAAAATCGATCTTATTGAAAATCAGTAAGCCCAAGGGTCGCAAGGTCTATAAATAACTTTCCCCTTTCCACAGAAATAACAGGTGCACGACAGCAACACATGAGGAATAGTCTCCAAACTGACCACACTGACAAGCCGGTCTGGATGCTTGCCCATTGTATACAACTATGCATTCAAGCCCACAATGCCCCAGACTTAATTGGTTATTTTAACCTTGGTTTGATCGGGCATGTGTTCCACAGGAGTCTACTACCCTGCAACTAGAGGTTGAACACCTAAAATAGTGTCTCCCTCTCAGTCTCATTCTCCACACCTCCTCTGCCATTGATTGGTTCATTAGCAGTTTAAAAAATTATGGACACACTCAGCCTTCCCCAAACCGGACACATATTCAAATTTCAGTCTCGGAGTGCCTCCTTAGCTAACTGTATCAGCAGCTTCATTCCCACTATTCCTGAATGAGATGGGATCCAGGAAAAAAACAAATACTAGACCCATCGCTCAATCCGGCGAAAGGCAACACAAAATCTCCAGCACATTATCTGCCCTAGCCCCAGAGGGACCATCCGAAAATGCCTGTAAGGCAGCATCAGACATCAGAATAAATATTACGCCGTCATTAGGCTGTGATTTCTCCTCAACCAATCTACCGCCCACCAATGGCAAACAGCAACAGTAGAGAAAAAGAGACAGAACAGACACTCGCATACTTTTTTCTACTTTCATTATCATAATGTGACTCCAAACACAGCTTTTCCTGAGCTTGGGTCCTTAGACCCATCTGTAAAAATGTGGTACGAAGTTTCCTTATTAAGAGCCACAAATCATTTATTTGGACACTAACCACGACCTTGTCCAGCCCAAGCAGGTCCAATGGACCTCTGGTTCTGGCAAAAAGCCAGATGGAAAAGGGGACCAACTGATGCAGCAACATTCCCCATTCTCCAGGCCCACCTTACTAGCAGACTGCCTGATAGATCTTAGAAAACTCGCCTTTCCATCCCTCTTTACAAATTCCCAGCAGTCCTCCAAGAGGCACTTGGCCGTCAGAATTTTGCTGACGATCCTGCTAGTCTGGCCCAGTACTGAGTCCCAGCTTCTGCCTTATAATATTTAAAGAGGTTTCCCCATTTCAACCAATAGCGCAGGTATGGGTGTGGTTCTTAAACGCTCCACTGCAGACTTCTGAGGGCTTTTGCTTGAACTCTGTCCAGCTTTATTAATACAAGTTTCTGCCGCAGCACCAAATACAAAACATCCAAAGTCCAATGTTGCTCTTAATACATTGCTCATAGATCATAAGCAGAGGTTGACTCGATTGCTCCCAGTCTGCCAAGCCAATACGAAGAACATTATCAATTTACTTTTTCACACTTCCAACAGTCTTTTCAATATGCCTTTCAGGTCAGCCTCTCATACATCCACATTCCAAGGAATTTGAACACATTTACCTTTTCTAACTGGTTACCATATAATTACAAAGAATCTTTGGGGCAATATTCTTTTTGTAGACCCAAATATCATGTACCATTACTTTTAGAGCTGAAATTTTAAAAACCCCACGTGTCTGACCACATACTAATTTGATCCAAGGCTACCTGACGTTTGATTATTAAATATTCTAAATTTTTACCCCTAGCCAAATATGGCGTCGACTCATAAAGGGATTTCCCAAAGCTGCATCGGACAACACTGAAAGATACTATTTATCATTAAGATTACAGATTAAGATTTAAGAAAACTTTATTGTCCACCAAGGTGGAAAAAATTGCTTTGGTTATACCTTAAAAAATATATACAAGACACACAAATAAAATAAAATAAAATAAATAAATAAATAACAAGATAAATAAATAAAAATAAAACGGGTACTAATTACTGATCATTGAGGTGTCATTCAAATTATAGCCGTTTGGGAGAATTTGCTTTCTATTTTAACCTGTATTGTTCTCCGTTAGGAAATCTTTAATCCATAGGAAACATCCTTCCCCTAATACCGGCATCAAAAATTTAAACAGGCGAAACCCTCCCGCCACATACTGTCAAAGACTTTTCAAATGTCAAGGAAAATTGCCACCCACAGCCTCCTTGTTAATCACTGCCTTTCGAATATCTGATCAATACTGCAACAGAGTCCAGGCAATTTTACAACCCTTTAAACCGTTTTGTAATTCACAAAAAAACCCCGTAATTCTAAAGAATTACATAAGTCTATTAGTGCCCATCCTCTCCATCACCATACACCAGCACTGAAGTCAATTGCTATGGGTCTGTAAGACGACGGAGAGGAGGGTCCTTTTCAGGGCTCAGGATAGGAATTATGACAGCATGTTTCAAACCTTGGTAGCGGACCCAGCTTCCCAAATGTAGTTTAAACAAGACCAAGATCTCTTCAAGCACTGGATATCCAGCTGCTGTAAAGATATTAACTTATCTCATCTTGTCAGGGTGAAGTATTAGCACCACAGGTCTACTGCCTCCTTAAGCTCCTTAAAAGAAAAAATACACATTAAAAGCACTGTTTGTCATCCTCAGCATGTTAACTTCCATTGCTTATCTTGCAAAACTTCTTTTCTAATTCTAACGATTGCATCCCTTAAAAACTTTGAGTTATGAGCATCTTGAAATACTTCTACACACATATTTGCCTTTTTTCTTTGCTAGAATAGCTTCTATATTCCCATTCTTAACACAGGTACCACCAGTATTGGTCTTTTTCACTACCATTCTATGGAAATCCTAGACAAGATTTGTTTAACTGGGGTTTTAGGGCCAAGTACTACAGTACTCCCTCCAGCATTTCTTTGTTTGCCTCCTTGTTAGTCATTCGAGCTAAAGCCTTCACACCTTTTAAAATCACTAACATTTTCCTGGATAGGATGCATCCTTAACTGTTTAAAAGCTTTCCTTCTACCCCTTACTTACTGCGTAGGAACATTCCTTGTTCCACCATGGGACACTTATTTCGATCACGGTGGAACATTTCTCTTGGGATAAGACTCTGAAGCTACCCTTAGATCAATAGCTGACAAAGAGTTACAATGTTATCTATACGTGCCATTACTATCACCCCTGCCAACCCATCCTTAGTACCTTCCCGAACTTGTTCCAATACAGCCCGGGAGAAATCCAACCCTAGAGGTGTACCTGAAGATTCCACCACAAGTGCTCTGATTTTAAAAATTTAAATGTTTATTCTAGGTATAAGTGTATGTGACAATACTATAGGGACGTCCCGCGTGACGTCACGCCATTTGGAGCAGCCATCTTGACGAGATAGAAAGAGCAAAACCGCTGGTGATACTACAGGTCATTGTGAAATTTTGCTATCATGCCGGAGCGATGCTGTGCAGTTGGATGCGACCAGACAAAAGGAAAGTCTTTATACCGAAACCCAAAAGAAACAAAACGGCGTTTTGCCTGTTTATTGCCGCCAACATTAGTAAGTAAGCTAGTAAGTAAGCTTTTATTTATATACCGCCTTTTCACTGCACATCAGAGTCTCAAAGCGGTTTACAATTGTTGGGTGGGGGTGCCAGTACAGGAGGCACATGCCATACCTATTGTACATATTTTTAGTGGTAGGGGAAACCGGAGCACCCGGAGGAAACCTACGCAGACACGGGGAGAACATGCAAACTCCACTCAGAAAGGCCCTGGTCCAACCGGGATTCGAACCCAGGACCTTCTTGCTGAGAGGCGAGAGTGCTATCCACTCAGCCACCGTGCCGCCCACATTAGCTCAGTTAGCATCAGTCATGACTAGGGCTTCGACTTTTGCACAAAAATCATATTCAAAGTTCGTTTGTTTATTAATTTAAATATTCGAATATATTCGAAAATGTAATTATAATTTATTAAACGGCTCCTCAAAGCTAGCTGTTACTTCTGTCTGTACAGAGAAGCTAGCCGAGCTAACCAACCTCAATAAACAGATACCAATCAATCAATCAACACCATTAAATGTTAAGAGAATACATTAGACATATACATCCTTAACACAAATGCACAAAGGTTTTCAGAATATTTGTTTACGTTTTCATGACAAAAATACTGTTTTAATGTGACAAAAAGCGATCGTGATAAACCTGGAAGTAACCATTAACATGAAACAAACATTTTAGGACACATTTGAAGAGGATTTGATTATGGATTTAGGTTCGGTATATAAATGAGTTACTCACCGCTGATGTTCAGAATTCTTAGTTCAGTTTTCATGTAGTTCCAGAGAGTTTTTGAACTAGCTAGCTTAGCTGTTACCTGCCTAGCATTTAACGCTTCATATGGATCTACAATTCCCAATTCCTTTATCTTCCTCATGTATCTATCTTTTTCTAATGCAAATAAGTGCAATGACATGACGTGAAGTGATGCGTTAGCTGACGACCGCTAATGAGCTAAGACGGATTCCGTCAAAATGGCTGACACGCGGCTATGGGTCATGTGACTGGGAGATCCCTATAGTCTCATTGGCTGTATCCGAATGTCCACACTATACCCTATATAGTGCACTATATAGTGGTCACGCCATTTTGTAGGGGTGTCCGAATGTCCAGAGAGAAAAAGTAGTGCACTGGAATTTTCCCACAATGCATCTCGAAAATGTAGTGAGCAGCGATCGTCACTAGACGGAAGTAAAATGGCGGAGGCAGCGAGAGACGTGTTGGAACAGGAGCAACACATGAGGTATAAATGTGAGTTTTTAATCATCATAAATATGTAAATGTGTAAACCGTGATATATTGTTGACGATAAGCTGCCAAAATACACATTTGAAGTCAGAATACCATTGCCTTTTACTGCGAAACAACGTACCAATGTTATGCCGCAAAAGTGTTAGCATTTTCGCATATCATAACATTAACATCTAAAGCGAACGCTACAGAAACGGGTCACTGGTGGTCAGTCATTAATGTTATTAAAGCACTTGTGTTATATGTATAGCATTTATTGTGTGTTTAATGTTTTTTAAAGGGACAGACACTGATGTGGAGAGACTCATCTGACTGCGGGTGAAAAATTTGCATCGGCGGCTGGATGGGAGTATGACCATTATGAATAAATACTTATTCAAAAAACGTCTACTCATATTCAAATGTTTTTATGTATCGTTACTTTAGGGCAGTGATAAAGGAAATGGGGCTGAGCCGCCTGATCAGCCCTGCCAGAGCGGCCAAGAAGTGGGAGAACCTGAAAAAGACCTACAAGGTTTGTTTCTTTGAAGCTAATTTGTGAAGCATTTATTATACAAAACTCACTGTTTTAAGGAGCTCAGACAGCCACGCACAGGGACAGGGACAGAAGGAGGGGAGCCCATCGCCATATCTTGGAAGTGGTACTCCCTCATGGATGAGGCAGCAGGCCATCTGTGCAGCCTCCCTGCCTGATTGCCTCATCCATGGGGGAGGGTGTTTCCACAAGGAGAGGGGAAGAAGAGAGGAAGAGAGGGGGGAGAGACTGTTGAGTTTGTTGGAGAGAATTGTTGAGAAGTTGTAAATAGTAGATAAAAATGTATTTTGATAAGTGTAGTTTGAACTATATGCATATCGACATACAATGATGAACACTATTTACAAAAAAAAATTTTATCAACTAGACATTTGTAAAGAACTATACATACATTCAACAATTTCTTTTTAGATATTTACATATTCAATTGTTTTTGTTTTTATTTAAATAGGCCAAAACACAGATTATTCAAACATTTAATTAATGTTGGGGTGGAAAGTGCTGCTGCCATCCGTCCACGCAGCTCCTGTCCACACAGCTCCTGTCCACACAGCTACTGTCCACGCAGCTCCTGTCCACACTGCTGATCAGGCTGGTGCTGCTGATGCTGGTCCTGCTCATCATCAGGCCCTGGCTCCTCTTCCACTGGCTCCCAGAGATCACCATCGCTGATGCAGATGTTGTGCAGGATGGCGCAACAGGCAGTCACCTGGACTGCAAAGGTGGGTTGGACTTCCAGTGCCTTGGAAAAAAATGGATCGCTATCTTGCTTTCATCATACCAAACGCTCTTTCTGTTACAGATCGTGCCCGTGCATGGTGCCGGTTGAAGCGGGCTTCCACTGGGCTTCAAACAGGCTCTCTGTATGGAGTGAGGAGTGTGATGGGCTGACGGAGGCAAGGGTAACCCCCATCCCCAAGGAGGACGTGTCCATTTGGGGGATAGAGCCGGTGGACATACAGGGGGCTGTTTTTAAGCACCCGAGAATCGTGCACAGATCCGGGGTAGCCAACAAACAAATCAATAAATAAGCCACGGTGATTACACACAGCCTGCATTTGAATAGAATAAAACAATTTCCTGTTAAAATAACACTGTGCATTTTCTTGAAGGGGCTTTATTCTGATGTGGCAGCCATCGATGCTCTCCAGCCAGCAACTGAAACCCAGCTGCAACTTGGGGAAGTTCCTCCAGGGAAGGGAAATGAATTATTTGGCCACGCATTTGAAGGATCTGGTTGGCCACCCTGTGGATCACATCGTGGACCGTAGACTGAGGCATGTCCAATGCCCTGGCGACAACACGGTACGCGGTGCCACTGGCCAACCAAAAGAGGAAGACCAAAACCTCCATGTCCTGGCTCCAGCCCTGGTGATGAGCACTCCTCAGGTGGCTAACCAGACGGGTGATGGTGGTTCGAGTGAGACGTAAAATCGGGGCGAAGGTCAGACTGGCCATTTAAGTACATGCTGAGTAGGGGTACATGGTGGTTCAGTCGGCAGTACACCGGTGGTTCACCCTAAAACAAAACAAAAATTCTCTTAAACTTAATATGATACTTCTAGATTCATTTTTTAATTCTGTATCTGCACTTTTAGTTATGAGTGCAGACACAGGAATAAGTACTCATTTTTCATTTTGAGATTTAAAAATGTAAATAAAAATGAAGAGTATATAGCTGAAGTCATGTTCTTTTGTGCCCTGGCATTGATTTTGCCAAATGTATTGTGTGTTGCAGGGAGCTGGAGCTGCCCTGAGACAACTGAAGTAGAAACCCTCAGCCTACATCACTCGCACCTAATAACACACAAAAAAATCACAGAAGCCCTGTGCCCCATGGCCAAGCAAATTCTATTATTGTTTAATGATTAAGTACTCATTTTTCATTTAGAAAAAATGAGTACTTAATCCATTTTCCTTGCTATGGTTTTGTGTTCTTTCAACCAATAAAATATTTTAATGTTCTTGCATTTTAAGTGAGTGTGTCTATACAATGTGTTTTCTTGTTGAAATATGTCTAAATGTATATGACTAATGTGTTTCTCATTGACTGAGAATAGTATTTTTAACTAGTAAGTACACCAAAAGTACTATAATTTACCCAGTAGATGGTGCTAATGCTATATAGACAAAGGACGAATACAATACTTACACGACGCCTTGCTAATGAAAGAAGAGCCATTCTCCTCCTCCGCCTCATCGCCTGTCTTCGCCTTCTCTCTGTTCGGCGGTTTTTAATTCGCATTATGAGAAGTTGTATAATTGTTAACAAAAACACCGCAAAATTCAGTGGAGGTGCCATTTCACCAGTGGTAGAAAGCCAAGAACTTTGTCCTGTCTCGACCCCCTGTGCCCAATCCAGTCATGCCAAGAACTCTGTCCCCGGCCCCCCTCCGCCCATCACCCGCCCTGATACAGGTGGGACCACAGGCTTCTATCCCTGTGTAGAGAGAGGACCACAGGCTTCTATCCCTGTGTAGAGAGAGGACCACAGCCTTCTATCCCTGTGAAGAGAGAGGACCTCAGGCTTCTATCCCTGTGAAGAGATAGGGCAGTTCACAAGAAACTTTCCCACTGACAAGGGAAGCCCCGCCCACAGCAGCAGTCAAAGAGTGGACAGAGACAAAGCAACAACTGGGTCTGACAACATGGCCCCAGGCCCACCATGTTTCCGGACAGTTCCACAGGAACCAGCAAGAACGATATGGGACTGACTGACTGGAGGACAAGGGTCTGGGAGGGTCCCACAGACGATCTGGACGAGGCAGACCATGGTCCGGGTATCGTAAACAAAACATTACTCAAACACACATCTACACATGTCCAGAAGTCAGGACAACACAAGCACTCATTTGGGGATGGATGTGATCATTGACGTATGCACAAATTTAGACTATTCTAAAGTTTAGAGTAGTTTGACAAACCCTATTGTCAGAGAAAAAAAAAAAAGGGTGGGGAATAGGTTACTTTAATCAATTCCGTGGGCCACATACTCCTTGATCAAGGACTTTATTTATTACATAGTTTCCCTGAATGGGTGAAGGACACATTCTTTTCTTTAGAGGCGAAACATGACAAAGGATTTTTTTCATAAATCCATTGAAATGTTCTGAATATGTGAATAATCTGAAGGTTGTGAGTTTAAACAGAGTTTCTATGTTTTCCAAATTGCCCAGTTGTTTTACATGGCAGAGACTAAATCTATGGTCTGTGTGTAAAAATAAGAAATAAAACAAACGGTAAAAATCCCTCGTAGTATAAAAGTATAATAGTATTTTGACAGAAGATTGTCTGTCTATAATGTATTTGAATGTAAATTGTCACCAAATCCCACAATCAATTTGGTAAATGTAATGTTTTAGTCAGACGACCTGAGGTTTCATAACTTTGGATATGTGCAATGCTCGATTGTGATGTAGAAAACACTGATTTTGATGTGAATGTAACTGGTCTGAGAGAGAGAGAGAGATAAGGACAATAATGACCCACAGCACACACACAACATTACACAGTGTTTCTGTTAGAGCCTAGAGCCGCAGAGAGGGAGGGGCTTGTAGATCTTGGGAACAGAAGTGTGAAAGTGTGTGATTGGCATAAAACAGATGAAAAGACATTTTCAGCCAAAACATAGAGACATGGAGAGTTCGACTTCTACGTCACAGAGAGACAGTGTCAGACGTCAGAGCGACTGCTCTGAAAATGAGGCGTGTTAAATAACTCTGGCAGAGGCTGGAGTAATCGTACATTGCAGAGGCGTAAACAAAGCCATCATGGCAATAAACAAAATAAACCAGGAGCAAAATAGGTCCAAATCGTTTAGCTATTTTCCTCATGAGTACTCCAAAAATGTTAAAAGCCAAGTACTTTTTTTTGTAGTGATAGACTTGGCAAATGTATATTTTTGTAATACTAGGGTTTTTATATTTTTCCTTCAATAGGTGCTCGAAGGCCAAAAGGGGACCCCAGTTTTGTTTTGTTTTTTTGACTGCACTTGTTTTAGTTAGTTTTTATTTGAGCAACAGTCAGTAATGATAAGATTAAGAGATTTTTAGAGGTCCCACAGTGGGGAAATTTCAGTGTTGCATTACAACACAAGACAGGTGAACAGTAAGTATAGCACAACTCTATACTTTTGAATGTAAAATAATTTTGCTCGGTAAAGGTACACGGAAAGGATAGTGTACTCTAGTGTAAATAAATGTATACTTGTATTTACACAACTGTAAACAAATCTAGAACACTCTCTAGGTCAAGAATATCGAAATGGTAAGTCTTTAACACTGTGATGATACTATAGTACACGTATTAAAACCAAGTATATTATTAGTATGTTTGCTACTCAAAGGGAGTAGTTCAAAGAACATATGAACACATACCACTCGTTCCATTCATTTTGTGTATTTGACATACACATACACAGTAGCACACACATATGTATTTACATACACAGGCTTACAGTAAAAGTAAGGGTAACATGGTCAATAAATGAGGATTGTGTTGTGTGTGTCATATATGGAGTTTCTCATAAAACAGTATTCACAATATGTTTAACAGGATAGTTTTTAATAGTTATCAGTTGTTAAATTGTAGAGACACCACATACACCAGGTGGTTAGTGTATTTTTTTTAAACTTTAACTTGTTAATATTTTTTTGTTTAAATTCAAGTGTATAGTATAGCTTTGAGTAATAGGATATTATTCAGACTTTCCCAAAGCTCTGTAATGCTGCGACTCTTGAGGGTGATAAGAGCAGAGGTCTGACAAGGCAGACAAAGCAAACACGAAGGCCGAAAGTAATAAAATATTGAATCTTCTCATTTTGTGGATATACATTTTTATTTAATATTATGAAGGTATCTAAATGAAATAAAATGATTGGCCAATGGTTTAGTTTTTTTTATTGACAATTGATTTAAAATTGTTTTTTTTTTTATATAGTTAATCAATTCAGGTGGTGTTTCCAATACATTAGAAGGTATATGGTAATTTTCCAGCGGGAGTTTGTTTAAAAATTAGGAATAATGCCTTGGGGTTCAAATTAACCTTGCAATTAAGATCAGTTAATACTTATATTTGAGAATCATTTCAGAAGCCATTAAAACATTTAGGTTTAAAAAAAAAAGGTCTCCATGAGTTTTCATCTGTGCAAACAATCATCAAAACACTTAAGTTTATTTTATCTTTAGGATATAGGTTGTTGTTTTACCATTAGAGAATAATTAGTTAGTGAGGCCTGACTTGTGTGAAAGACTTATCTGCTCTCCAAGGCCGGAGAGGAGAGTGTTTTGGAAACTCAAACTGATAACCCATGAGTAAAGTTATATGGAGACCATTATTATTATTATAATATAGACTGAGGCTAAGCTCTGGCAGCGCAGACCCAGAGGACAGGCTAGGGAGGGGACAAATAACCCTTTTGCCAAAACATTGTTTTCCGAAATGTGACCAACCTCTCCATGAGGTGGGATCACATCTCAAAGAGGGAGACACAGAGCGACATCATGCCTTGGCCATGAGGGTCGAGCCAGAGGAGGGGTCTGTGTCCGGCGAATGCCAGGAGGGGCCCTAACCAAAAGTGCCGGGGGCACCCCACTGCAAAGGGTCGACGCCCCACCATGGGTCCAGCCCACTGCAGGTGGACCCCAGCTGCCCAGAGCCAAAGGGGACCAACGAGAAGGGTCCAACGCAGGGTTCAGCAAAGAAGTGGGGGCGGCAGTGGAATCTTATCATATCTGTAAGTTTTGACATTCATATTGCCTGCACGTCAATTAAAACCTATGGCCAAGACCCTAAAAAGTGATGGTCATAAAACTGTAACTGCCTGTGGTATGTGGTTTTATGGGACGTATGAACTGATGATGTCACTCACCACGCTGACTTTGAAGGCGTAGAGCAGGTCAAAGGGCAGGGCAGCCACCAGGTCAATGATGAACCAGGTTGTCAGGTAGTGGAAGCAGATCTGCCTTGCGTCAAAGATAACCTGGCCGGACTTACTCACATAGCTCGTGCGGAAGTTGAACACAATGTCTGAAAAAAAGATGAAGCTGATCAGACAACATGCCGAAGGCAAGAGCTAAAACTGAGGGCAATTGTAGCTGGTTTCTCCAATAGGACATTAGACAAATTATCTCTTCGACTCCTACCCTATTCTTGCAAAGAGTATATGAGACCCTCCCTGGTGCACGTAAAGAGTATATAAGGAACTTCTAAAGTGATGTAAGCAGAGAAAGGCCGCCTGCGCTGTCGGAGACGGGTGTTTGTGTCCACTATGTTCAACATAAAGACTACTCTGTCCATCTTACCTGCTATGGTTTGCCTTTGTTTGATCAGTTTTGGTTTTGCATTATTATATTGTTGTGTTTGTTATTATTGTTATTGTTATTCATATAATTATTCACACACAAAAATTAAAATCGCCCAAACCCACCCATTCGCCACAAGCCTAGAGCCAGCTTATGACAACTATGTACCAAGGAGCGGTTACTTGAGATAGCAGAGTATTATAACATTTAAATTGTGGGCAGAAAACTCAAAGAGACTGTTAAGAATGTGTTAGAATAGGGCCTCATTTAGGCTGTCATTTCAAAACTGGGTTTAATTTGTCTTAAATTGATAGCTGTATTTCAGGATGATTGACAGTGAGAGTGAATATGTAAATGTAGAGGTGAAAACCCACAGGTTTTGAGGCGTCACAGTAGTGTTAGGGTGTCTCTGTCCCAAACAAAACAACTCGCCTGTCTTCATGTTTATGATCTGAACTTGTATTACACTTTCTTTCTTCTTTCCCCATGGTGTGCACTGAGATTTTTTATCCCCACAATGATTTAGAATTTACTCCACGGATCCGTACAGAGCTCTATCCTGAATATTATGCTCACGCTGTATGCTCATCCACATGAAGTGAGACAGAAGCACTGCATGTCACTGATGCTCAGGGAGCATCCAGACATGTGGGAAAACCATCACACCAAACCAGATTAAGTTTTATTAGGTTCTGGTGATCATCCCAGACACTCGATATTCAACAACATTTATGGACATTTTGGCCATCCGTCCCTAATGGGACAGTAACTATGTGATTTCTGTTTTATTTCTTGTGTTTGAACTTTTTGATTCTTTGATTTGTATTGGCCATTTCAACAGTTGTGTAAAGTCCTTCAGAACCACTACTGTTTTGATATAGGGATATACAAGAATAAATTGTATAGCCCCACTACTCTACTCTAAAGCTGATCAGGAAGGCAAGGCAAGGCAAGTTTATTTGTATAGCAGAATTCATACACAAGGCAACTCAAAGTGCTGAACAAAACAAGAAAGCATTAAAATCATAAATAATCACGGTACATAAAAAAAAAAATTAAAAAAGGATAAAAATATAAAATCCCTCAGGAAATGTTTTTATGACTTGGTCAAATGCGCTTTGATACTCATGTAAGTATCATGAAATAGATTTTTTTATATATAAGTAGGATTTGAATCTGCTCACCGATGATGAATAGGATCTCCACAAAGATGTCGCTGACTGTGGTGCTGCGCGTCAGCTCATCGTCGTCTCCTATGAAGCACACGTTGTAGGGCACGGTGACTGCTACGTAGAAGGTGGCCAGCAGGATGAGCCAGTCCCAGCCCGCCTTCAGAGTGCTGTAGTGCAGCAGGATGAAGCGAGACTTCTTGGCCGCTGAGATCTTGTACTCCGGCAGGGCAGGGGGGTCTCCAAACACATTCTGAACAAACAAAGGTCCGATTTATTCCTTTGGCTGAATCATTGTAGGATTGTGATTGGGTAACAGTTCAGAATAGGGCAGCACTCTTTAGCCAAAATATCCAATAACACATGTTCAGAGTGTGGATGTAGGCGCTGCAAAGATGTTGCAAAGCAATTAACAGCTACAACCAGGCTCCTTAAGCAAACAGCACAGCATTCATACAGGATAAAAAACCAATGTAGTTCTAGCGCCTGGGTAGTAGTGAGCAGAGAAACTTTACAACACGACACACATGACCCCCAGCCCCCCAGCAGTATATTCACTTCAACAACAACATCCTACTCGGGTCAACGCAAAGACGTGAAAGAATGCACCAACATCCTTCTGCATTTAACAGCAGCAGCAAAAATGGAAACCAAAACAAGAGCTTTGCGTGGTTTTGTTTGGACGAATGAAGGGGTAGAATTCTCCTCTGTGTAGGGCTTGAAGCACACGTAGTTAGCTAGTGTACCTGCCGCCTCTTACATTTTTTATGTCCAAATGTACGTGGACATTTGGACGTGCGCAGTAGCCGAGAAAAAATATCCACACCTTTTCCTTCAGGCGGGTGTGAAAGAGCGTCCCGCTGAGGAGGGTATCTGAGCTGTCCCTGTCTCTGTAGGCAGGTTCTTAACGCTTACGTTTTCACCTTCCTGGAACTCTCTATGTTAACGGGAGGTGGCACGCGACACCCAACTGTTACTATTACGAGTACGGCACTGGTCAGAGTACTGTGATGTCACAGGCATTGCGTGTGTGAGCAAAGTTCTGAGCAATAGCACCCATCCTGCAATGACTGATATTGGCACATGAGTGACCACTGTTTTGGTTACAAACCTTTCCTCATGTACTGTATTTGGTGCCGGTAATTTGACTTTGACAGGACCTCCCACAGTGTGTTTGGTGCTGGTCCCTTGACAGGACCTCCCACAGCGGGCTCGGTGCTGGTACCTTGTTGAGTTTAATCTTGCCCTTGTCGCGACTGTGCAGGTGTCCGGAGATGTGGTAGAGCACAGTACTGCTGCGCAGACGAGCCGAGCCAAAGGGAGAGTTGCTCTTCAGACGTTCCCTCTTCCTCTCTGGACAAAATACAAATTCATGTATACTGTGTTATAGTGTGTAAGGCGGAATGTATGGGATCAGAGTTATTGACTAGTTGAGAATGATTATTGTTGTGAACATTTTAACTCTCGAATGATTTAGATGATTTAGTGAAGAAGGAAAGTTTTATGCATACATTTGAGTAATAATGAGAATTAGGGAACTCAACTAAATGTAATGTGTAATTTCACGTCATTGTGGTCAGCACCAATCACGCACCCAGCTGCATATGCTCGTTATGTCTCTGAGTGTGTGGGGGTCACTAGGCTAAAGACACAAGAGGATCAAGACACTGATTGGCCCATTGGATAACAAGAGATGGGACTCCTGGCAAAATCTCCTGATACATTTAATATTTCTTGAAGAAGATCCAGTCTTTATTCCTGATCTCATAGGAACAAATGTCGACACAAACATTCTCAGTCCTTTACTGTTTCTCTCTTTCTGGAACTACTCGCTCAAGTCATCGGTTTATCTGATATTGTCACTCAAAAGAAAGGAATGGCTATGACAAAGGTGGATGTCTAGTGCTGAAACATGTGGTAACTAAACAATTCTTGATTCTTTACACTTGTATCTAATTAGAAGAACCTTCTCTGTCTGAAATGAAAGTTACCAACCACCACACCTCCGTACACAGATGATGATGTTAAATCATTCCCCTATTGGCTCCTAATATTTAAAGATGCAATCAGTGAATTTTTAAAACCTAAACCCTAAAAGTAGTCATGTTATCAGGTGTTTTCAAATAGTAATGGAATTAACCAGATGCCTATAGTCTACAAAAATCAATAATAAATACTTTGGAGCAGACAGATAAAAATAAACCAATGGGATTTGTTTATCCCCAACAAACCAATGGGATGCATTTACCCCCCTTCACCCGCTTCCTGTTTCTCGCGAGTGCGCACACCTAAGTTATTGGATTATTTTCTAAACCTTAAATGAGTGGTTTCCCAGTTTTCCTAGTTGTGTAATTAATAATTTGAGAACCATAACGAGACCTCTTTTAGTCGTGCGGCCACATGTTACTTTAACCTGGATCACAGACTTTTTGGTTGGTAAAACAGTGGAAGATGACATATCGAAATTAAAACAATAACAAGATTTAGGGGCTGTAAAACTCAATATGAAATTCGAATATCCCGGCTGAAGTACCGTTATCAGATAAAGAAGTATTTGAAAAAAGCATGGTTTATGAATGCCTTTTGACATTATACTGTAGAGCCACTTTATGATGACTTGATACAGAAATCTTACATATTGCTACTTTAAGTGACCATGTTTTACCATTGAATGGGGCTCTGAGAATGCCAAAATCTCCGTTTAGGGGATCCATGTTTTACATTTTGTCAGTTAACATGTAAGAAAAGAAGGAAGCATTGACTTTATTAGTCCATTTCTGGGTCAGGGGGGTGACAATCAGAGCTGCCAACCAATGCTCATAGCACAAGTCCCTTGCTGGTCCTCTGCAGGTGGTGGGTCCACAGTAAGATGGCTGCTGCATCAGTGGTGCCACAGCCTTGGTGTATCAGAGGGAAATTCAAGCAATGAGGGATTAAGTGTCTCGCCCAACGACAGCAAACCTTAGTTGGAGCAGTTGGAGTAGGTCCCGTGGTGGGTTTGAACCCACAACCTTCAGGCCCAAAGGCCCCCCTATCCAACTTCCTGTATTGCAATACAGAAAGACACTTTTTGTTTATTCTATGCAGTCACACACGATGGCTTCAATCATCAATCTTCGTACAGCTTCAAAGTATGTCTTGCCATCTAATCTTTTTATCAAAACTTAGAAAGTACTTTTATTGACTGAAAAACAAAGACAAAGATGTAAAACAGTGTGGACTTTGCAGAACTATCTGTAGATTTGCGATGTGTCTCTCAACTTTTCTTTCCGCTTGCACATATGAAGGATTCATATTTAAACGAGTCAGTCAACATACAACACTGTTGCTGTCTCGGTGGGGGTTGGGGGGGGGGGGGGGGGGGGGGTGAGGAGGGGGGTAGACTGCACAGAGCTGTGTCCTAAACAGTGGCCTCAATCAAATCTCTATCAGAGGAAAGTTGCTGTAGCTGTTGTTTTCTACACAGAAGTGCGTTCAATTGGAACACTTCCAAAGTTGGTCATTTGTGGGGTCCTCCATTTTAGTGATCCCAATTTGGTCTCACTAAGGTACGAGGAAAAGCAACTTAAACACTGTACTGGTCACTTGCCACTTATTCTCAAGATCCTGTTTATGGTGTTTAATGGATGCAGAATACATGATATTCAATGAAAATGGTAAAAATGCCCTCTGATCAATATGAATATTGTGGATTTGTTTTTACACCGGAGCAGGCACAGATCCTGCGCTCCTCTTGATTACACTCAATTTAGTCTTCTGCTTAAATGTCAGAAGGCATGCGCCACTTATCCTCATCGCAGCTGCCGGAGGACTGGCCAACGTGCCTGGAATACAGGGCCATTCCCACGTGGGCTGGATGGATGGTGCGAGGCGAGCAGGAGGAGATGTCCTGGGAGATTGGATTCTCGATAGTGGAGGAGGGGGTGACAGGAGAAGCCAGATTGGATTGCAGAAAAGCAGAAAGTATCGGTGGAGGTTGGGAGTGATAAATGTTGAACGGAGCACTTTACGACATGCAAGACAT
Organism: Knipowitschia caucasica; assembly: GCA_964034765.1. NCBI lineage: Eukaryota > Metazoa > Chordata > Actinopteri > Gobiiformes > Gobiidae > Knipowitschia > Knipowitschia caucasica. The sequence continues at coordinate 9,971,654 of OZ035838.1, read as the reverse complement.
TGCAAGAAAATAACACCTATTTTTGGATGAAATTAAGTTACGTATGATACAAGCATGAATTGATGTTATTTTTTTGAACATAAGTGTTTATTATTATTAAAAGCCTCACAGTTTATCTCCACATATATACAATACAGAAAGCTTTAGGTGATTGCTGTTCAGATAGAGGATACTTTATAACAAAAAACAAGTAAAAACAAACAAAAACAAAACCTCGGCATATTGGCAATAGAATCTCCAAATGGACAGAAAAAGGCTTTATGTCACTAGAACTCTGACCATCTCAGTGACGAATTAAAATATTTTAATACGGAGTCCACCTTCTATTCAAACTTGGTCATGTTAAGATTTAGTTTTGATGTTATTTTTTTCCATTGTTTATACCTGTATAGCTCTCTCCCTCCATTTCTATTGTCGGGGGGTAGTGTGAAACAGTGTGAAAATACAAGCCTGTAATAGAACCGTGTGTGAAATTCTTATGCCTTTACGACATATTGACTGCCCTGTACGGACTGCAGAGAGCTCCTGGTCGGGCTGAGGAACAAGATGTGCGTCTGAAGTGGATGAAATATATGAATGGAGATGACTTTAAGCCAAACAAGAAAGCAGTGGTAAGTTTAGCTTTGATTACTACATCCGAGAAAAGCCTATTAGCCAGATACAAAAGCTCTGACTTTGCTCTTGACAGGACCTGTAATGCACTTTCTGTATAGTGCATTTCCTTCATGTTTGTCCTTGTTTACGTTGGATTTCACGTTTGCTAAATAAGTACTTCGCAAAGTGGAGTTTGTGGGACTCTTTCTGGAATTGGCCAGATTATTACAAGTTAATAATGTTAATTGTAATACACAGTAATGCTTTAAGATAAGCATTTACATACATACAATTAAAGTGCATTCAATAAATGAATTCACCTCATTTTCAATAATTGATTTATTCATTTTCATTTTACGTGGGAGTCACGAGTTGAGAGCTCTGGCTTCAAATTCCACAAGATCATCCTTATTTATTACTTAAAATCAGTGAATTACTAATCTATTTTCATTCAATACCAGGTGTGTGGGTAACATTTTCCTGATGGACAATCCACAAGAAAAAAAACCTTCATCCTGTGTTGTATATGGGTTATGATTGTTGTGAAAGTATATATTATCCTACATTGTTTTGTTCAACTAATGCACATCTCATTTTTTCTGTTAGGTAACACCTGCTAGACCCTCCTTAAAAGAGATATAATTAGGCTGTACACCAGAACTCTGCAACTGAACCTGAACCTGGAGAAGATGAAGGGAATTTTGAGAAAGATGAAGGACTGTGGTCCTCGTACTGATCCATCACCAGAGCAATCAGCACAACATTAAGATAAGATAGACTTAAAGGTGCAGTAAGCGATTTTGGTTAGCTTAGTCGTAGCACCAACTCAAAACCACTCCCCCCCTCCCCACCAAACCAAACATCCAGCATTTTCTTTTCTTTGTCACAACAGGGAGAGTGGGTGGCAAACACGAAATTGGCATTTTCTGTTCAGCCCTTTTAGGTTTAAGAAAATCCGACTCTGGTGCGCGCACTCGCGAGAAACAGGAAGAGCGTGAAGGGAGGTAAACCCCTCCCATTGGTTCGTTGATAAACAAAGCGCATTGGTTTATTTTCATCGGTCCGCTCCAAAATACTTTTCATTAATTTTTGGAGACTATAGGCATCTGGTCAATTCCATTACTATTTGAAAGTATTAGGGACGTTTTCCCTCAATATATACATATACAGTGGGGCAAAAAAGTATTTAGTCATCCACCGATTGTGCAAGTTCTCCCACTTAAAATATTGACAGAGGTCTGTAATTTTCATCATAGGTACACTTCAACTGTGAGAGACAGAATGTGAAAAAAATATCCAGGAATCAGATTTAGATTCAGATTCAGTTTATTTGCCATTTGCAGTAAAAATCCACTTTGGAATACATTAGCAAAAAGTCTCCAGTGTGCACAGACAAATACAGACATAAAACAACATTAAAAGACAAAAATATAACAAATAAAACAGTAAACAAATGTCACTGTGAAATCGATCGACCAAAAAAGTTTCAAAACAAGTGCAAATCATTAAAGTGCTCTGTTCACACTGATAACAGCCTGTGGATAAAAACTGTTAGCGTGAGGTGTCTTGCATCTCAGAGAGCGATATCTTCTGCCAGAGGGAAGAAGCTGGAACATGGCTTTTCCAGGGTGGCCAGAAGAGTCATTGACAATCCTAAGAGCTTTGTTTAAAAGTCTGGATTTATAAAGAACCTCCAGAACAGGGAAGCTCACAGCCCACAGTCCTCTTTGCAGAGCGGAGCACCTTGTTTAAAGCTCTCTTTTCTTTATCTGTGATGTTTCCAAACCACACAGACACAGAAGGCAAGGCAAGGCAAGGCAAGGCAAGTTTATTTGTATAGCACAATTCATACACAAGGCAACTCAAAGTGCTGAACAAGATAGCATTAAAATCATAAATAATCACAGAACATTAAAACGAAAGATAAAAATATAAAATCCCTCAGTTGTATGCACAGCTAAACAGCACCGTTTTTAACTTGGTTTTAAACATTGTCAGAGAGGAGGCCTGTCTCACATCTTCAGGAAGATTGTTCCAGATTTTAGCAGCATGAATCTGAAAAGCAGCCTTTCCATGTTTAGTTCTGACTCTGGGCACTAACAGGAGTCCAGTCCCTGTGCTCCTCAGAGTCCGGGCTGGTTCATATGGGACTAACATGTCACTAATATATTTTGGTGCGAGGCCATGGAGAGACTTGTACACAAGCAGAGCTGTTTTAAAGTCTATTCTCTGAGCCACAGGAAGCCAGTGCAGAGACCTGAGGACTGGACTAATGTGGTCGTACTTCCTGGTTCTAGTCAGGACTCGAGCTGCTGCATTTTGAATGTACTGCAGCTGTTTTACAGCCTGTTTGGACAGACCTGTGAGCAGGCCATTGCAGTGGTCTAACACAGTGGTTCCCAAAGTGGGGGTCCCGACCCCCCGGGGGGTCGTGGGAACCCCTGGGGGGGTCGCAAGATTATTTCCACACACACACAAAAAAGCATTTGGTTTGATTCAAAAGGACTACTTGTTAAATTGTGTTTGGAGACTATAATTACGTTAGTACGTTAGTAATTTTGTCCCAGTCATTGCAGCGTCAATCAAAATCATCACGTAACACAGCTCACATCATGCGCAGCGGCAAAGCGTATCCTGCTGTTGTTTGCTAAAATACCTGTTTTAAAATGAAACGTGGTTAATATCCACAACAGAAAAACCCGGAGGGGGAGAAAAGTCACTTGTATCAGGGGTCAGGCTGATGGTGCGAAGAGAGGGCAGAGGAGGGAGGGAGGACAGCGGTAGAACGGCGCGTTAAAGAGGCCCGGCTTTTCGGAGTCAAAGGTAAAGAGGTCCGCACATTAAAAGTGGGTGGCCGGTTTATGCCTTTACTGACAGTAACTTTGGAAAGAGAAGCTGCGGGGATGAACTGCATAAAGTAACAGCAGAAAGCGGCCGCCCGCTTTTAATGTGCGGACCTCTTTACCGCTGACTCCGGAAAGCCGGCCCACTTTACAGCGGTAGGAGAACAGAGAGGGCGAGCCGCAAGAAATGCGCTCCACTTCTGCTGAGGAGGGAGCCCACCAAGCCCATCACTGTGTCACTACATGAGTAAAAATATGCAAGCCTCCTTTTTTGGGCTGGACAGTGCAGCTCGGTAGTGGCGTGAGTCTCTAGAAAGCGTTACTCCGTATCAAGGAAATACATGCTCATTTCATGTGACGGAAGGCCTGTTGGGGGGGGGGGGGGGGGGGGCGGGTTAGCAGGGCATTTATGATGGGGGTCGCGGGCTAAAAACTTTGGGAACCCCTGGTCTAACATACTGGAGACAAATGCATGGATAAGAATCTCCAAGTCTGCTTTAGACACTATGTTTTTGATCCTGGCAATGTTTTTTAGATGGTAAAAAGCTGCTGATGTTACTGATTTGATGTGGCTATTAAAATTTAAGTCTGAGTCCAGTATTACCCCTAGATTTCTGACCTTGTTTGAAGGTTTTAGGGAGAGAGACTGTAGATGACAGATGACGCTCTCTCTTTGTTTCTGGGGACCAAAGACAATCATTTCAGTTTTGTCTGCGTTTAGCTGAAGGAAGTTGTTTTGCATCCACTCACTGATCTGTTGGATACAGTGAAGGAGTGAGTCCACTGGTCCATGTTCTCCTGCAGTCAGTGAGACATAGATCTGAGTGTCGTCTGCAAAGTTGTGATAGGAAACTTCGTTTCTGCGTATTAACTGACCTAACGGCAGCATGTAGAGATTGAACAGAAGAGGTCCCAGGATCGACCCCTGTGGGACTTCACAGGTCAGGGCCATATGATCTGAGACACAGTTTCCAATCTCCACAAAGTACTTCCTGTCTTCAAGGTAAGACCTAAACCAACTTAGGGCAGTGCCAGCGACGCCAACCCAGTCCTCTAGTCTCTGTAAGAGGATCTCATGGTCGACGGTGTCAAAGGCAGCACTTAGATCTAACAAGATTAGGATTGAGACTTTGCCTGCGTCAGTGTTCAGCCGGATATCATTTGTAACCTTGACGAGAGCAGTCTCAGTGCTGTGGTGGGGTCTAAAGCCGGACTGAAACATATCAAATGAGTTGTTGATTATAAGAAATCTAGTAAGATGTAGGTAGACAACTTTTTCAAGGACTTTCCCCATAAATGGCAGATTTGAGAACACAGAACAAGTAAACTCTCAATTGTGCAGTGATAAAAGTTAAGCAGAATCTTAGAGTTAGTGGTAAATTCTCTAAGTTTACGCAGAAAGTAGAGACGCTGACAAGCTTTCTTAACGACTCGGTCAGTGTTTTTAACCCATTTCAGGTCGTTAGACAGAGTTAAACCCAGAAACTTGGACTCCTCTACGATCTGCACCTGGGAGTTGTCGATTACGACAGGCAAATGAGAACTATTGCGACTGAAGTCATAGACCAGTTCACATGTTTTCGATGTGAATTCACATTTTAAGATTTTTAAAGCATTTATTTATAAATTATGGTGGAAAATAAGTATTTGGTCACTTCAGGGTGGCTGAGTGGATAGCACTCTCGCCTCTCAGCAAGAAGGTCCTGGGTTCGAATCCCGGCCGGACCAGGGCCTTTCTGAGTGGAGTTTGCATGTTCTCCCCGTGTCTGCGTAGGTTTCCTCCGGGTACTCCGGTTTCCCCTACCACTAAAAACATGCACAATAGGTCTGGCATGCGCCTCCTGTACTGGCGACCCCGCTCCCATCTCTGTGTGGAGTGAGTGGACCAATGCCCAAAAATAATAACAATTGTAAACCGCTTTGTGACTCTGGTCTGTGAAAGGCGGTATATAAATAAAGATTACTTACTTACTTACTTACTTACTTCAAACAAGGAAGATCTCTGGCTCTCACAGACCTGTAACTTCTTCTTTAAGAAGCTCTTCTGTCCTCCACTTACCTGTTACCTGTATTAATGGCACCTGTTTGAACTCCTTATCTGTATAAAAGATAGCCCAAATGTAGCCCACAACAATATTTCAACCACTGATAATCTCCCTCGATCCTGGGGCTCCACGCAAGATCTCATCCCGTGGGGTCAAAATGATCATGACTCCATGGGCTGATCCAGATGCATTCTCTTGAGGTTTCTCAGTTTTGGCTTGAAAAAAAAAAAGAGACCAGCGGCGGACCCACACATTTTTGTGTAAAAAAAAAAGTCTTCTGTTCTCTAGATGTTACAGACAATGCCCGCATCCTCCACCACCTGAAGAAGATGACAAAGTCTGGGATCGCGTCTTTAATTCAGACAGAAGACATGTTTTATTGTCGATGGTAGAGACAGCACGAACAACAGATACAACAGAATGCAAGTGTATTATACAGAGCGGAGGCATGAGACCTCCAATCAGCAGCTTCCACGGTGCCATGTAGCTTGGCCTTCAGATAGACAAAACAAGGGAAAAGTACAGGATTCTGCACATTGATAGAATGATGAGTTTAACTTTAACAAAAGTTGCTTAAAAGTGTTATGAAATCTCACAATCATTATGGTAGAACTGTGACAAATGTAAACAATAAAAAAACACACCTTGTCGTGTTAGGAAAAATGTTCAGGATGTAAAAAGATAAAGTATTGTATGAAATCAGATTGACAGATGTTGGTTTTGAACGAGTTCAACAGTTTTGTATGTGATGACCAAAGCCATGAAATGAGCTTTAGTTTTACAGGGAGAAACTATTCAGTCGTGATAAGTTTTATTTTGACTAACAGGACAGAAGCAAAGGACAATATTTATTTTTACCAACCGTAATCGACAGGGCCAAGCCAAAGTAGCCCTGTATATTCTCTGGGTCAGTCTTAGAAACATTAAGTTTCCCCTCTGGGTCACAGTGTGTGCGGCACGGTGGCTGAGTGGATAGCACTCTAGCTTCTTGACACAAAGGTCCTGGGTTCGAATCCCGGTCGGGACAGGGCTTTTCTGTGTGGAATTGGCATGTTCTCGGTAGCTGCGTTTCCATTGAATAATGCGCAAAAACTTTTTCGATACATTTCAAAATTCGAAAAACCTGTAATTCGCAAAAGCGGCCGTTTCCATTAAGACATATTCGAATAAGTATACACTATTTTCGCGCGTTTATTCACTAGTTTCTAGTACGTCAACATGGCAACAGAAGTAAACAACACTTTGATTTACGTGAGATATATTAATGTCTTGACTTCTGCTGCGGCTCTCATCCTCTCTGACCCCGGGAGAAACTGTGGCTGCTTTGACAGCTCCGCAAACGCCGTGGTCATGTACCGAGCGCGGACCATAGACGCGCGCACAGAACCATAGACACGGGTCTTGCCTGTCTCCCCCGTCTCTCCCCCATGCCTCTCCCCCGTCTCTCCCCCGTCTCTCCCCCGTCTCTCCCCCGTCTCTTCCCCGTCTCTTCCCCGTCTCTCCCCCGTCTCTCCCCCATGCCTCTCCCCCATGCCTCTCCCCCGTCTCTTCCCCGTCTCTCCCCCATGCCTCTCCCCCATCTCTCCCCCGTCTCTTCCCCGTCTCTCCCCCGTCTCTCCCCCATGCCTCTCCCACGTATCTCCCAAGTCTCCACACAAAGCGCAGCCAAAACTCACTGAATAAAGCTCAGCTCGGCTTCCTCCGCTATATCGAAATAAGTGTTTCCATTATATATTGTATATTTAACAATAAAATGTGACAATAAAAAGAAAAATGGCAGCTGCCTAATATTGATAATAACAATAGTAAATGGGTAGATACAATAAATAATTAAAAATAGTAAATGATAAAAATAAATACAAATAGAATGTGTCTAAAAACATAAATAGATGTACTAAAAAGCAATAATAAATAATAAATACTAATCAAAAGCTACTCTACTCTTGTTATATTTATGTATTTATTATAAATGTTAGAGATGCCAGAGAAAAGGCGTCTGCTTTTTTTCTGAGTGGGAGGAGACACCAGCGGAGCTGTTTGAGTCAAATAACGTTCAGCGTTATATTACCAATAGTTTCTCTTTCCATAACAATATTCTCTCTTTTTGGAAAGATCACCAACGTGATGCAAAAGTTTACGTTATATGCAGTAGTTTTAATGTCTGCGGGTTATTCCAGAGACTGGCCTGCTACAAGGAGTTGCCCGTTTTAACCAGATTGTCGATGTGCGCGGGGCAGAAACTCGCCAATGTAACCCTGCTCACAAGTGCCACCTGGTGGTTGTTTTGGTCATTGCAACGTCACTGGGAGGGGGGAAAATAAAAGACGCGTGAATCACACGTGAGTCTCGTGTGATTCACGCGTGAAAGGCGACAAAACGGAATGGGACCTACTGTAACACAGCTCATCACCCTGAACACACCATCCCCACTGTCAAACATGGTGGCAGCATCATGGTTTGGGCCTGCTTTTCTTCAGCAGGGACAGGGAAGATGGCTAAAATTGATGGGAAGATGGATGGAGCCAAATACAGGACCATTCTGGAAGAAAACCTGTTGGAGTCTGCAAAAGACCTGAGACTGGGACGGAGATTTATCTTCCAACAGGACAATGATCCAAAACATAAAGCCAAATCTACAATGGAATGGTTCACAAATAGACGTATCCAGGTGTTAGAATGGCCAAGTCAAAGTCCAGACCTAAATCCAATCGAGAATCTGTGGAAAGAGCTGAAGACTGCTGTTCATAAACGCTCTCCATCCAACCTCACTGAGCTCGAGCTGTTTTGCATGGAAGAATGGGCAAGAATTCCAGTCTCTCGACGTGCAAAACTGATAGAGACATACTCCAAGCGACTTGCAGCTGTAATTGCAGCAAAAGGTGGCGCTACAAAGTGTTAGCGCAAGGGGGCCGAATAATATTGCACGCCCCACTTTTCAGTTTGTTATTTGCTAAAAAAGTTTAAATTATCCAATAAATTTCGTTCCACTTCCAGTTGTGTCCCACTTGTTGTTGATTCTTGACAAAAAAAATATTTTTTATATCTTTATGTTTGAAGCCTGAAATGTGGCGAAATGTTGAAAGGTTCAAGGGGGCCGAATACTTTCGCAAGGCACTGTAGATTCATAAGACTTACTTCTTAAGATAAGATAAGATAGACTTCCCACTCGATTTCAGGTCTCTTTAGAGGTAAAGAGGAAGTGTGTATCTACGTATTTTTGTCAAATAACTGAATCCTGTATAAATGAATACAATTATCTCCTTATTCATTGAAAATCCAGCAGAGGGCACCGGTAAGTCACAATAGCAGGCACGCAAAAATGTTGTTGCGGATTTTTCTTTAGTTACAGCCTTGTTATGATAATTTTCACGTTGTGGTTTTTCCACATAAATGGCAGGCACTAATTGCCTGCCATTTATGGATTATTCCATCAATTCACAAAGTCTGGATCAGTCCTCCTCACTCTGGGTCAGACCTCCTCACACTGTGGGTCAGACCTCCTCTCTGTGGGTCAGACCCCCTCACACAGTGGGTCAGATCTCCACAGACTGTGGGTCAGTCACTGTGGCTCAGACCTCACACTTTGGGGAATGGAGCGATATCAAGAAAACGTATGTATGCAGGTCCGTGTATTTTTCGTTCAATTGTTTTTTCAAATTAAAATAGAAAATGAAATAACAAAAAATGGCTTGAATTTTCATTTTTCATTTTGATGAGGAAAAGGAAAAACGAAAAATTGGCTTGATATTTGATTTTTCGTTTCGATGCAAAAAAATGAAAAAACGAAATATTGAATAAGGCTATCATGCCGATTTGATTTCATTTTTCGTTTTGGGGCAACCGGAAGTGTGCACCAAAGCCCGTGCACCCCGTTATTTTCGTCCGGCTGGAAACAGCCGAAAGCAGCCAGGCCTCAAGTGAGTTCAGTCTGGTTCAGTCTGGTTCAGTCTTGACCTGAAAATGTGAGGAAATAGGCGGAGGCTGCTTTCACCACAATTGCCTCTATATGCCAGTAAACTTGTCTTTATATGCCTGAAATATGTGTCTTCGGGTCGAACACGTGACCTCGTGCACGTTCACGTTAGCTGTAGCAGCGCTAGCTGTATCTGTCACTACTGAAGCTCCAGAGGTGGCTCTGGAAAGATACAGTGGAGAATAACAAGAGACCGGCTTCAGGCAGCGCTGAAACTAAAGTAAAGTGCTTGAAAGGTAAGGCGGTTGTTTCTAAATACGTGTGGACAAAAGTAGTGTTAGTTGTTTCAACGCAGCGGTCCGTGTATCAAAAGGCTACGTAGCAAAATGCCATTTCTTTTGCCAGTAACTGAGTTTTGCTGCGTTTTAATTGTGGAAAACGCACAGAATGAGGCATGGATGTCTCCTTTTCCAAAATACCAGCCCTAGTAAACCCCAGCCAGATCTCTGCGTTAGAAGGAAATAACACAACAGCTAGCATTAGCTGGATATGCTACATGAACTGATGCGCAGCGTTTGGTTTACAAACGGGACTATTTTAGTAACAACTGCAGTACCTACAGCTTTAGCAAAGGTCTCGTTGTTTAGTTAAGAAGGAGAGGCTTACAAACATGTCCAGTATTCAGGCAATAATGTCTAAATTACATTATTATTATTGCATTATTCTCAATGTATTTCAATGTGTACAAACTTTGCACATGTGTTTACCAAAGCAAGTACTAAAATGGTATGTGTGAAGTTACATTCTTTTTAACACTGTTTTGTGTCCATATAGTTTGGAACAGCCAAAACTGAAACATGGGATGCACGGAGGAGATGATCGACAGATTAGTTGCCCTTGGTAAGCAAGCATATTCACTACAGTGTATCCTTACAGGCCTTTCTGTTACAGCTGACGGGACGATGGACTCTCCAGGTAATGCACTAAGCTCTTGGACATCTGATTATTATAGATTTGCTGGAATGTTTGTTTTTCATTATTTTCCCCATTATCTAACTTTTTTTTCCAAAAAGATCCCTCCACTATGTGCTGTACATACACAACAATGGAGCTAAACACCATGGACATCATCAGTGTTGTCAATGTGGACCAAGAATGGGTTGACAGTAAAAGTGGTGCCATGGAGAAGGCAGCTTTTTATCGAAACCTTTGATAAACTCACAAAGGAGGTACACATCGCTAAGATTGTAACTGATGCTCAAGTATCGCTGCCCTTATGCCTAAGGAATATTAAAGGTAAAGGTGCACTTGGTTGATCCCCGCAGGGCAATTCAATCCTCTGCATTTGACATAACATGCTTATGAGTTTTTAATTTGAATTGCAACTTGTTACAAGATTATTTTGTTGTGTTCTGAACAGATCGAGAAAAGGGCAGATATCAGGGTATTATTCCTTCACTCGATGTCTGGCATGCCTCAAATAATCTAACAAAGAAACTTCGTGCTGTATGTCGAATTATATTATATTATATTGTTCTGTTAAGACTTTTTTTTTTTCATATAACTTTGGTGTCTTCCAACAGGCTGGAATGGTTTCTGGTCAAAAGCCAATACTTGTATGGATCAAGGACATTAACCATTTTTGTTATGCTTGTCAGAACACAAGCCCCAGAGAGGAGTTTATGGTCTGTATTAACATTACACATTTATAAAGTCACCTGATATTGTCACTTTTTCTCTTTGTGTGTTGACATGGTATAACTTTTTTCACACATGCTGTAATTTCTTGTCTTCTTGTACATTCCTCACTGCAGTAGACAATAACACCATAACCATCGCCCAGTGCATGTGAACAGGGAAGGCCCAGTATTGTAAGTCATACTTTATTGCTTGATGATACAGAAATATATTATTTGTACTGATGTCTAAACTAATGATTTGTAGACATGAACGAGACTACAGCAAAAAGTCTCAGCGTTACAGTGTGCACTGTGAAGGAGACTGAAGACTACAGCTCTATCCCAGACCAGCGCCTCAGCTCTGCTGGGGCCAGGGCCCTGGGTCCTGTCCTCCTCATCCCTCCTCCTGCAGCTGAACTGGAGCAGACACAACAGAGGACAGGTAGTGATGATTATAAATGTGAAAAAAGTCTCAATGATATAAAATATATTTTTCTTTTTCTAGAACTTGATATCTGGTCCCTGAACAGAGGACAGCAATCAAAGATGGACACAGCACATTTATTTATTATGTCAGATTTTTTACACATTTTTTCCCAAACATTGAAATAAATGTTAGACTTGTTTCTAAAGTGGTGATGAGTTGCATTTTTGTTTTAATTCCCCACTGTGGGACTAATAGAGCGGGCTTCTTTATAACCTGCTCTTCTTATTCTAGACTCTCCTGGCTGCACCTCTTCCTCCTCTTCCTCATCTTGCTGCTCCTCCTCCTCCTCTCCCCCTTTCAGAGTCACTGCTCTCAGGAACTCAGATTTAACTGGACTGGAGTCCTGGAAGGAAAAGCAAAAAGATTTACATGTCACCATTCTGGAATGTATGTTTTGTACAAACTTCATTAATGTGAGCCATGAAAAAAGATTTTGAATTTATCAGAACAGTTGATAATATAGATATATACCTACAGACAACTTGTGTAGTATTAGTAGCAGACTAATGTCAGTAATAACACTAATAAAAACAAAACAGTAACAGTGGTAATTATGCTGTATTTTCTATGGGAATAATAATGTTGCTAATGTTAGCTTGTCTTGGCTGCAAATTAAGAGTGACTTCACTGATTTATGTTTATGAGTAGTAAATATACTACAAAAAGTCTCATGCTACACTAATCTTATAAGGCCCAATGAAAAGATGATTTTGGCTTGTCATGGAAGCATTTATATCTGTGGAATTGTATTATTACAGTTATATATACATAATATACACTTTTTTTGTTCCCCTTTCAAACGTTCTTTTGATGATTCACTTTGCTTTACATTTGTTGAAATTGATTTGGTCTAAATATCATACAAAACAGTAACATTACTTACCTCTGTTGAAGTCATCCCCGCAAATCTGTAAATGATCAGGACAGGACCATAATCAGGTGTTGTTTCTGTTCTGTTCCTCGTGCACGCACCTGCTTTCTGCTGTTTCAAACCGGACGAAAATAATGGGGTGCACGGGCTTTGGCGCACACTTCCGGTTGCGCCAAAATGAAAAATGAAATCAAATCGGCATGAAAGCATTATTCAATAGTTCGTTTTTTCATTTTTTGTATCGAAACGAAAAATCAAATATCAAGCCAATTTTTCGTTTTTCCTTTTCCTCATCAAAATGAAAAATGAAAATTCAAGCCATTTTTTGATATTTCATTTTCAATTTTAATTTGAAAAAGCAATTGAACGAAAAATACACGGACCTATGCAGCTGATCTCTGATGATAGACTGCTTCGACATAACTTCCTGTAGCTCTGCCCCCTTCATTTGCATTGCTTTACAAGACACAAGAAAGAAAAAAAAGTGTTGTGAAGAGCTCTGGTGTGTGTCGTCTGGTGCACACTGGGGTAGTCTTGCACAGTTTTTCCTATGTGGTTTGACTGCAAATGGCAAATAAATGAATCTGAATCTGAATCTGAACTAATAAAACAGAACTTCAATGAAATTAAAATATGAAGAAAATAAATACATGCGGAAAGAAAAAAAATGATTTTAGTAAGATAGATAGATAGATATATAGTTAGATACTTTATTGATCCCCCATAGGAGAAATTCAGGTGTCCAGCAGCAGAAGACTCATCCAGGTTTGTTGTACAGTCTGACCGCCAAAGGAACAAAGGATCTCTTGACACGTTCCGTTGGGCAGCATAGTGATAGGAGCTTGTTGCTTCGATTACTCCTCTGAGCTGCCATAGTGTCATGCAGAGGGTGTTTTGTTTGGAATTACCCAGGATGCCCCTGCATTAGAGCCCTCATCCTTCTCTCCAGCACAGCTCCCACAGAGTCCACACTTCTCCCCATCACAGAGATACATTTCCTGATCAGCCTGTTGAGCCGGTTACTGTCTCTCAAGGTCAGACTGCCGCACCAACACGCAACCCCGAAGAACACAGCACTAGCTACCACAGACTGGTAAAAAATGTGCAACATTTGACTTCTCACATCAAAGGACCTCAGTTTACTCAAAAAAAAAGTCTGCTCTGACCTTTCTTGTAGATGGCATTGGCCTGAGCTGACCAGTCCAGTCTGTCTCCCAGATATTTATAGGAGTGAACCACTTCAATGTCCTGTCCATTTATTGTGACCGGTCGATGGGAAGGACTCCTGAGAAAGTTGATGATCATCTCCTTGGTCTTGGACGCATTGAGAATCAGTCCATTTCTCTCACTCCATAGCCTGGTCGTACCATATAGTACAAATGTCATTTCGTACTAAGGTCTGGAGGTACTCCATTGAGCTCCGTTTACAGGTGGGAGGGGTTAACTCCTTTTGCAGATTGAAACGATTGGATCTGAGTTTACCGTGACGTATGTAGTGCGCCCGAGCATTTAGCATTTAGCCTAGCCATCTCCTTTGCTGCTAACGGAGCCCGTGGGGAGTAGCAATTTTTTCCAGCGATTACATTTGCTAAACATTACCCTTGCTCCGGCTTCAATTTCTTGATAGAACCTGACGGGATTACTTTACTATCGCATTTTTTTGCCATTACCAAACTACAACCTGCCTGTTCGACGCAAACTCATAACATCCCCCACAACTAACTACAACACCTGCCTTCCGCGTGCTCTCTGAATGGTCGGTCGAAATTCAACTGATTGTAATCGCTAACATAGGAAGTAGACCCAGACGTTACATGCAGTGAAATGATGATTGAACGGAGTGTACGGATGGCTAAGGCCAGGCTACTCACTCCAGTCTGAGTGAGAAAAATTGACTCAGACTGCTCAAACATTCCGCAACAGTTGTGTGCAAAGTCTGCAGTGTAAATTGTGAAGAGGAAGGGAGCCAGAATGGTACCTTGTGGTGCTCACGTATTGCTTAAAACAGTCCCAGACACGCTCTTGCCTAACCTTGGGGACGGGTACCAGGCAGGAGGTTTTCCAGCGGGCAGGGACACATCCAGTCTGAAGACTCTTGTTAAAGATGGTATGGAGAGGCTCAGCCAACTCCGCTGCACATTCCTTTAGGAGCCTTGCCGTTATCCTATCAGGCCCAGCACTTCCTTCCCTGGAGCTTCTTAGCTCCACCCGGACATCCTCCCCTTTGAAGAAGGACGCAGCAGCAGGGGTGATGAAGCCGCCGGGAGGAGCAGGATAGGTCACAGCAGAGGAGGTGGTAGAGCCACTTTTAAAAGTGGTTAAACTCATCAGCATTCCCGGCCGCCTCACTGCCCTTCACTTTGTATCCAGTAATGGCCCTCATGCCCTTTCAGACTTCCAATCATCAAGAAAACATGGATGAGCGAGAGGAATGCAGTGATGACAAATCTAACGTCACAAGAGGTGGTACTCTGTGGAGACGGCAGGTGTGATTCACCAGGGCACTCAGCCAAATACTGCACAAACAAATTTTTAGATTCACAGAGCAGTAAGGTTGTGGACTTCAAAGTTGTGTGTGTCACCGAAGTTCCCAACTCCAATGCCATGGAGCTGCATGGATTTAACCCTCTAGGCGCCACGGTCGACTTACTGTAAGTCGACAAGCTGCGGTACTGTTTAAAACGGCCGAGTGTGACCAACTGCGTGTCAAAATTCATTAATACTCCCTGCCACTAGTTGGCAGACATGTCAGACTACCTCCCTGGCCCCAAAAAACGGCATGCTCTCATACAAAATATTCGAGGAAGACCGTGTTGAATCAGAGCGGAAAACATAGCGAAGACAGTGCAGCTGCGAGGGCAGCGTGCAAGTGTTATCGCATGTGCAAGTGTTACCGCACCAAACACTAACTCTAGACACTTTACATAGAGTCTGCAGTGGGAACAGTGTTTCTCAGAGTCAGGGAGGTCATTGAGAGGTTTGGAGACTGTTTAGATTTGCGGAAAACAAGCCTAGAACTTGCGTTGGGGCGCCGCGCCGCGACCTCCAGCCTCCGCTGAAGTCTCCGCTAATAGTGCCACAGATGTATTTTCATGCCTCCTGTAATCATGGGGACAGTAACGTGTTGGAGAAGCCTTTGTCATGTGTTTGTTATATGCGAGAGATCAGGGGAGATGAGAGAGAGCAGGGGAGACAGAGCAGCAGGAGAGTCGCGGTGACACGCTTCACCCGGAGGCGTGCGTCTGGGCAGACCGCTCACAGCAGCATCATGATTTATATTTTTTACTATTTCCATGAACATTTACAATGTTACAGCGTGAGTTATGTGTGTGTTCATGTCCTAGTGATCAATATATGTCCATCAGTTAGAAAAATAAAAAATATTGTATAAAAATTCCAAAATCCACAATTTCTAAACGCCATATAGTCATAATTTGCAAATTAGATGGGTGGATTTATTCTCTACATAAACTTTGGACCATCCTTAATATTTTTCTAATTTACAGAAAGCCTTTATCTCTTATCACTTTTAAGTTATAGCCTTTTGAAATTAAGATTTCAAAAGGCTCTTAAAACAACCGTCATCCTCAAATTGTTAAAGGACAACTCACCCTCAAATCCACTTTTTTTTGCTGATAAACGGTATAAATGAGTGTCCAATAGTGTTGTCTACATATCCTGGTCGAAATTGTGCCACTTTGGTGCAAATTAGTTGAAAGATCAACTTTCTGCCTAAAACCGTCTGTGAGGCGCAATCTGCAGGTGACCTGTATTTACTACATTTGAATTTATAATCTGGCGCCACCATTGGTCGTAGCAGTGGCCGCTTTCGTCTGCAGTGGCTCGTTACGTCAGCAGCCCCGCCGCCCTGAGGTATATAAACGGCCCAGTCTCGTTCACGCCCCCGTAGCAAGTTGGAGAAGGAATAGCAGAGAGTATTTTTATCGATTGTCAGGTTTGCGATTAGTTATAGCATTTAGGTAGGATTTTATTTGCATAGCTGTTTGTATTATAGATAATGGTGTAGTGTTAATAGCTTTGTTGTTGAATATTGGAGTTTTAGTCATTAGTTTTTATTGTTAGATTAGTTAGCTGAATTTAGCTTAGGAATTTTATTAGTATTACTAGTGTTCTATATCTTGTGCAATTTCATTGTATATTGTACTTGTGTACAATAAATACTACTTTATGTTTGAGTGTATGTTAAATTACTGTCTCTTTTGTGCACATTGGGGTATCATTTTCCTTGGGGACAAGGAGGTGCAGTGGCCGCAGGTTATTGTGGCAGAGTTTAGAAATGTATATCTATATGTCCACCACAACATATACTTTATCTTGGTCTGGGTTCATACATAAAATGTACAGACAAAACTGAAGAAAAGAACCGCAACATAAGCGGTTACTGTAAGGGAATATGGGAAGGCTACCTGTGACAAGCAGTTGTTAATTTTTATTCCATTCTAATCGATATCATTTAGAAACAGGCCCCATTCTTTGGCGGTCTGCTGCCTCAACTGCCTCTGAGACAGGTTAGTTTTACCCTACTGATGATGTGTTGTTGCAGTAGTAATACTGCTCTGCTGCAGCCTCTGCTGAAGAGGCAGCTGCCAGTGGTCAGCACAAGATCATATACGGGATCGGGACGGAAGCGGAAGTAAACAAACTACCTATTTATGCCTAAACTTAACCAGCCATTCCCATAAAATAACCCCAACCCAGCCTTAATCCTAAACTTAACCATCTTAATCAGACGCCTAAAACTTCACTAGTCACCACTTAAGGATTTATTAGTCTAAAACTACAGATAATTCAAAAGTATGAATGTTACTTCCGGTTTCGTCCCGATTCCGTATATGATCTAGTGTCACTCACATCTAGACCCGCCCAACATTCACCCCCCCACCTGTCCCCTTTAGTCCTCCAGGCTACGCTCATTTGGAGGGAGATTTGAAAAGAAAATGTGAGTGACGTAAGCTCCGAGGAGAGGGGGTGAGAAGTTCTTTAAAGAGATGAGAGTAAACAATCCAGACAAAGTCCATGAATTTGACCCGTGGCATGTGGCAAAGGGTGTGTTTAAAAAGCTGACAGCAGAAGCAAAGAGAAGGGGCTGTGAGGACATTAGTGCAAGGATTCCATCCGTCATCAACCACCTATGGTGGAGTGCCCAGACCTGTGAGGAGGATGCTGTGATGCTGAAGGAGAAGTGGGTGTCATACACCATGTGACCAACCGACACGACTGGCCAGGGAACAGGCTCTACCACTGCTGCGGACATGAGCCCCTTGATGATGAGAGCCAAAGAAAAAAGCTGTGGTTGAAACCTGGAACTGAAGCTCACAGTGCACTGGTGAAGATTGTGATAGACAAGCAGCTCCTGAAAGACCTGGAGCATCTCACAAAGTGCATCCACACAACAACATTAGAGGTATAATATTTTCCTTTTGTATCAATGTACTTTCAAGTGCTGGTAAATAACTAAAATAACACAACATTTCTGTTTTAGGTGTACCACTCCATGTATTGTATTGTATTGTATGTACTTTATTTGAACAGGGACAGTGTACAGTTAAGCATTAACACAAAAGGAGAGATGCACCTGAAGTATCTCCCAAAGAGAACTCACTTTGGGTATGATGTGATGGTCCACGCCTCAATGCTATCTGCTCTGGATCATAACAACAATGTGAACAGGGAGCAGATAAATAAACTGTTCTTATTTGTTGCAATTTAGGAACATTCCGGGTAGAACAATTTGAGTGATCTGTGAGGAATAACTAAGATATTATGGCATTGTATATTATAATTCTAAATCAATTTTAAACTTTGAAACATTTAGGATTCTATAACCGCTTAACCTTTACCTCCCACCTGAGCTGTGTGGATTTTCTCCAGTTTAAATTGACCCAAATCTAAAATCATCTTGATTCAATTAGCCTACAAAACTAGGCATGCACTGTCTCAACCAAATAGACGGGTATGGTACGATGTGGAATTGGGGCCGATCTGATGTAAAGGCCATTTATATTTATATTTATGTCATTTACAGTATTTGTGTTGTGTATATCTTCTGACGGACTGAACTTGTTCCTCCTTGTTATTTTATTACTGTTTTTTGTGTTTGTTGTTTTTTGTGTGTTTGTTTCTTTTTTTTTTTTATGTTTGTATGTTTCTGTATATTGGCTATGGTATATTGTCTACTTATTTTTGAAAAATTATAAAAATAAAGTAAAAAAAAAAAAACAAAGTAAAAAAAAAAAAACCTTTGAATTAATAAGGAAATAAATACATGCCGACAGAAAATAATAAAGCTTTGGCCCCCCTCACTGATGTTCTCATATGTCTTTGTTCCCAGATGGAAGATGGTTGATTTAGGATGTTCTGATTTCTGATTTGCTCTGCCCAGCGGTCGAGTGCTTTTTCTCAATCAGTGATGAAAGGAGGGTGCGCACGTTTCATGCGCCAAGGGTGAGTGGGATCACTCTTGTTTTCTTTGTCTTTATAACTTTCCTACCACGTTGAGGAGGACCCCTCCAGCCGTGGTATGCTGACCAGGGAATGGTGGAGCAGGCAATGTTTGGGACACTTTTCTAGTCCCTGCTCCAGGCTACGGGGCAAGACCAGTGCGTTCCTAAAAATGATTGCTCTGACGCCTAGTTCGTCGTGATTTTTCTCAGGTTATCAGGGAGTGACCCATGGTCCTAAGCTGCCTTTCAGTAACGTGAGGTCAGGTGAGGCCCCTACAATCATGAAAGAAAAAAGATAATAAAGTGGAAACAATAATACTAGGTCACTACATCAAGTGATTTGTGCTATTGCATTATTTCAATGTAACTGCTTTATTTCCTATATTTTTACCTCAAAATAGCAGAGCAAGAGCTCTGGTGTGTGCCATCTTCCCCGTCTGGTGCACACTGGGGTAAACTTATCACGGTTTTCAAAGTTCAAACATTATTTCCTTTACAATCAACAAGTCTACAGTTGAGAGGATGGGTCATAAATTTTGTTTTTGAAAACATGTTCCATGTTCTCTTCTTCTATTGCCGATGCGGCAGCTCGTAGCTGTGGCCGCAAGGTCTCTGGTGCTGGTCCCAGCGGCAACTCCCGAACCCGGTGGTGGACACCGGTAGTAAGGGATGCCGTCAGGCTGAAGAAGGAGTCGAGCCATGATGGTTCATGGGACTCCTGAGGCAGCTGTCCAGTACCGGCCGGCAGAGTGTGCCGCGGCCCGGGAAGTTGCAGAGGCAAAAAACCCGGGACTGGGTAGAGTTTGGAGGGTCCATGGAGCATGACTATCGGTTGGCCTCGAAGAGATTCTAGCAAACCGTCCGGCTCCTCAGGAAGGGGAAACAGTTCTTTGCCAACACTATTTACGGTGGGGGTGGTGAGCTGCTGACCTCGACTGGGTATATTGTTGGGCGGTGGAAGGAATACTTTGAGGTTCTCCTCAATCTCCCCGTCAGGCAGAGGCTGACGATGTTGGGGCGGATACTTTCATCTCCCTGGCCGAGGTCACCCAAGATGGTTGGCAGCCTCCTTGGTGGCAAGGCGCCAGGAGTGGATGAGATACGTCCTGACTATCTTAAGTTTCTGGATGTTGTAGGACTGTCTTGGCTGACACGTCTCTGCAACATCGCGTGGCGATCGGGGGCAGTGGCAATGGAGTGGCAGACCGGGGTGGTGGTCCCTCTCTACAAGAAGGGTTCCAATTATCGGGGGATCACACTCCTCAGCCTCCCCGGTAAGGTCTACTCCAAGGTACTGGAGAGGAGGCTACGGCTGATTGTTGAATCTCAAATTCAGGAGGTGCAGTGTGGTTTTCATGCCGGTCCTGGAACACTGGACCAGCTCCATACTCTCCATCGGATACTCGAGGGTTCATAGGAGTTTGCCCAACCTGTCCACATGTGCTTTGTGGATTTGGAGAAGGCGTTTGACCGTGTTCCCTGCGGTGTCTTTTGTGGGGTTTTTCCGGGAGTACGGGGTCCAGGGTCCTCTTCTGAGGGCCGTTCGGTCCCTGTATGACCGGAGCCAGAGCTGCGTTCGCATTGCCGGCAGTAAGACCTGTTCCTGGTGCATGTTGGCCTCCGCCAAGGCTGCCCTTTGTCACCGGTTCTGTTCACTGTGTTTAAGGACAGAATTTCTAGGCGCAGCCAGGGGCCGGAGGGGGTCCAGTTCGGAGACCACAGGATTTCATCTCTGCTGTTTGCGGATGATGTTGTCCAACGACAACGAACCAGGACCTGCAGCATGCACTGGGACGGTTTGCAGCCAAGTGTGAAGGGGCTGGGATGAGAATGGGGTGGAGCAGTCCTTCCTCAAGTGGAGGAGTTCAAGCATCTCGGAGTCTTGTTCACGAGTGAGGGAAGGATGGAGCGTGAGATTGACAGGCGGATCGGTGCAGCGTGCAAAGGGATGCGGTTGCTGTATCGGACTGTCGTGGTGAAGAGGGAGCTGAACCGAAAGGCAAAGCTCTCGATTTACCGGTCAATCTTCGTTCCCTCCTTCACCTATGGTCATGAGCTTTGGGTAATGACCGGAAGAACGGGATTGGGGATACAAGCGGTCAAAATGAGCTTCCTCCGCAGAGTGGCTGGGCGCTCCCTTAGAGATAGGGTGAGGAGCTCAGTCACACGGGAGGAGCTCGGAGTAGAGCCGCTGCTTCTCCACGTCGAGAGAAACCAGTTGAGGTGGCTAGGGCATCTGTTCCGGATGCCTCCTGGACGCCTCCCTGGGCAGGTGTTTTGGGCACGTCCCACCGGGAGGAGACCCCGGCGAAGACCCAGGACACGCTGGAGGGACTATGTGTCTCAGCTGGCCTGGCAACGCCTTGGGGTCCCCCCGGATGAGCTGGAGGAAGTGTGTGTGGATAGGGAAGTCTGGGCGTCTCTGCTTAGACGGCTGCCCCACGACCCGGCAATGGATGAAGCTGAAGAAAATGGATGGATAGTGTTGTAGAATTACATACCCCAAAACAAGGAGAAAGCCCAAAAGTATTTGTCTTAAATCAGGAGCGTAAGTTTATTATACACACGTGCGGAGAGCCAGCACATACACACAAAGGCAGCATGTACCAGCTCTGGGCGCAGAGCCCCGAGTTTCCTGTATACAAGACACACACGAAAGCCAGTCCCGCCCACAACAGATGGGAGGGGGCCACCGGTGAGGAGGCGCATGGGGAGCGTTGGCGCCGTCTGGGATGGAGGTGCGAACAGACAGACAATGGTCATGCAGGATGTAGAGAGGCAGGCATACAGATGCGAAAGGGACAGGGGTGAGACAGTGATTTGCATCATTGTCTGGCGGTGCGGGAAGGACTGGCTCCTTCCTGCAGGTTAGCTGGATAGAGCAGCAGGGGGGGGGTGAGTTGGCGTCCCCGAGTCACAAGCAGATTGCCATCACAATAGATGGATGTCACTGACTACCCTAGTTTATTTTTACTGTTATGGTTGGTGGTCAGAGGGGCCGATGGCACATTCTGGTTGCCTCGCCTCTGTCAGTATGCCCCAGGGCAGCTGTGGCTACAGGAGTAGTTTATCACCACTGTGTATGGAGTGAATTAATAATAACATGTAAAGCGTCTTTGATTGTCCAAAAAGTGCTATATAAAACCGATGCATTATTAACCCTCCAAGGTCATTTTGGGGAACCTTCCTCGCCTGGTTTTCTTTGTGTATAATTGCTCATAAAAGAGTCATTTTTTGATGCAGAGTCAAGCGAATACTTTGTTTTTTTCAGTACAACCTGGGGTTTTAGAATATCTATATTTTGGAGCTGTCATATCAATTATATAAAAAATTTGGAGTCATGAAGACAAAGAAAAAATCAAAACGGAAAATCAATTTCACAAAAATGTATTTAAAAAAAACAATGAAATGCTATAAACAACTGTTTACACTGCTTAGAAATGTGTTTTATGGTCTTGGGGATAATGGGGAAAAAATTTGAATCCGTAACTATTATACTTTTTACAAAATTCCTCTATAAAAGCCAAAAACACTGTACTCCTGATGCCCTTCCTCAAGCAGTTTGTCTGTGAGGCTGTGGTTGCTTCTGTATCACAGCTGTAAAATACGTAAAACAAAAGAAACTAAGACAAAAAAAAAACATCAAATTTATATATACAAATACATTATATACACATAATATCATTTTACTGTATTTATTATTGTCTATTCTCAATAATGCGAACTCCTCTGGTTCCTCTGAGCGCTGCTGCCTATGCTGCAACAAGTAAACACAGAGGAATGAGCCATCTCACTCTCTGACAATCTTTGTCTGAGTCCCCGTGTGTGTAAACAACTTCACATGCGGCTTTGCCTGGCTCACGGAGCACCGCTTGAAGATCCGTTTGGGGGACTGACTTTCATACACACGTAGTTTATCCCCCGTATGTAGCAGAGACAAACCAAAGGCAGTTTCGGAAAGGCTGGAATGTGTACTTCACGGAGATAAAAAAAAAGTAAGTCGCTAGCGTTCACCGTTTGCGAGTAAATTGATCATTTGTAAAACATGTGCGCCACCATCGTCGGCGATGGCATCGTCTTTTAAGGGTTAATATTTATGATATATGGCATGTGTGTATTAGCAGAGCTGAATAAACTTCAGCTCTGCTAATACACACATGCCATATATCATAAATATATCTGTGTGCCTGTGAAGACTTGTGTTCATAATCTCTTTTGGACTAGTGTTATTGTGATCTTTTTCAGGCTTTTACTGTTATAATGGCACAAATGAAATTAACCTACCGATAGATTCACCAGTACCTAAACATGATAAGAGCGCTAGCACAGAAGACAAATCCTCAACTTCATAAAATAACACTTCCTAAAAGTATTGGGTTCTTCTATACCAGACAATATACGATATATTGACTGCGCCTGGGAACAGCAGCTGATAAAGGCACCTCATATGTGACGTTGCGAGACGCTTCTGAGGAAGACAAAAGTATCCGTCGAAACATGTCAAGTAATGAGATGACCCAACAAGAACAATTGGGGCAACCCTCTCCATTGGTCTTTTTATATTGTATCAACTAAAGTGAAATTGTCTTCAATCTTTTTTTAAGTTTAGGCAACAGTAACAACATTTTGATCAATGCACATATATATTTTGAGTTGATTGCTTACTTAATTGAGTTTCCTGCATTTATATTGTTTCACAAGATATAACCATTTTAAAAACTGTATAAATTTCAACACTTTGGGGAAGAGTTTCTATGACCCTACATTAAATGATTTTCTGTGAGAATTCAACTGTTCTCTCTGCTCCCTTGTATAGCAGTCGGTTAGCATGTGGGGGCCCCAGACGTCAGCACAGACAGGGTCCATCCATAACCTCACGTTCAGCCTTGGGGGACCACTTTCTCTACGCTATTTATAGAGCTCATGCATTTCACAAACGTCCCAACAGGAGAGGGGCGCTGTATGTGTGTGTGTGTAAGAGGGGTATAGGACAAATGCAGAGGACACATGTAGAAGGATGTAAGTTTAGCTAAGGACAAAAGTAGGACACTCTGACCGGGCCATGTTCATGACATCAGCTCAGAGACTATTGCTGTAGTTTTGTTAACATAATCGGATAAAAGTATGAACTGTGAACCTGCTGAGGAGTTATTCAACCACTACAATGATGAAGGAAAAGAACGAGTGGACACTAGATCAGAGTTTTTTTGTTCAATGTCTGACCACCATGCAAACTAAAGCTGCATTACCTCACTTTATTTTTGTAATCATTACAAAAATTCAATCCATATCCATGCAATGCATTGGGATATATGTATGGGATATGATATATGAAAAAGTAGCGCAGATTTGTGAGTTTTTGTGAAACAAGAAAGAAAATGTGTTTTGGGTCCAGATTGTGACCAATCACAGCGGACCACTGGCCCCCGCTTTCTTGAGTAAAGCCACAGGTCTCTTGTTAACACAGACAGCTGAGGTAAACAAGCGGCGGAGGCTAACCTAAAAGGCTAACCTGAAACTCCCTGTGTCTTCGTTACCGGTTACTGCTTTCACAGCGAAACAGCCATCCAAAAGAAAATCTCGTCCTCTCCGCTCTTCCAGGTTCTATCATTCTATGGTCACGTCATCCATATTCAAATGTGCGATCCATATTGTGAGACGAGAGCTCTGTATATATTTAGCATGTGAGCACAGGCTGAGGGGGAGGGGGGTAGTAGGGGGCGAAAGCTCCGTGGGTGCGGGGAGGGCGAGCAAAAAGAGTGAGCCCAGCGCTCACATTCGAACATTTCTCAAAGTCAGTTAGTGCAGCTTTAATGTTTAGGTACCTAACTTTGTTGTTTTAAAAATAGTAAAAAAAATGTTGTTACACATTTTGTACGTGTGAGAAATGGCCCTATGACTTTTTACACTGATCAGACAGAGGGCCTCTCTTTTTTACACTTTTCTGTCTGATCTAAAGATTGAAAATAGTTCAAATGAAAACTAGTGATAGAACCAAACTGTTTTGAGTGCAAAAAGCGATGTGACATGGATTTTATCACGTAGTTCAATAAAACATCCATTTGTGTAAGCATGTATCTTTGTGTCTTAGAACTTCAGGTCAGGTCTGAGAGCTAAATACAGACCCCAAGGAATTAACAAAAAAGATAAAGTCACATCTACCGGCAAAGAGCTACGGAGCTAAGCAGTTTTAGGTAGAAAAAAAGCACATCTATCATTGGGCACTGTGCCCAAGGAGACAACTGCTGAAGCTGAGAGCAAGTAAGCAGGTTTCTCCAAAGGACATTTGTTAAAATAACTCTTCAGCCCCTCCTTGTTGTTTGTAAAGAATACACAAGGAACTTCTGCAATGATGTAAGCTCAGACAGGTCGCCCCTGCTATCTGAGTCCACTACTGTATGTGACATAGAGACTTCTCTTCACAAACACAAGCTGAGTATTTGTGCTCATTGCATTTCTCTGTCTCAATATGTACATTTCGCTGTCACAGCTGTATTGCCTTTGTTCCAGTATCCTAATGACGGTGTTTATGCAGTTATACTCTAACCACCAGGGAGCAGTGACCTAAACATCTTCATTAATTTTAATTAGCAACAACCAATACAATATATAAAGTGTCTATTCACCTATCCATGTTCTTCCTGCCAAGATAAATCTTGAAGATTTGTAGTGGTGGCAAAATCTTTCCGTTTATCATTTACATCTGATGGAATAGACAGTGCTCGATGAGACATTTTAATCATAGACTATGAATATTAACCGACGTAGTTGCACCTATCTCCGCCGTTCAAACTAATGTGCCATCACTTTTGCTTTTCAAATGGCAGAGGGTGCAGAAAAATGTGACAAAAACAACACAAGCCCCATTCATTTGACGAGTTCCTTGAAAAATTCCACTGCGACTAAACTAGACTGGTACAACGTAGCGTTTTGGACCATCCTGTAAAGTCATTTTTGAGAGGTATGAAGATGCTATACATTAGCATTGCCGGGATCTCGCCCCCACTTGTTTCATGTTAAACATGCTTTAACTTGTTGTTCTCATTGTACATTATGATGCTGTTAAGTGACTGTTAGACTCTAAACATGTTTGCAAGGCACTTTATCCACTGTACGTGGTGTTAAAATTGACAGTGAGCCAGCATACTGTTGGGGTTCACGTACCCTCTGTCCGGTCACCAAGGATGGCTTTGGCCTTGGTGTTCGTGATGTCCTTGAAGGAGGCCAGTAACAGCACCACATCCCCCTTCTCGTTCTTTATGGGCACAATGTCCAGAAGGCACCGGAACTTCCCTGCTGCAAGACAAGGTAGCCACGTAACACACAGACACAGGCACGCACACACACACGCGCACATGCACACAAACACACACACAGACTCTTTAGAATCTTCACTTTGACTGTGGGGAAAATACTTTGATATGTGAACATATAAACAATCCGCCCTGTTTGACCCAGGGCTGGCCTTCCAGCTCTTTCTTGCTGACTGCCATTGCTATGTCCCCGGAGGGAAGAGCAGAGGCGGTTAATGTGGTTCCACATTACCCCTCATTGACTGCTAATGTATTAATACGTCCTTTTAAAAAAAGTGCCACCTGCTGGGTGTCTGCTCAAAGGTCACACACTCTGCGTGTGCAGGAGAGACAGAGGCAATGCGGGGCAGGAGGAATACAGCAAGGGAAAGGCTTCATTTGGAGGAGGTTGGAGCAGTAAAAAAATGTATAGAGCTGACAGAGACCATGTGGAGGCTCAGGGCAGCAGATCAGCGCTGCACCCTAAAAAAAGCCACAGAACAGTATTGGTAATACTATCTCTGAGCCTGCACCAGGAGCCAGCGGCAACACGTCCGGTTATTGTCAGAGCGCTCACTGAACATAACAAAAGGACACTCTGTAGCTGTTACCACACAAACGGAAAGGCAATACAGCACCTGCACAAGTGCATAAACCCACATACATGTATGCACTAACACACATATCAGTATTCATCTCCGCTTTCAACAGAATCCTGCCATCCCTGCTCCAGGACAAGCTCCCCAAGCTCTAGATGCCAGATTCCACCTGCAGGTGGATCGCTGAAATGGTAACCACCCAGAGCTGAATGCCCAGACAACAGTGGAGATTATTGTGGACTTCAGCAAAAGCACATTTCTCCCACCCCCGCCCACTCTGTTGGACACCCCATTTCCTCTGTGGAGTCCTTTCATTTCCTGGGCACTAACATCACCCAGGACCTCAAGTGGGAGCCGACCATGTGCTCTCTAATAAAAAAGGCCCAGCAGAGGATGTACAGTGGGGCAAAAAAGTATTTAGTCAGCCACCGATTGTGCAAGTTCTCCCACTTAAAATAATGA
This sequence comes from Knipowitschia caucasica, assembly GCA_964034765.1. Lineage (NCBI taxonomy): Eukaryota > Metazoa > Chordata > Actinopteri > Gobiiformes > Gobiidae > Knipowitschia > Knipowitschia caucasica. Next base: position 9,944,405 of record OZ035838.1, on the reverse strand, counting down.
CAGAGGTCTGTAATGTTCATCATAGGTACACTTCAACTGTGAGAGACAGAATGTGAAAAAAAATCCAGGAATTCACATAGTAGGATTTTTAAAGAATGTATTTGAAAATTATGGTGGAAAATAAGTATTTGGTCAATAACAGAAATTCAACTCAATGGAAGGAGGTTTTGGCTCAAAATCTCACGATACATGGCCCCATTCATTCTTTCCCACGGATCAGTCGTCCAGTCCCCTTAGCAGAAAAACAGCCCCAAAGCATGACGTTTCCACCCCCATGCTTCACAGTAGGTATGGTGTTCTTGGGATGCAACTCAGTATTCTTCTTCCTCCAAACACGACGAGTTGAGTTTATACCAAACAGTTCTACTTTGGTTTCATCTGACCACATGACATTCTCCCAATCCTCTGCTGTATCATCCATGTGCTCTCTGGCAAACTTCAGACGGGCCTGGACATGCACTGGCTTCAGCAGGGGGACACGTCTAGCACTGCAGTATTTGATTCCCTGTCGTCGTAGTGTGTTACTGATGGTAACCTTTGTTACTTTGGTCCTAGCTCTCTGCAGGTCATTCACCAGGTCCCCCCGTGTGGTTCTGGGATATTTGATCATCGTTCTCATGATCATTTTGACCTCACGGGATGAGATCTGAATACGAACCGGAGCAAAAGAAAAAAAGTTTGGTCCGCTTTTGATTCTGATCAAGCAAGCGGAGCAAAGAACTTTTCAGGTCTGAATACACCCTTACAGACCTCTGTCATTATTTTAAGTGGGAGAATTTGCACAATCGGTGGCTGACTAAATACTTTTTGGCCCCACTATACTTCCCTGCAGCAGCTCAGGAAAGCTAAGCTGTCTGCACAGATGTTGGTGTAGTTCTTGTTGTATTAAATATAAGACTAAAAAGCAGATGTGAATTTGACTGACCCTGATTTGAACTCTGTCTCTTTCCTAAGCAAAAAGACCTGGTCTCCCCTTCTTCCATTTTAGTCCAAAGTGCAGGATGAGTTAATGATAGTTAATCTGGAAGGCCGAGATCTGCCTTCTTAGATTCCGTTAATCCTTCCCGTTGTTTGGAGAAGGAGATGGACCCAGAATCTGGAGGGACAGCCTTGAAGAGCCTCCTGCCTTATCTGTAATAAATATAGAATTAGGGAGGGGTAGTGTGTGTGAATGATTTCTGTTTAGGTCTGGCGAGACGGAGGAGACCTGATGGAGGCGGACCCAGGACCCGAGAGCTGCCTGATACGACACGCCCCTTCTTCCTGCACATTACTTAATGAATAGCTTGAATGTGTTAGTGAGAGTTTTTTTAGACCGGACCAGGGATAGCAGTGTGACTTTGCGTGGAGCGCCCACCAAAAGTTATACTTTATACTTTATATAGAGAATGAGGGATAGTTACTTTTGGTCCGGACAGCTGTTTTAGATTCTTTTTGTATTAGGGAAATAAACCTTTTTGAATTTAACTTCCTGAATCTTGGTCATCTTTATAAGGGATTTTGAACACGTCATTTTTTTATACGATATTCTACACGGCCATTATTGAATCCATCACCGCGTGTTGCTGTAGCAAATAAATATATTCTAAATATGCTATAAATATTCCGAAACCGCCTGTTTCACGCCTTACAGGCCAGGATGGAAGTCGGCCAGCAAGACTAGTTGGAAGACTCAAAAAGGCAAGTGACATTCACTCCTAAGTTTATTCAGGTTTGCTTAAAAAATAATATATGCTGTATTATGCGTTTTTCCCCTAGTTTCTAAACCCTCTCTCTTGAACTTTAGTGAATGAATGAATGAATATTTATATCTTGGCCTCAGCTCGGTGGCTTTTATCTTTTAACCGGGTGAAGCATCTGCGGCGTCGTCTTGAATGATGCGCACCACATTTGAGGAGTTCTGCGGTGGGTCCTGTTGTGGCACTTATCCGTTCCCACAGATAAGTGCGTTGCCATCCTATCTATAAACTGCCACCTGCGGAATAGTGGTTGTGGGTGAGACAGTTTTGAGTGGGCAAGACCATCAGTGTGTTTATGGGGCTTTATGTACAAAAATAATGAAAAAATACATTGCTTTGCCAGATGTGAATGAGGCAAAACAAATAGCCATGCGTAATTACGCAGCACAGGGCCCACCACAGATTTATGGAGTTTGTGTGTTTCCATTAGAGACGTTCTGATGCACAAATAAAAATTTCGATATGTGAAGGTCAATGAAAACGCACTTTATAATTTGAGTGGGAATATGTTTGTTGTTAAATCTTGAATTTCATGCCTGTTTTGGCGTGTTTTGATGAAGGTTGAGATGGGTGTAAAATTTACACCACCTACTGACTCCTGCTTCCTGCTTGGAGTGTGTAGATGTGTTCCTTGCTGCCACGCTGCTTGCTTCGCTTTGTAATCTCTTTTAATCGCTTTATTTACATTTTTATTCTACAAAACACGGATTACTCATTCTGCAGACTTCAGCTTTGTGAAATTTGTCAACATTAATCATGTCCGGACGGAAGAAACAAAGAATTATCTGCGATGGATGCTGCACTCTGGAAAATCAGCTCAAATTTCTTCAAAAACGGATGGATATTTTGGAAACAGAAATGGGACTTAACCCGACTCTTCCAATGTGTGAAAATGGAATGAATGGACAGACTGGAAATGTAAGTTATGATGACGTAATTACTTTTCCCAAAATCAACAAAGAGAACTATTGGAATAAATGCGGCGCTAAACCCAAAGTTGACAAAGCTAAGAATGACAATGGGAGTGGAATTCTGCCACAAAATGTTTGGAAAACTTCACATCGTTATGCTGCTCTGTTTGAAGAAGCAAAGCCACAGGGGGAGAAACCGTCTGTTTCTCCCCCGTCTGTTATTGGAGAAGCACCGTACCTTCCTAGTCGGTACAGTGTTATCCACACAGAAGAGAATAGTCAGTGTGTGTCAGGCTCTCGATGTCATCACCATGAGAGCTGCAGATCATGTCCCAGTCTGTGCTTTGGAAACAGTCTCTCAGCCTCTCCTCTGCATCGTCAGTCCACACTTTAACAGACTTCTTCTGCACTGGATTCCTTCTCACCACGGGTGTGTATTCAGGAGAGAGACACACTAGTGAGTGGTCTAAGCGTCCGAGCGGTGGGAGGGGGGAGGAGGCATATGCGTCCCAGGCATTTGCATACAATAAGTCTAATGTCTTATTTTCACGCGTGGGACACGTGACATACTGTTTGAATGTCGGGAGAGTGGCGGAGAGGGAGGCGTGGTTAAAGTTAAAGGGCGTGGTTAAAGGGAGGCGGTGTTTGAGAACTCCCGCAGCAGGTACCTTGGCCTCATACTAGAGTTTCGTTCGGGCCTGAAAAATGAAGCCCAACCCGGCCCGAGCCCGCTAATGTTAAGCCCGAGCCCGTATAAGCCTGACCAATGAACGCTGTATAACAGGCCCGAGCCCGACAGAACCCGACACATCTGATTTCCTTGTTGTACGCACTCACCTTCCAATTGCAAGTTTAGTCTCCACTTTTGAATCTGTTTTGTCTCCACTTGATCCATTTCTACTATTGTTCCTGTTATGCAGCAGGAGACACGGGGATGATGCGTTCACGGCTCGCTGCTGCTGTAGGACACGCTGGTTACGGTGTCATTAATATATTAACTTTTTTTAATAACTTGTTGTCAATCAACGGACATTGTTATTAATATAATATTATATATATATGCATATCATTATGTATAAAAATCATTTAAAAATAATTATAATAATAATTAAAAAGAAACATATATTTAAAAAAAAGAAGCCCGAGCCCGGCCCGAACCCGACAGCTGAGCGCCTAAATGAGGCCCGAGCCCGGCCCGAACTCAGGTCGGGCCTCGGGCCTGCTCGGGCTTGGGCTGAAAAGCGAAACTCTACCTCATACTCAGGGCGAGCAGCTCCAAGTCCTGAGTGCATGTGCGCTGAACCACATGAACGTGCGTCGGGTTGCACCACTTCTCATTCACGTACACCGCGACTCCCCCGCCTTTCTTCTTCCCACTCCCCTCCGCACTCCAGTCTGAGAACACGAGTTTAAATCCCTCCAGGGCGACCACAGAGTCCGGTATATTCCCACACAGCCACGTCTCAGAAAAACACATTCATCCACATTGTTTGTATTCCCTCTGATGGCGGGCCAGCGCAGCCAATTCCTCTCTCTTGGACCGTACGTTCCCCATGATGACGGAGGGAAGGTGCAGCCTCCTCCTTTTCTTTCGGCCTCCTCTGGAGCCTCTGCGTCTTCTGCGGATTTCCACAGGGATAACCGGCTTTTCGGAGTGCAGGCAAGCAGAGTCTCTAAGTCCGAGGAGCTGCTCCCGTGTGTAGACAATGGGACACGCGGGGGGTCTTGTGGCGCTGTGAGCGGAGGACTCCAAAAGTGCCGAAAACCATTAATCCAGTGAGAAAGTCAACGAGACTAGGCTTCCCGTGTGCACTAATGCACATTATTATATGACTTTGACCGTACAGTACGCGCGCTCTGATTGGCTGATTACCGGTCTGATATTTTCCCATCTCGGACCGTTACCATGACAATTAGTCCGAACAGCGCGTATCACATTTGATATCTTTCCTCGGACCGTTACCATGACAATCTGTTCGCAGCGCGTATCACACAAAACCAAGTTGGACATGAACATACTTCACAAATATCTCAAAAGCATTGGTAAAGACACAAACGAGAGTCATATAATAAAACATTTATTAACCTTGCTTGCTCGGTCTGTACAGAGAAATATCAGACCTTGGCCTTTTTGCATAAACCTCGCCACGGCTCGGTCTGTACATTAAGGACGCGGTCTGATATTTCTCCATACTGACCTCGCGCTCGGTTAATAAGCCGTTAATATAACGCTTGCCTAGGAAAAATACGAATAAAAAAGCACATCTACACGAAATAATAGAGAAAAGGTCGGAAAGAGGAGAGAACCAAAGTGACGAGCAGCACAGCGGAAGCTGGCGCCCTGGAGAAAAAAAAATCACTTTTCTGTCTACAGCCAAACATGATACATATTGAAGGAGAGGAAAATTGTGAAAAACGCAACTTACGTCTAAAATAAGAGATCTTTTATTCGTGCAAGACAGTAGTAGGAGCGCACGTTTGACCTCAAGCATTCCTTGCATTGTCCTCCAAATAAATGTATGAAAAGAAAATGAATACAAATTTGTAATTGATTTATCTTGTAAAAAGTGTTCACTGCAAATTTGGGAGTACTTGGATGGCTCCCAGTCCTTTTAGTTGATTTCCGCTGGCCATCGTCGTCTTCTGTCTTCATCACGAGCAGGTATCAGATAAAAAGACACATTTGTCTTATGTCCTTGCCTGCACAGTTTTGGCTGTTATTTGGTGAAACAGGTTGTTTTGGTCAAGTTTCCGAAGGCTGGCAGTTAGACTTCCGCCGTCTATCATGGAGAGTGGGCACGGGGTCAAAAAAATTAGCACATGAGCACAGGCTGAGTGAGAGGGGGGTAGTGGGGGGTGATAGCTTCGTGAGTGCGGGGAGGGGGCGCAGAAAAAGCGAGGCCTGCACTCACATTCGAAAATGTCACTAAGTGAGTAAGTAAGTAAGTAATGTTTATAGCGAATTAGCGCAGCTTTAAGTGTCTTGTGAGTGTCTTGAAAAGAACTTTGAATAATATATCTATCACAAGGTTCAAAGAACTAATTAGTCAGCTGCAAATATGACTTGACCTCAAAAAAATTCTAACAAAATATTTTCAGTGGTTCACAGTAGTATGAGATGTACTTAAAAACATATCAAAAGTTTACCAAAGATTGACTTCAAAAAAGGCCCCATTTTCAAAATGGCGGCCATCAGGTCCTTAAAATGACCATAATTCCTTTGTATTTCTCCTAGACCAGGAATATTGGTGTCCAATATCTGTTTTGGTCATATAATAATCGAATTAGTATATTTGCATGAAAAATAAGCGATTGCAAGTACAATTATATTTTAAAGCAATTGGTTATAAGCATTTGTATGCGAAAAAGAAGTACAATTTCCCTTAAGTAAATCCCATATTTTCAGAATCAGAATCAGAATCATTTTTATTGCCACGTAAGTAACAGGAGGTCACAGACTTGGAAACTGCTTTGGCTCAGTGCAACAGTCAAAAATAGATAATAAAAATAAGAATAAAAACACTTCTAAAGAATAAATTTAAATTTGAAATAGAGTTACAGTTACTATTTACAATATACAAGTGCACATGGTGCACACAATGTAAGGACAGCAGTACAGTGAAGTAAAGTGACGTATGATGGGCAGTAAAGTGACTTTATAAAGGGCGGGGGGACAGGTTAAGAAGTGTTCAAGAGTCCAACAGCAGAGGGGAAGAAACTGTTCTTGTGGCGGGAGGTTCTAGTCCTGATGGACCGCAGCCTCCTGCCTGAGGGGAGTGGTTGGAATAGTCCATGTGTAGGGTGAGAGGGGTCGGCATTTCTCTTTTATCATATCATTTTTCCTAGTGTTGGTGGTTTCTGTGGTTCATAACCATTATTTGGATTCCAATTAAGAATAAATTCATTAGAACTGTGTGGTACTTTGAAATTAGTCAAAAAAGGGCAAATTTCACAGCTTGAAGCATGAAGGCTCAGTATCGCTAGCCCCTTGTGTTTTTTTTATATGATTATTTTATTAATTTTATAATGTGTGTTTTTTTGTTTTTATATTTCTTTATTATTTTCTTATTTATACATATCTTTTTCTATTTTCTTCCGTTGTTTCCTCTTTTTCAAAGAGCATGAGGGCCGATTTTTTCATGTTTAGTTTTGGCAAATTTGTTTGCCAACATCCTCAGCCTCTGGCTGTTGGGGTGGATACGTCCATCTCCCTGGCTGAAGTCACAAAGGTGGTTGGCAGCCTCCATGGTGGCAAGGCTTCAGGAGTGGATGAGATCCGTCCTGACAATCTAAAGTCTCTGGACTGTCTTGGCTGACACGTCTCTAGAGTGGCAGACCGGGGTGGTGGTCCCTCTTTACAAGAAGGGGGACCGGAGGGTGTGTTCCAATTATTGTGGGATCACACTCCTCAGCCTCCCTGGTAAGGTCTACTCCAAGGTACTGGAGAGGAGGCTACGGCTAATGGTCGAATCTCAGATTCAGGAGGAGCAGTATGGTTTTCGTCCCGGAACACTGGACCAGCTCTATACTCTCCATCGGATACTCGAGAGGGCATAGGAGTTCGCCCAACCGGTCCACATGTGCTTTGTGGATTTGGAGAAGGCGTTCGACCGTGTTCCCCGGGGTGTCCTTTGGGGGGTTCTCAGGGAGTACTCCCGGGTCCGGGGTCCTCTGCTGAGGGCCATCCGGTCCCTGAATGACCGGAGCCAGAGCTGTGTTTGCATCAGCAGTAAGTCAGACCTGTTCCCGGTGCATGTTGGCCTCCGCCAAGGTTGCCCTTTGTCACCGGTTCTGTTCACTGTGTTTATGGAAAGAATTTCTAGGCACAGCCAGGGGTCGGAGGGGGTCCGGTTCAGAGACCACAGGATTTCATCTCTGCTGTTTGCGGACCATGTTGTGTCATGGTCCTCCTGTGTTCTCCCCCTCCCTTTGTGTTTGTGTGTGTGTGTGTGTCAATCTGGGAGCAGCCTCCACCAGCTGCACTCACTCACCACCTGCAATCCATCCACAATCAAGCTCTCCATATAAACCCGGCTCTTCCACCACTCTCTGCCAGTTCGTCAGTTAACCACCCGTGGTAACGTTGCTCGTGACTCTTGTTTGATCAAGTCTTGCTATTTTCTCAGTTTCTTGTTTTTTGTTACTTGTTCCAGTGTTTTTGGGATATTTTCACTGCCTGTACCTCTGGACCCAGCCCTGATACTTACCTGCACCGATACCTACCTGCACCCAGCCTCTGCACCCCTGGACCCCTCTGTCCGACACCTACCTGCACCTCTGGACCCAGCCCCCACGCCCTTGGCCCCCATTGCCCAAACCCCCACTTGCAATAAATTGTTTTCATCTTCTACTGTGTCTGGTCGTGCGCTTGGGTTCTTTCTGTTCCCGTAACATGTTGTCCTGTTAGATCCAACAAACCAGGACCTGCAACATGCACTGGGACGGTTTGCAGCCGAGTGTGAAGCGGTTGGGATGAGAATCAGCACCTCCAAATCCGAGGCCATGGTGCTCGACCAGAAAAAGGTGCCTTGCCCTCTCCAGGTGGGTGGAGCAGTCCTTCCTCAAGTGGATGAGTTCAAGTATCTCGGAGTCTTGTTCACGAGTGAGGGAAGGATGGAGCGTGAGATTGACAGGCGGATCGGTGCAGCGTGCGCAGTGATGCGGCCGCTGAATCAGACTGTTGTGGTGAAGAGGGAGCTGAGCCGAAAGACAAAGCTCTCAATTTACCGGTCAATCTTCGTTCCCTCCCACACCTATGGTCATGAGCTTTGGGTAATGACCGAAAGAACGAGATTGCGGATACAAGTGGTCGAAAGGAGCTTCCTCCGCAGAGTGGCTGGGCGCTCCCTTAGAGATAGGGTGAGGAGCTCGGTCACACCGGAGGAGCTTGGAGTAGAGCCGCTGCTTCTCCACATCTGAGAAACCTTTTGTTAGAATTTTTTTGGGGTTAAGTGTTTTTTTTCATATGCAGCCGCATAAATACAGCCAATGTTGAATACCGCTGCAAGTGAAGCTGCTCATAGCTGCTGCAGTCCTTCTGTCAACAACCGAACTGTGGACAACACTATGGAGTCTTTAAAATCTGCACTTAATGTAGCAGCTCCTATTAAACAGAAAACTAATAGGATTAGATCATCGTCGCCATGGTTCAACATCCAAATGAATACTTTAAAACAGAACGTTAGAAAACTGGAGAGGCTATGTCGCCACTCCAACCCGGAGCCTCCGAGTTGGAGTTTCGGAGCAGATCTCCGAAACTACAAAAATGCCCTTCGTAGGGCTCAAACTCAATACTATTCAACTTTAATAGAAGCGAATAAAAACAAAAGTAGATTTTTGTTTAGCACCGTCGCTAAACTCACAAACTGCCTGTTATGTTTGGCTCAGCTAGGGAGTGTGAACGCAGCAAAAAACCAGATGGAATTGGTATCAGTCCATTTTTAAGTAAGTTTTAATAATGACAGAAAGTACAATGAATTTAGAAACAAATGAGGAATACAGAAATAATACGAATAATGATAATAAGAAAACAATGTCACTATATAAACAAGAGCTCAACAAAACGAAGTGACAACATAACGGAACAGAACTACACAGGAGGAGCAGTGAAGGCAGACTGGCACGGACAAGTCCAGCTGCCCCGAGCTGACGGAGAATGGGAGGTTTTAAGGGGGACGCCCTCGTTGATGGATTCCCGGAATTGGAGGACATCCACGCGCATCTCCCACAACAGCCACTCAGGTGTCAGCCCAGCCACGCCCACTCTCGAGGTTCCTCCAATAGATTGCCCGCACAGATCACTTGTACAGAGCACGAAGGCGCACACACAAACACAAAGGGCAACAGGAGCGCCATCTAGTGCACAACTGGCACAATCGGTCGTTGCCCGTAACACTCCTCCCCTTAAGAGCGAAACTAACCATTTTAGATAAACACGGTTATGTAGCCAATTGGAACTATGGTAATAACCAGGGTGTACTATAGCGATGGACTGTCAAAACCTGGACAGGGCATCAGCTAACACATTTTCCACTCCTTTTTTGTGACGAATCTCGAGGTGATAGTCCTGCTCCATCAAAGCCCACCTCATCAGCCGCTGATTATGATTAAACATGCGCTGCAAGGACAGGCGCATGACTCAACAAAGCTTTTAAACTGGAAAACGCATGCTCACACTCCTGCGACCAAACCAAATCAACCTTTGGGCTGAGCAGACGGTTTAGTGGCAAGGCAAGGGTAGAAAAATTCGGACAAAAGCTCCAATAATAACCAGCCATCCCCAAAAACCGGCGGAGGGTGCGGCGCATAGTGGGAGACGGACAAGCTAGGATGGCAGCGACTTTTGCTTCTACAGGCCTCACCTGACCTTCGCCTACTTCTCGGCCCAGATACGTAACTGAGGCCTTTCCGAACTCACATTTGGCCAGATTCACAGTGAGAAAGGCCTGTGCAAGACGTGAAAATACTTCAGTCGAAATAGAAACGTGATCGTCCCAAGTGGCTGAATGCAGAATTAAATCGTCTAAATACGCGTTACAATTAGACAAGCCACTCAACACAGTATTAACAAGCCTCTGAAACGAGGCTGGGGCGTTACGCATCCCAAACGCCATGACTGTATACTAGAGAAAATAATCTGGTGTAACAAAAGCAGATATCTCAGAGGCACGCTTCGTGAGCGGCACCTGCCAATATCCCTTTAGTGGATCTAGTTTGGTGACAAATTTTGCGGTGCCCAGATTGTCTACACAATCCTCCATCCGAGGCATTGGATATGAATCCGGCTCTGTGACAGCGTCAACCTTTCTGAAATCGGTGATAAAGCGGCGAGTTCCATCAGGTTTCTCCTCCACTAAACATGGCGAACTCCACGCACTGGAGCTATGAAGGCCAGACCATGCCCCAGTAGATATTCTGCCTCCTGCTTCATAAGCGCACGCTTAGTGGGGTTCACCCTGTACGGATGTTGCCGAATGGGTTCTGCTCCCTTCACCTCAATGTCATGGGTTAACGCGGTAGTTCGAGACGGCACATCACTAAATAAACAAGAAAAATCACTAACAATAGACAGTATGTCCTCTCGCTGATTTTATTACTTAAATGACCCAATTTCTCGGGCAGCTCTTAAATCATTTGCGAATTTGACTGTCGCGCAACTTTAGCCTGCTGAGGAAAAACCTCTGCGTTTACCGCAGCCCGGTCAGTCTCCACTATCACAAGCGCTGAGGAACAAGTGGGCGGGGACGCCACCGGTGATTCAACATCGCGCTCATGATATTTCTTTAACCGGCAATTGTTTGAAACCTCATTGGGTTGTAATATACATTTTAAATTACTGTTAGCGTTTTATTTATTTTTTAGAGATGGACCTGTGTGACACACCATTGGTGCACCATTTCCATGAAGTGATTGAAGGAGCACCACTTGAGTCGTTGGTGGAGGAGGCAAACATGTCTATTCGCCAAATTTCATGCCCCGCTTGTTGTCCTCTTTGGTCTGGATTAATCCTTGGTTGTCAGAGCTGACGCAAAAGCAGAACTGCAAAAAGTAATATAATTTAATAAATGCCAAAAAAAGTAAAAAACAGAAACCGGGAACAAGAGAAGGGGGGAAAACACAATGGGCCGACAACCAAGAGGGAACATGAGCACAGGGTCTAAATTACACACACCGAGTGGACACATGGTGTAGCACATCAGGGAGGGGCAAACAATCAACAAGACAGGACAAGGAACGCAAAAAACTCACATCTAAGGGAACAAAAAAAAAATATCAAATTAAACCAGATACCACATTCCAGAAAGTCCACTCCCATGAAATTGGTTAAGTGTATTGAAAAGCACTTCCACTGACTTAAACAATTTTCGGCCAAATTTTAGTATTTGTGAGTTGCAAAGGTTATCTTGAAAATTTGATTTTCCAAAAGTTATATCCCTACCCTAATTGCATTTATCATTTTGTCTCCCTATCCATCTGGGTTTTCGATCAAGGTACTCAACCACCAATGCTCTGTTTAAATGCTATCAATGATGTATTTTCTTGATTTGACCAAAATATGTTCTGGGCTCCTATTCCATGCTCTTTCCAAAGCCTTTGACTAGTAGGATACTCCCCTTTCTACTTTGACAAGCTTAAAGCAATTAGGTCTTGATACCCAACGCCATTTTCAATATGTTGTTGCTCTCAATTGTTGTTTTTCCATTCCTAGGTCCAACAAAGGCATAATTGATAACGGCTCACTTTAGGTCCCCTTCTATTCTCACTATTCATCAACGATCTTCAAAAGTCATATCAAAATAAAAATATATATCGCAGACGACAGTCATTTACACATCTACAGTAGGTCCATTCGTTGTTGTCGTCTTTCATTCACTTTTTCTTTTTCGGGAATCACGCAGCCTGCGTGAAAATTAGCTACATCTTATCGCCCACAAGGTGGCAGGCTAAGTTTCCGCTATAGCACTGCCAGCGACTTAGGACGCTCGGTATAGACTGCGTGCAAACTGTCTAGCCCAGCGGTGCTATGTTGGACGCATGGTTAGCATTAAATACAGGGACTGGGAGAACCAGGTTCGGATTCTTGTCTGAGGGACCATCTTTGGTGGGCTTGTGGCAAAATGGTTTTTTCATTAACAATTATTATATACATCTTGTCTTTAAATGTCGGAAAAATCTGGTGAAATTCACTAGTGTTATACGTTAAAAATTGTGATATGTTTTGATAAACCGAACGTTAGTTACATCCTCCGCTCTGGCCCCGGGAGCAGCGCTGTACCCCCGCTGCTGACAGCTCACGTGACCGCACTGCCGTCTGGCTCCGAGCGCGGAAATAGACACGCGGACTCACGTCTCTCTCCTCTTCTGCTAGCGTCTTCTCGCTCGCTGCTGCGTCTCTCTCTCTCTGCTCGAGCGTCCTCTCTCTCTCTGCTCGGCGTCTCTCTCTCGCGCTCGCGTCTCCTCTCTCAGCTCGCTCCTCTCTCTCTGCTCGCGTCCGCTCTCTCTATGCTTCACAGTCTCTTTCTTGCTCGGGTTCTCTCTCTCTTGCTCACGTCTCTCTCTCTCTGCTCGTATTCTCTCTCTCTCTCTCGCATCTCCTTCAATCTGCTCACCTTCTCTCTGCTCACGTCTCTCTCGCTCTCTCTCTGCTTCACGCCTCTCTCGCTATGCTCGCATTCATCTCTCTGCTCGCATCTCTCTCTCTCTGCTCGCATTCTCTCTCTCTCTTGCTGCCTATCTCTCTCTATGCCGCATCTCTCTCTCTAGCTCGCGTCTCTCCTCTTGCGCGCGTCTCTCTCCATGCTCGCGTCTCTCTCTCTTCTGTCACCCTCTCTCTCTCTGCCGCGTCTCTCTCTCTGTCCCTCTCTCTCTATCTCTCTCTGCTCACCCTCTCTCTCTCGATGCTCAGTCTCTTCTCTCTGCTCACGTCCTCTCTCTGCTCAACTCTCTCTCTTCTCTCTCTGCTCTCGCCTCTCCTCTTGCTCGGTCTATCTCTTCTTGCTCACGTCTCCTCTCTCTCTGCTCACGTCACTCTCTGCTCCCGTCTCTCTCTCTCTCTCTTCTCTTTCTTTTCTTTTTATGTCCAAGTCTCTCTTCTGCTAGCGTCTCTCTCTCTCTGCTCGATCTCTCTTCTGCTCGCGTCTCTCTATCTCTGCTCACGTCTCTCTCTGCTCACCTCTCTCTCTTGCTCACGTCTCTCTCTCTCTGCTCACGTCTCTCTCTCTCTCTGCTCCACGTCTCTTCTCTTGCTCAACGTCATTCTCTCTCTCTGCCTCACGTCTCTCTCTCTCTGCACAGTCTCTCGCTCTCTGCTCACCGTCTTCTCTGCTCGCCGTCTTCTCTCTTGCTCTCGTCTCTTCTCTGCTCTCTCTCTCTGCTCAGTTCTCTCTGCTCCCGTCTCTCTCTGACCGAGACTCCTTCTCTGATCCACGTCTCTCTCTGCTCACGTCTCTCTCTGCTCACGTCTCTCTCTCTCTCTTCTCAGTCTTCTCTCTCTCGGTCAGTTCTCTGTCGGTCTCTCTCTCTCTCTGATCACGTCTCTCTTGCCTCTCTCTCTTGTTGCGTCTCTCCTCTCTCTGCTCACGTCTTCTCTGCTCTCTCTCTCCACTCGCGGCTCGGTTCTCTCTCTGCTCACGTCTCTCTCTGCCTCACATCTCTCTCTCTCTCTTCTGCTCACGCCTCTCTCTCTGCTCACGTCTCTCTTGCTCACGTCTCTCTCTGCTCAAGCCTCTCTCTCTCTGCTCGGTCTCTCTCTGCTCACGTCTCTCTCTGCTCTCGTCTCTCTCTCTCTGCTCACGTCTCTCTACTGCTCGCGTCTCTCTCTCTATGCTCACGTCTCTTCTGCTCTCTTTCTCTGACTCTCGTCTCTCTCTCTCTGCCTCACGTCTCTCTTGCTCGCGATCTCTCTCTCTCTGCTCACGTCTCTCCTCTGCTCAGTCTCTCTCTCTCTGCGCACGTCTCTCTCTGCTCGCGTCTCTCTCTCTCTCGCCTCACGTCTCTTCCTGCTCTCTCTCTCTGCTCACGTCTCTCTCTCTCCTGCTCCGTCTCTCTCTCTGCCTCACATTCACTCTTCTCTCTCCTCTGCTCGCGTCTCTCTCTCTCTGCTCAGTCTTCTCTCTTGCTCACGTCTCCTCTCTGCTCTCGCTTCTGCTCAAGTCTCTCTCTCTCTGCTCACGTCTCTCTTCTCTGCTCACGTCTCTCTCTCTCTGCTCACGTCTCTCTCTGCTCTCTCTCCTCTGCTCACGTCTTCTCTCTCTGCCTCACGTCTTCTCTCCTCTCTGCACAGTACTCTCTCTCTGCTCACGTCTCTCGCACCTGTTCTTCTTTAAAGATGTTGTTTGATGCGGAGCAGAGGAGTCAGCAAAATAGATGGGTTGTGAGTTTATTAAAAGACGCTAGTTCTCTCATTCTTTACAGCAGGGAGTTTTGAATGTTATTGCATCGGTGATTAAATGCTATTTTATTTTAATAATGTAGTAAATGCTGTCATTAAGTAGTGCCTCCCAATCACCAATCCTCACCGCAGTATGTCTGTCTGCTATATGCATCCGATTCATTTGATGTTCCCTCAACCTACACTTGTTTTAGTTTAAATGTGTACGGCGAGCTGTTTTTCAGTCTTTGAAAATGTTGATGTGGGCCATTTTATGGCTATTAATAGCATCTGCCTCTGTCTGTGCGCTTTAACTGCCGGCACTAGGACCCACTACGTGGATTCGCCCCCTCTCAGCTGTCTTTCGCGCCGATATGAATGACAGCTAGCAGAAGTGATAGAAATGTAAACAATGGCAACGCCGAGCTGCTGAAAAGGGCAAAACCTAGGCCATTCAGTCTGCTGGACCAAGAGTTTGGTTTGTTGTTTGTGAAGGACCGTGCTGTGGTGCACTTTATGCTGTGAAAATGTTGTGTGCAGTACTTCACGTTGTTAAGCGTCATATTGAGCCGACGCACGAGAAGACCTTCCCAGACCACTCAGGACAAATAGAGTCAATTAATGTGCTGGGTCCCAGATATGGAAAACAAGCTAGTTCCTCAGGGTTTATACCACTGCTAAAATCACGGGACAGAAGCAGCTCTCCCTCCCCCCCACCACGACATAAACAACGCCCACCCCAGGCCCCTGATGTTTAGTCATTACGTAAAATTGCACACTTCAATACCATGCACATGTATAGCAGCCAACCTATCTTCTTTTCAAAACAGGGGCAATTCGCTGGGTTTGCTAGAGTTAAAATAAGCAGACATTCATCGCCCAACTCCATTTATAATTTGTAAAACACACGGCAAGAAAGAAAGTTTTTTTCCCACCCATCATAAACCTTTGTATTAGCAATATCGTTTTACACGTTTCTACAGGCTAGCCAACTATTCATTTCAACCTTCGGCACCAACACGCCAAAACCGCATGAATTCAAGCATTTGGACAATAATTAAACATGTTCACACTCTGGCATCATGTTTAAAAAATGAATCTGGCGGCATCCGAAAATGTATAACGGAAACACGCAAACATCGAATTCATTATATAATAAGCCTCTATTATTCTTTTAAATAATGTTGTTATAACACTCCACCCGTAATGCGACTTCTTGGTGCTGGACTGTTATAATAATACAACTCAAAATTGTTCACCTTTATAAGATTTTTGCATTCACTGACAATAAATTGCCAGTTGGTACTTTTATGACAATGAAGGCCATGGGCCTGTATAGTAGTACAAAAACAAGATAAAATAGACGTACAAGACACACAATGTTCTTGATGTATTAATCTGCCCCCCCCCCCCCCTTACGATTGTGTATCAGTTGTTTTAGCTGGACTGACGCCCAATTATCCAATTATAATGTGTTCCCTGTTTATGTTTGCCTGAATCTCACCTGTTGTGAATAAACTTCCATGTTGCTTGGTGTGCAAAGATCCCTGCTATGCGTCTGATTTTCGACATCACTTTCTGAAGTTTCTGATGAAATGTTCATTCTTATTTGATATATTAGTTGATTTGACTTTGAAGTTGTAGTGAACTTCTGACCGTTCAAGTGGCTCCCAAGATAGTTCCAGTACCAACTGAGGAAATTTACTTCGTCCACTGAATGCAAAAATCTGAGTATGTAGTGAACAATTGTGAGTGTCGTTTTTACAGTTTCACCGAGCTATAGTGAGGTCAATTATCAGCGTTAGCTCACTATAAATATGTGTTATGGCAAACAGCTGCATTCAACATTTCTGTACAACTAATTTGCCCAAAAAAATCACTGTATTGAATTTTTACCAACGTAATCGGGGGGGAAAACCGGGCCAAGCACAAAGTAGCCCTTTATATTCTCTTGTCAGTCTTAGGAACATTAGTTCCCCCTCGGGTTCACAGTGTGTGCGGCACGGTGGCTGAGTGGATAGCACTCTCGCTTCTGACACGAAGGTCCTGGGTTCGAATCCCCCGGTGGAAAAGGGCTTTCTGTGTGGAATTGGCATGTTCTGTGTCTGCATAGGTTTCCTCGGGTGCTCCGGTTGCCCTCCCACGTGACCTTGGTCCATGAAATGCGTATATAAATAAAATCCACTGATCTTTTTTAATGTCGGGGAGCTTAATCTTAAACTCAAAAATTGTAAGTTAATTGTAGGAGGACCAGTAATCTGAACTTAAAAAAGTAAGTTTTACAGTCTTGACAATTGCGTAAACTTGAATTTAAACACTTAGTTGGCAGCACTTGGAAAACTTAATGGGCACACAACTAAAGAAGTGTAGTTCTTCAAAACTTGAAAGAATTAAGTTAATGCCTTCAACTCAAAACTCCTTCGAGTGGTTGCTTTGAAAATTTTGGTTGAACTAACTTTATCTTGTTTACCAGTGTGCATGACCAGAAGTCCAAATAAAATAATGGACCATTGCTCCTGCAGCGCCCTGAACAGGGACATGCGAGGTGCGCGGGTCGGCCGAAACCCGACAGTCAACCCGCGGGGTCCCGCGGTTTTTCGGACGGGTTGGATGCCTCAAAAATATGAGTCATCGGCAGGTGCGGGTGGGTCGGGTCAGAAAGCTACTGATCCCTTATATTATTATATATGTGAGCCACGGTATGGGAGTCCCTTTGAGTACATTTGCAATCGCGCAGGGAGGATGTTAAACAAAATAAATCATGCCTGAACAAACAGGATCTGCTCCTTTGACTCCCGCTTAAAAGCACTCCAGAACATCCTGTGAGGACAGACGTGTGATCTACACCGAGGCCCCGAGCCTGATGACGTGGGGCCTAACAGCAGAGGCCTAAAGCAGGCGGCCTCATAACTTTAATTAGCAATGAAAGACTCAGTGGAAACCCGCTGTGGTGTGAAAAGAGGTCGCCGTCTTACTAACTTCGTCTCTTGATTTGACGCCAGAAAATAAGCAGAAGTTATAGCCTACCACCACTATCAATCAACTATTTTTTTCATAGAGCCATAAATGTGTGGATTGTTCTCGACTATTCCGTTTCATTTCCTGAGATATGAATTAATAAGTTGCACCAGAATATGAGGCAGAGTGGGCCACAGATCGTCTGGACTCTGAAAAAAAATGGAGTCGGGATATCTCGGCATTCCGCGCGGTTAATGAGTCGCCGCGAGGTGATAATTCTTACCGGGAAACAGTATCATTAATACCAATTTTTATTTATGGCATTACGGTGAAAGCGGATCTCTCAGCTGTTGCGGTTACGGAGCTATAATCCGACGATACCTAATAGCCATCATACACCTGGTAAGTAACCGGGGTTTTGGAAAACCAACACCACACACATACATCTCAGATCATAGCTTTAGAATGATGGTATATTGAGTCAGGTACGGTTGTTTTGACCCCCGCGGATCAGTGAATAAGTTGAAAAACCGCCGCGCTATCACACACTCTGCTCTGCTGCCGAAGCGGCAGGCAAGTCGGGCGAGTCCACTTTTCCGGGGGGTAGAATAAACGCGAGTCACGTGGCCCAAACCCCCGACCCAATCGCATTGGTTGGAATAATCCCATTTTACATGTTAACAAGCGGGTGTTAGGGTTGTTAAACATGTTTAAAGCTCGGGCTCCGGTAACTTTAGTCTATAACACTAACATGCCTTAAAGCTGAGGTCTGTAACTTTAGTCTGATAAATAACCTGTTTAAAGTTTGAGGTCTGTAACTTAGTCACATAACTAACACATGTTTAAAGCTGAGGTCTGTACTTTAGTCGCCATAAATAACACATGGTTTAAAGCTGGGTCTGTAACCTTTAGTCTCATTAATAACGTTTTAAAGCTGAGGTCTGTAACTTTAGTCTCATTATAACATGATTCTAAAGCTCGGGTCTGTAACTTTAGTCTTCATTACTAAAATGTTTAACGCTGAGTATGTAACTTTAGTTCATTACTAAATGTTTAAAGCTAGGGTCAGTAACATTCGTCTCCCATAAATAAACAATGTTTAAGCTGAGGTCTGAATTTTTTTAATTCTCATAATAAACTCGTGTGTGTGTGTGCATTGCCAAAAAATTTCTAAGCATCATATTCTAGATAGCTTTACACTTTATTTTGATATATTACATAGTCGTTTGAAAAAAATGTTCGGATTTCTTGTTGGCACGCCATCTTGGATAAGCTGGCGGCCATGAATTGGAATCGGGTCGGCCAAATTGTAAAATTGAATATCGAATTAACATCCCTGAATTGTTTCCTTCTTTCACTGTGAATTTTAATGTTTACTCTTAGTAAAATATGTAGTTACAGCTATTAGAAGATTGATAAAGGCTTGGAACTGGCTTGACATAGAATGGTTCCACAGTATCCACTTTGTTTTAAACCAATTACTTGCACTATAAGCGAAAAAAGCACTTATCATTATGGTAATAAAATATAACCACTTATCGATCTTCATAATTCAAAACTGTTTTATTCCTCTTACTGGCTGGAAAGTACTGTGTGAATTAAATCTGATTGGTAATTTAAAAAATGTAATTTGCATTGCTACTTTAATACTTACAGTCTGTGTAAATACAAGGGTACATGTGGTACACGTGCTTAGACTAATTAGATTGTATGTGGTAACATTCAAAATAGATGAGTGAATATTCCCTTTTCTATTTAGTGATTTGCGGAGGAGAGGAGAGGAGCAAGCGAGAGAAGTTTGGCAGTTAAAATAAATGAATTACTGCTTGCTAAATTATTTGGAAAGCATCTTCATTATGATTGTTATATTTATGTTTTTTTTATAAATGTTAGAGATGCCAGAGACAAAGGAGTCTGCTTTTTTTTCTGAGTGGGAGGAGGACACCCGCGGCGCTGTTGAGTCCTAATAACGCTTCAGCGTTATATTACCAATAGTTTCTCTTTCCATCACGATATTCTCCCTCGTTTTGGAACGATCACCAACGTGGATGCAAAAAGTTTACGTTATATTGCAGTAGTTTAATGTCTGCGGGTTATTCCAGAGCCTGCCTGCTACAAGGCCGTTCGCCCCGTTTTAACCAGATTTGTCGATGTGCGCGGGGCGAAACCTCGCCAATGTAACCCTGCTCACAAGACACAAACAATGCCACCTGGTGTTGTTTTGGGTTATTTGCAACCGTCACTGGAGGGGGGAAAATAAAAGACGCGTGAATCACGTGAGTCTCGTGTGATTCACGCGGTGAACGGCGACAAACGGAAGGGGACCTACTGTACACTGCTAATTTACAAAATCACGCGTTACGCCGTAAAGCGTTCTCCGACGCAGCCAGACCGCGCGTAACTTTTTTCCATGTTAAACATATGATGATATTTCCACTTCTAGCATCATGCATGTATGTCGCGAAGCTGCGCTCTTAATTTAGGTGGTTTCTAATTTTGTGCCGCGCTCCCATCGCGTCTCCCTTGATGATCTCATGTAAAAACAGTTTTTCTAGCGGTCCTATGGCTCCTTAGATTGCCTCTACCACACAAGCACTTGTGTTTAAACATCAGAGGAGGAGCAGCAGGTTTTACAGTGATTCTGGATATCGTTTTTTTACTTTCATAAAGTCTTGCGTATGGCCCAAACCAGCGCTCTCGACCATGAGGGCACAAAAAAATGCTTGTGATTGTGTTGCTCGTACATCAGTCCTCTGGCCCATACTGTCCTCCCTGTGTAGTCTATGAGAGCAGTGAAGAGGACAGTAGGGGCCAGAGGACTGGATGTAGAGCAACACAAATCAATGCATGTGTTGTCCTATGGTCTTTGTGCGCTGGTGTTGGCCAGACGCAAGGACTTTCTCTGATAGAAAAAAAACGATATCCCAGAATATCACTGTAAAACCTGCTGCTCTCCTGTGATGTTTAGGGACACAAGTGCTTTGTGTGTGTAGAAGCAATCTAAGCCCAAGGGATCCCGCTAGAAAAATCATGGTTACATGAGATATCAATGGGAGGGGACGCGTTGGTGCGCGCCAAAAATTTAGAAAATCCATCCTACATCTAGAGCGCAGCTTCGGTCATACATGCGATGATGCTAAGTAGAAGTGTAAATATCATCATAGGTTAACATGGAAAAAGTTAAGTTAACGGGGGGGGGGGGGGCCGGGGGGTGCGTATCTGCGCGTATTATCTACTCAACGCGTACGTGCTGTAACGCGTGAAGTGTAAATTCAGCCGTTCCAGTAGGTCCCATTCCGTTTTGTCGCCTTTCACGCGTGCATCACACGAGATTCACGTGTGTTCACATCGTCTTTTATTTCCCCCCTCCAGTGACGTTTTGCACTGACCAAAACAACCACCGGCTGCACTTGTGGAGCAGGGTTACATTGGGCGGAGTTTCTGCCCCGCGCACATCGACAATCTGGTTTTAAAACGGGCAACGCCTTGTAGCAGGCAGGCTCTGGATAACCGCAGACATTAAACTCTGCATATAACGTAAACTTTTGCATTTCACGTTGGTGATCTTTCCAAAATGAGGAGAAATAATCGTTATGGAATAGAGAACTAAACTATTGGTAATATCACGTGAACGTTATTTTGACTCAAACCGCCTCCGAGGTGTTCTCCTCCACCACTCAGAAAAAAAGCCGACCGCCTTTTCTCTGGATCTCTAACATTTATAATAAATACATAAATATAACAATATAATGAAGATGCTTTCAAATAATTTAGCAAGCTGGAATGTCATCTTATTTTAACTGCAAAATTCTCTCGATGCTCCTCTCCTCTCCTCCGCAAATCACTAAATGAGGAAAAGGGAGAATATTCACTCAATCTATTCGCTTGAGATGTTACACATACAATATTAATATAGTCTAAGAGGTGTACCACCGTAGCCCGTGTATTTACCACTGACTGTAAAAGTAAGAAAGTTAGCAATGCAAGATTACATTTTTTAATTACCAAATCAGATTTAATTCAGCACAGTACTTTCCAAGCTCAGTAAGAGGAATAAAACGTTTTTGAATTATGAAAATAGGAAGAATAAGGTGGTTTTGATTTTTATTACCCATATTGATAAGTGCTTTTATGCGTTTAGTGAAAGATAATTTGGTTTTAAAAACAAAGGGATACTGTGGAACCTTCTATTCTGCCAGTTTCAAGCCTTTATTCATCTTCTAAGTGCTGTAACTTCCCTATTTTACTAACTATAAACCATATTTAAAAATCACTGTAAAGAAGGAAACAAGTTTCAAGGAGTTGGAACTTCGATATTATTTTACAATTTGGCCGACCCCGCATCTCCCAATATGGCCTCCAGTATCCAGATTGGCTGCCAACATGAAAAATTCCGGAAAACATTTTTTTCAAACTACTATGTAATATATCAATATATAAAAGGTAAGCAATCTAAATTGATGCTTAGGAAATGTTTTTGGGCCTATGCACACACACACAGTGTTATATATGAGACTAAATTCAGACCTCAGTTTATACATATGTTATTTATGAGACTAAAGTTACAGGGACCGCGCTTTAAACTGTTATTAATGAGGACTAAAGTTACATACTATCAGCCTTTAAACATTGCTTATTTGTGAGACCTAAAGTTACAGACCCGAGCTTTAAACATGTTTATTAATGAGACTAAAGTTACAGACCTCAGCTTTAAAACGTTCTTAATGAGCCTAAAGTTACAACCCCAGCATTTAAACCTGTGTTTTTATGCAGACTAAAGTTACAGACCTCCGCTTTAAACTGTGTTATTTATGAGGGACTCAACTGTACCAGTTCCTCAACTATAAACATGTTATTTATCAGGAACTACGTTACAGACCTCGCCTTTAAGCATGTTATTTATGAGACTAAAGAAAGACCGTAGCTATTTTAAACATGTTAAAAACCCAAACACCTTGTTACCCTGTAAAATGGATTAGGTCAACCAATGGCCATTGGTCGTTTGGGCCACGTGACTCGCGTTTCTACCCCGGAAAAGTGGACTCGCGGACTTTGCCCTGCCGCCTTCGGCTAGCAGCAGCAGCAGAGCAGAGTGACTGTGATGGAGCGCGGCGGTTTTGCAACTTTATTCACTGATCCGCGGGTACAAACAACCGTGTTGACATGATTCAAATATACCCATCATTTCTAAAAGCTTTACTCTTAGATGTATTGTGCTGTGGTGTTGGTTTCCCAAAAACCCCGGTTAGCTTACCGTGTATTTTGCTATTAAGTTCGTGGATTATACTCCGTAAACCGCAAACAGCTGGAGAGATGCAGCTATCACCGTAATCGCAGTAATAAGTGATTCTGTTTACCGGTAAATATCAACCTCCGCGGCGAACGTCATTACCCGCCGACTGCGAGGATATCCCGCTCATTTTTTTTCAGGAAGAGTCCAGACTATCGGTGGCCCCACTCTGCTCAATATTCGTCAACTTTATTAATTCATATCTAGGAAATAAAGGAATCTTCAGAACATTCCACACATTTATGGGATTCTATGAATAAAATATGTCTTATTGATTCGTTGGTTGGTTAGCTTATATTCATGATATTTGCTGCTCAGTAAATCAAATGAACTAAGTGAGTAAGACCGCCGACCTCTTTTTCACCACACGCGTTGCCTCAGGCGCAGCGTTTCCCTGTGGTCTTGCCTTGCTAATTTAAAAGTAATGAGGCCCTGCTTCCTGGCCTCTGGCTGTGAGGCCCACCACCGTCATCAGTCTCGGTGCTGCCTCTGTGTAGATCACACGTCTGTCTCGGACTGGGTGTTCCTCGAGGCTTTAAGGGGGTGTAGGAAGGAGCGATCCTGTTTGTCCCGCATGTTTTTTTGTTTAACGCATCCTGCGCCGAATTGCAAATTGTTACTCAGGGGACTTCCCATGCATACCGTAGGCGCACATATATAATAATATATAGGGATCAGGAGCTTTCTGTCGACGACCCACACGCACCATGACATGGATCATATTTCTTGAGCATCCCAACCCGCCCGAAACCAGCGGGACCCGAGGGTGGACTGCGGGTTTCGGGCCGGACACCCGCGCACCTCGCATGTCCTGTTAGGGCTGCAGGAGCATTTGTTCCTCCATTATTTTAATGGGACTTTGGTCCATGCACACTGTAAAAAAGATAAAGTTAGTTCACTCAAAATTTCCAAAGCAACCAGGCTGCGCAAGGTTTTTGAGTTGAAGGCATTAATTAATTCTTCATAGTTTTGAAAGAAACACACTTATTATGTTGTGACAGTTATGTTTCCAAGTTTGCCACTAAGTGTTTTAAATTCATTACTGGAAATTTCAAGTCTGTAAAACTTATTTTTTTAAGTTCAGATTACTGTCCCTACAATAACTTACCTAATTTGTGTTTAAATTTAGCCCCACCATTTAAAGATCCTGATGTTTATTTTATTATTGCGTTTCAAGGACCAGGTCCCTTGGGTAGGGGAAAACCGGAGCACCCGGAGGAAACCTATGCAGACACGAGAACATGCCAATTCCCACACAGAAAGGCCTGTCCGACCGGGATTCGAACCCAGGACTTGTGTCAGAAGCGACGAGGCTATCCACTCAGCACCGTGCCGCACACCACTGTGACCAGGCGGGGACCTTCTGTTTCTAAGACTGAGCCAGAAATTATTACGGGCTACTTTGGCTTGGCCCAGTCGTTTAGGTTGGTAAACAATAAATACAGTGATTTTTGTGGTCAAATTAGTTTGTTCCAAAATGTTGAATTGAGCTGGTTGCCATAACACCTATTTAAATAGCGCAAACGCAGATAAGTGACCTCACTATAGCTCGCGTGAACTGTAAAACACGACAACTCAAAAATTGTTCACCTTACTCAGATTTTTGCATTCACTGACAATAAAATTTCCAGTTGGAATGGAACTATCTGTGAGCCACTTGAACTTTCAGAAGTTCATACAACTTCAAAAGTCAAATCACTTAATATATCAAATAAGATGAACTTTTCATCAGAAACTTCAGGAAAGTGAGTTGACGAAAATTAGACGCATAGGCAGGGATCTTTGCACACCAGAGGCAACTTGGCAAGTTTTTATTCACAACAGGTGGTGATTCAGGCAGAAACAATAAAACAGGGGGAAACAGATATCTGGTTATATTGGCTCGTCAGTCAGCCTAAAACAACGGATACACAAACGTGCAGATATACAATCAAAGACCTTGTGTGTTTGTACTTCATATTTTCTCTTGTTTTTGTTACTACTATACAGGCCCATGGCTCTTCTTTGTTCAAAAGTTCCAAACTGGCAATTGTATTGTCAGTGAATGCAAAAATTCTTAGTAAGGTGAACCAATTTTGAGTTGTATTTTTTACAGTCCAGCACCAGAAGTGCATTAATGTGAGTTTATAACCACATTATTTAAAAGATATAAATGCAGAGCTTAATATATATATGATTCGCAGTTTGCGTGTTTCGTCTCAGACATTTTCTTGATGCGCAAATTCAATTTTTTTTAAACCTTGGATTGCCGAGTGTGGAACCATGTTTATTATTGTCCAAAATCTAGAATATCATGCGTGTTTTGGCGTGGTTTTGTTGTGCCGCAAGGTTGATATGAATAGTTTGCTAGACTGTAGTAACTTGTAAAACGATATTGCTTTAATACAAAAGTTATGATGGGTGGGAAACTTTCTTTTATCCGTGTTTTACAATATAATGGAGTTGGCTGATGACTGCTGCCTTAGTTTTTAAAACTAGCAAACAAGCGAAATTGGCCCCTGTTTTTGAAAAGACAAGGAAGGTTGGCTTGCTAACATTTGCATGTATTGATTTGCAAAATTTAGGTAAATGACTAATAACAGCAGGGGGCCTTGGGTGCGGCTACTTGTGTTATTGGGTGGGGGAGGGAGAGCTGCTGCTGTCCCGTGATTTTTAGCTGTGGTATTAAAAACCCTGAAGGAGTAGCTTGTTTTCCTATCTGGACATAGCACATTTAATGAGCTCTACGTTGTCTGATTGTCTTTGCAGGTCTTCTCGTGCTTCGTCTCATAATGACGCTTAACACCTTGAGGTTCTGCACACAACATTTATCACAGCATAAAGTGGCACACAGGCACTCGTCCTTCTACCAAACACAAAACCAAACTTTGTGTCCAGCTGGACTGGAATGGCCTAGTTTTGCCTTTTCGCAGCCGGCGAGTTGCCCATTGTTTACATATCTCTATCACTATCATGTAATCTGTGCATTTCATTTCGGAACGCCGACGAAGACAGCTTGGAGAGGGTTGGCTAATCACGTATGTTCCTGAGTGCCGGCAGGTAAAAGCGCACGGACAGGGCAGATGCTTTTTAATAGCCATAAAATGGCCCCCATCAACTACTTTCAAAGCTGAAAAACAGTAGCCTACACATTTAAAACATAAAAACAAGTGTTATGTTGAGGGAACAAATCAAATGATCAGATGAATATAGCCAGACAGACAGTGGCACGTCGCGGTGAGGATTGTGATTAGGGGAGGAGGCACTGACTTTAAATGTCAGATTTACTATCCTTATTATAATAAAATTGCATTTAATCACCGATTGCAATAACCATTCACAAAACTTCCCATGCTGTAAAGATGAGAGAACTAGGCTTTCTTTTACATAATCTCACAACCAATTCTAGTTGCTGACCTCTCCTGCTCCTCCCCTCCAGCTCAAACAACATCTTTTAGAAGAACAGTGTGCGAGGACGTGAGCAGAGGAGCGAGACGGTGAGCAGAGAGGCGAGAGGACTTGGCAGAGAGAGAGAGGCGTGGCAGAGGAGAGAGCGCGAGAGAGACGTTGAGCCAGAGACGAGGAGGAGACAGTGAGCACGAGAGAGGAGCGACGTGAGCAGGAGAGAGAGAGACGTAGAGCAAGAGAGAGAGCAGAGTGAGACGTGAGCAGAGAGAGAGAAGGAGACGTGAGCAGAGAGAGAGACTACGCGGGGGGGAGAGCAGAGAGAGAAGAGAGAGATGGTGAGCAGAGCAGAGAGAAGACGTGAGCGAGAGAGAGAGGACCCCGTGAGCAGGGAGAGAGAGAGCAGAGAGAGAGTGGAGGCAGAGAGAGAGGCGCGAGCAGTGAGAGAGACGTGAGCAGAGCGTGATAGAGACGTGCGCTGAGAGAGACGTGAAGAGAGAGAGAGAGACGCGAGAGCAGAGAGAGACGTGAGCAGAGAGAGGAGACGCGGAGCAGAGAAAGCAGAGCAGAGAGAGACGACGTGAGCAGAGAGAGAGAGAGACGGCGAGCAGGGAGCAGAGAGAGAATGTGAGCAGTGAGAGAGAGACGTGGAGCAGAGAGGAGACGTGAGCAGAGAGTAGACGTGAGAGAGAGAGAGAGGCGTGAGCAGAGAGAGACTGTGAGCAGAGAGAGACCGTGAGCCGAGAGAGAGGTCGGCCGTCGTGAAGCCAGACGAGAGAGGAGAGAGGTGCAGCAGAGTGAGAGAGACCTGTGAGCCGAGAGAGAGAGACGCGAGTGTGAGAGAGAGCGCAGAGAGAAGACAGAGCGAGACGTGAGGCAGAGAGAGAGAGACGTCGACCAGTAACGAGAGAGAGCGAGAGAGACGTGAGCAGAGAGAGAGAGAGCGAAGCCAGTGAGTCGTTAGCAGAGAGAGGGAGACGTGGCAGAGAGAGAGAGGACCTTGCTGGTAGCAGAGAGCGACGTGAGCAGAGAGAGACGTGGAGCAGGAGGGAGAGAGACCGCGGAGCCAGAGAGAGACTTGATGCAGAGAGAGACGTGAGCCAGAGGACAGCGAGAGGAGCGCAGAGGAGACGTGAGCAGTCGGAGAGAGAGACCGCGAGCATTGACGAGCGAAGGGAGCAGAGAGAGAGAGAGACCGGGTGGCCAGAGAGAGAGAGACGTGAGCAGGAGAGAGAGTAGAGACCCGTGAGCAGCGAGAGAGAGACAGTGAGCAGGAGGAGAGAGAGAGACCGTGAGAGAGAGAGAGAGACGTGAGCAGAGAGCGAGAGGTGCGCGAGAGAGACGTGAGCAGAGAGAGAGAGCCGCGCGCAGGAGAGCGAGAGCGAGCAGAGGAGAGAGAGACTGGCGAGCGAGAGACGTACGTGAGCAGGAGAGAGGGGCGCGGAGAGTCGAGCGAGAGAGACGTGGAAGCAGAGAGAGAGAGGACGTGAGCAGAAAGAGAGCAGCGCGCGCAGCGAGAGAGAGGAGGCGTGAGCACCGAGAGAGAGAGAGAGAGCCGTGAGCAGAGAGAGACGGTGAGCAGAAGGGGAGAGAGAGACCGTGAAGCAGAGAGAGAGCGAGGTGAGCCAGAGAGAGAGCGAGAGAGAGTTGTGAAGCAGCGAGCGAGAGGGACGCAGAGCAGAAGGAGAGAGAGAGGTGAGCATGAGAGAGAGCGGACGCGAGCAGTCGAGGAGAGCGCGAGCAGAGAGTGAGACCGCGGAGCAGAGAGACGAGAGATGCGAGCAGGAGTAGCGAGATATTTGCGATCAGAGAGAGAGAGATGCGAGCAGAGAGCGAGTGATGCGAGCAGAGAGAGAGTGCGAGCGAGAGAGAGAGGCGTGTGAGAGAGAGAGAGGATAGCGAGACGTGCGCAGAGAGAGAGGTGGAGAGGAGAGAGTGATGCGAAGCAGCAGAGATGAGGGAGAGATACGAGCAGAGAGAGAGAGCACTGTGAGCAGAGAGAGAGAGACAGAGCAAGAGCAAGAGACGGTGAGCAGAGAGAGGAGGAGCGAAGAGAAGAGAGGGACGCGAGCAGATGGAGAGACGCCCGCTGCAGAGAGGGAGGGACGGCGAGCAGCGAGGGGAGAGGACGCGGCAGAGAGAGAGAGACGCGAGCAGAGAGAGAGGATGCGAGCAGCGAGAGTGAGGAACCGTGAGTCCGCGTGTCTTATGGTCCGCGCCTCGGAGCCAGACGCAGTGCGTTCACTGCGCTGTTCAGAGCGGGGGGTAACAGCAGCTGCTCCGGGCCCAGAGCGGAGGATGTAACGTAACGGTCGGTTTATCAAAAAAAACATAACAAATATTTAAACGTATAAAACATAGTGAATTTCACTAGATTTTTTTCCAGACATTACAGACAAGATATTATTTCATATTGTTTAATGAAAAAAAAATAACAAATTTTGCCACAAGCAACCACAAAGATGTGCCTCAGACAAGAATCGAAACCTGGTTCTCAGGGTCCCTGTATTTTACTGCTAACCATTCGGCCAACATAGCACCTCTGGGCTAGACAGGTTTGCACGCAGTCTTATACTGAGCGTCTAAGTCGCTGGTCAGAGCTAAAGCGGACTTAGCCTGCCACTTGGGCGATAAGATGTACTATTTTTCACGCCGCTGCGTGCTGATTCCCGAGCGAATCTAAGAAGCGTGAATGAAGGACGACAAAACGGAAAATGGGCCTTATTAGTGTGTAAATGGACTGTCGACTGCGTATATAGGTATTTTGATATGACTTGTGGCCAAGGATCGTTGATGAATATTGAGGAAAAGAAGGGGACTCTAAAGTGGAGCCCTTTCTCAATTATGCATTTGTTGGACTTGGAACAATGTGACAAAACATATTGAAAATGGCGTTGGTATCAGACCTAATTGCGTTAAGTTGTCAAGTAGAAGGGAGTGCTCTACAGAATCAATGGCTTTGGAAAGATCCTTGGAATATGGAGCCAGGACTATTTGTCCAAATCATGAAAATAAATCAATGTTACATTTTAACAGAGCAGTGGTGGTTGAGTACCTTGATCGGAAAAACCCTAGATGGATAGGGAACAAAATATGAAATGCATTTGTGTAGTGATCTAAACTGGTTGGAAAATCAAATTTTTCAAAAATTTGCAACTGCACAAATATTAGAAATTGGCCGGGAAAATTGTTTAAGTCAGTGGAAGTGCTTTTCAATACACTTACCAATTTCATTGGTGTGGACTTTCTGTTATTGTATCTGGTTTAATTTGATATTTTTTTTGGTTTCCCTTGCTGTGAGTTTTGCTTCCTCGTCTGTCTTGTTGATTGTTTGCCCTCATGATGTGCTACCACTGTGTCCCCCTGTGTGTATTTAGACCCTGTGTCATTGTCCTCTTTGGTTTGTGGACCATATGTTGTTTTCCCCCCCTTCTCTTGTTCCCGGTTTCAGTGTTTACTTTTATTGGCCTTTATTAAAATTATATTCATTTTAGCAGTTCTGCTTTCGGTGCGGTTCTCTATGACAACCAAGGATTAATCCAGACCACCAGAGGCTCACAAGCCTTTGGGCATGAATTTGGCGTACTAGAACATGTTTCACCTCCAGCCAACTACATCAAGTGGTGCTCCTTCACTCACTTCCATTGAAATGATGACAATGGTTGTGTAACACAGGTCATTCTAAAAAATAATATAAACGCAAAACAGTAATTTTAAAATGTATATTTCAACCCAACTGAGGTGTCAATACAAATGATGTACAAAAGTTTTGGTGTAGCCATCGTCTATGTTTCTGACTTACTGATTGTAACCTCGCCCGGGGATACCCATGCTGGTACGCGCTCTTAATCTAACATAACTTACCAGAGAGTCCTGTAAATTAAGGCCCAAATTGTTCGCAATGAATTTGGAAACTAATCACAAAATTGGATTGGCTATGGCCATAGTAGTATTCAAGATAATTGGCTCTGGGCTGTGTGCGATGACTCGTACAGGAGGATCTTGGAGTGACGTCGTATGTTCCATATTATCCGCTCCGGATAGTCTTCTTAAAGATACCCAAAGACATCATCCCCGCGGCAGACATCCTCATCAGTTCCTGGAAGGTTTCGCAAGGGTTTAAAAAAACTAGCTATCCTTGAGAAGGAGGGGAGGACACAACTGTTGGCACTTGTGAGGATCTCATCCAATTCTTGAGGGTACTGCTACTTGACTAGTGGTTCTGCCATGCTCCCCAGAGTCGATTGGTACTGCACACACAACGGTCTGGGATCGAGGCAACGCTAACTCCTTCAGGAGATAAAAAACGAAATTCATCGGAGTATTACTTAAAGATCCTCCTTAATCTTAGCAATCCCAAAATACACAGACTATATAACCCCCCCTTCGCCCCAAAAAAATATTGAATACTTTAAAAGCTGCTAATTTATCGTACGAAAATGTTACTACAAAAATTGCCCACGTTATAAATATCCATCCCTTTCTTCCCCTTATACATTTCTGGATGGGGGCGTGGTGGCTGTCATGAGCCTGCACCATAGTTCAAAAGCACCCTCATTAGTAGTGTATATATTAATTAAATCTACATTAATAAAACATGCATAGCCACCTGTAATATTATTAAATATTTGATAAAAAACTAAACTAAACCTAAAATCTTTAAATAAAAAGACTGGTGTCAATACTTTTTATAATTGAAGCTTGCGTTGTATCATGAGGTGGAGATGAGTGAGGACTCTCAAACGCAGGAAATGCCATAATTAAGATTTAATATACAATTAAGTCCAAGGCAAAAAACACAAACCTCCAAAATCCAAAGTACCGAGGAACCCAGAGGGAACTTGACCATGACAATGAACCAAGCACACAGGGACAAGAGAGGGGAGCGAGAAGCATCAGGTAATTAGGGACACAGACGATCACAGAAGAACACATAGGGCGGGGCAGACAATCAACAGGGGACAGGACATGAAGTATAAAACTGAAATGAACCAGAGTACATAATGTCAAAATGAAAACCAAAATACAGAAATAATAAATCCACACCATGGAAACAGTGGAACCTCAGTACATCAGATAAAATTAACAGCTCACCATGAGTAGTTTTGGACTCTAGGGACAGTTAAGAGATATTGCAGGACCTAAGTGTCCCAGAGGGTTCATAAATAAAATAAAAATGCGAATTTAAGATACATAAACAGGACCTGAGGATTATTTAAAAACATTCATAAAGCAGTATATTAAAATCAAAAGGTATCTTACAAAATAATGCGCCCAAACACAATCCTTTTTTGCAGAGGTCGTGGCGTTTTTCATGACATGGCTCAAACCTGGTTGGATGGATGTGGAAGTCAAAAGCCTCTCCAAAATATTGCCCCTAAATTTAACATCATATTTCATGGAGGAGGTTTTCCCCAATGGAGAGCCGACAAAGTCGTCGTGGTATGGAATGCAGCAGAACCAAAGATCCATCGCACACAAAATATTTACATGCCTTTTACAAGGCATTTTTTACAAACATTCTCCATCCCTGCATCTGTCATAACGTTGCCTGTAAAAAAGTATATAATGGAATGGGTTCGTGTGGTGTGATCCAAGTAGCAGAGTAGCTATGGGCAGTGGTGAGGCACCTTTTGAAAGGGTTTCTTACCACGGTCTCATTCCATAAAATGGCTTGAGTGTCTTCCTCTGCACTATGCACCCTGTAGCATCCAGGTAACACCAATGTCCTCTTTGATCTTGACTGGAAAATATTTAGACTTTTTTGGATACAGCATGATTCCTTTAGGGTGTTGATAATCTTCTGAATTAATCTCATCAGGCACCAGTTGGTGTTCTGAAAGGACATTCACTGCTGTTTCATTGGATAAGGTATATTATTTTTTCTCTGTACGAGGGGCTTCTGTCCTTGCAAACCAGACTCAAAATACAATTCCAAATGGGTTCTATTTTTCTCCAGGTTACCAAATATACCTACAATTTGTCTGCCCCTTGATCCCACTGGGTCTGCATATTAACTATTCTGTGCGGTGAGCCGCCCCAACCCGTGACCAGTAAAGTCACACGACCCTTCAAAACTGATGTCAGTAGGCACTGGGACTGAAGCTGTTACCGTACAGTCTTTATTGTACAAAAAGTGTACATGAAAAGTGGCTTCTCTAGCTTTTTGATGTTATCAATTAAATGCCTCTTGATCCAAAACTGCAAAATGGTCCCTGAACTGTCTTTAGACCTTTGCCGCAATTAAATTTGTCAATTTTAATCAGGGAAATAATTATCTTTGCATGATTTTTCCAATTTTGCATCATTTTATTCCACATATAAAAAGGGGTGGTTTGGCGTAAGTAGGCAAATGAAAGCATTTGTCTTTCTTCATGGCTTGAGACCAGGAGCCCAGAAATAGAAAAGGCCAACAAGAAATAAAAGAACAGGCAATGGTTGTGATAATTCAATTAACTGTAATCATTCCAAGCAACTCAACATGTTTGGGTAAGAGCCTATTTTAAAATATTTACTAACCTGGAGGTTTCCAACATCAGACTAAAGTCGGAAAATATTTTGAATGATATACCTTGTTGACTGATAATTCTTTCCCATTTTTTACCCTCAGTGTCTTCGAGTTTCCTCTGATATTGGAGAATGGGGGAAAGTTTTTTTCCACGTCAGTCTATAATAATATGATCATGAAATTTTACAAATGTTACTCTTATTTTCATTGTCTAACTTGCCACTCTATGTCTTCTATCAGAAGAAACAGGGTGGTTCCCAACATCAGAACTAAATGAATAGAGAGATCCTTCCATTTCTATTACCCAAACTTTGAAATAAATATCGTTTCCGATTTTTAACGATTTTTAGCTTGCATGTGTTTGCAATTATCCTCCTTGCGGTCACCGAATGGGGAGTTGGTCTTTGTCAAGTCCTTAACCATAGTATAATCTTTACACAAAAATAGAGAAGCATCAAATAACTTATTACGGGGGTGGATGTCCATTAATAATAAAAGTTAATATGGACTGTGTGGACCCCTGTTGCCAAAAATATAAGACTGTAAATCGGGTTTCGGCTACCATTCGGTGCATCCACAGGTACCCCGAAGCAGTTGCCTGCGGAGGCAAATTCATGAATCCGGGTCATCGTCAGGGCTCTGGTAAAGTTTTCTCATTGTTTTGGCTGCCAAGGGTCATCCAAAGTGATCAACGGTACCAATTAAGCGAAAGACTTGCACACTCTCTTCCAATTGGAGATAAAAACATGGTCACTCTGTTGTCTTATCACCCGAGAGTCAGGGTGCACATCGAAAAACTCCATTGAAACATGAACCCCACTAAACATCCGAGTCCACTCAACCTCCCGATCACGTCAATATCGCGCTCGGCTCGGTCGTGACCTTTATTAGTCCAACGACGTCTGTGCAAGGTGCGCCATCTGGCGTAAAACAATGACCTCCCCATAGACGTGGATAAGAGTCCCATCCCGACCTCCTCTAGACGTGGAAAACAGGTCTTCGGACTTCCGACGCAGAACGTCTTGATCTAGCAATACAATTACTATAGGCTGTGAAGCATTCTATGGTGTTGTTCACCTGACTGGTAGGCGTTTAGTGATTAAGCAAAATGTGGCCAGCTTGGGATACGTGTGTTCCACAGGTCCACGTGTTTGTTGTATCATTATCTTTACATATTTGTTTCGATTTTTTTTTTTTTCTATGCGAACAATTTTTCTGTTGGTTTAAAGCCTAATAAACACTCAACATAGGATTTACGTAGTGGCTAATAATAAAACTTGTGAATGTATGCAATTTGTTGAGCTAACAATCTCAAGTTTGTAAATAAGGGGTGAGCCACTTTGGAATTTATGCAAAATGCATGGGTCAACAAGTTTATTATAGCCACTACATAATTTCTAGGTTGTTGAGTGTTATTCCGTTTTTAACCAAAACCAAGAAAAATTGTTCGCTAAAAAAGTGGAAAAGTCAATCATTTCTCCGACCTGGGATTTGAACCTGCGTCGTTGGACTGAAGTCTATTACGCAACCGCCTACACCACTGCAGGCATATTTTTCTGACTATGTGAAAAAATAATAGCTAACATCCTAAACAACGAACGCCACCACTTATACGAGGTTACAAGCCTGACATGTGAGGGTCGTCGAGGACCTGTTTTCACGTCTACTCGACGTTTATGGGTGTGCTTCTGGACGTAAAGGCAATGCCTTCCCAGACGTTGAAATCTGTTACCTCTGGTCGCTGCCTGCTTTATTTTATGGAATGCACCTTCTAGTAATGTACACAGTCTGCACCGAGTTTTTAGATATAGATGTATCATTTCCACATTGAAAAGAGTTTGTGGAGACAGAAGTAAGTTGTTTTCTCACGTTATACGTGGAATTTTGTTAAGTATATTTCGTATATTATCTGTATTTTGAAATTTGCCTCGCACAGTGATGAATCTATAACATACCGGCTGGCATCTGCTCAGCTGCAAGGGAGACACCTTTTTTAGTTTTTTAAGGTAAAGTTTATAAATATGATTTTGTTTTTCATATTTCAAACTCTTTTTAGTCACATTAGAATTCTTAGGCTTAGACTGTCCAACAAACTCTGTGTTTAAAAAAGGTTATGATTCTGGAGTTTTAATTATAATAATTCAAATTATTATCAAAAGTTACTGTATAGATCACAATGGTTTATAAACTGCAAAAAGGACAACAGTCGAAAACCTAGTAAAAACTAAGTTTAAAAACAGGGGATGATCAGCTTTAATATTTGAGGACACTCCCATCATTTAGACACCTGTGATGTCATCAGTGGAGTTGAGTTCAGGTGTGGGACCATGTGGGACCATGTGGGACCAATAGGAGCACCACATGATGTTACCTGCTGTCAGAAAGAGAGTTTAATGTTCATGTATTGCTTTGTCTAATTAAATGGAGATTTAATGTCTTCCCAGCGTCGTCAATGTCAGAGGACTTTCACTTCTTCTCACTGTGGCTGTTTAAAATATGAGCCACTACAGTTGTTATTTTGGTTAGTTGCTTAGCTGCAAATATTAAATATCCATTCATCTGCTGCTTGGTAGCAAGCTAACTAGCGCTTGCAACCTCTATTCAATTTCTTACTTTTTCTTATAAACTTTAAAACCAGCCTATGTTAATTAACATACATTTACCTTTGGCTAATGCAGTCCAATTATTGTGAAATCCATAGCTAGTGTATAATTTTCATGCATGTTGCAATAACTAATGTTCTCGAGTGTCCTAATGTGTCATGTGTTGTTTGAGTCTTTTACAGGTGTCAGACTGTGTTGAAGGTGTTCGACAGGTAAGAATCACACTCTCACACATTGATTGTTTCTTCTGTATTATTATGTGGTTTTTCGAATAAACCTTATTTGGTGTATTCTCTTGAAAACATTCTTTTTCTCAGATTGTTCATGCAACTCACTCAAGCATGAGGGAAAAAGAACAACAAGGGGAAAATGCCCCCCTCGCGAAGAATGCAACATGTGTACCAGTATACAGGGGTAAGTCAGCTTTCAGGGGCTAATTTGTGTCCATGTGCAAAACAAATGCACATTTGCAATTGTTTTTTTACATGGCTTTACTCCAATGACCAAAGCCTTATCCCAAGTTTTCTAGACAGAGTGTCTTCCAGTGTTCAAGCGAGGGTGCAGTGCCTAAGGTTTGTATCCCCTGGTGATGGATTCGAGTGGTTGAGGGCATTACTAGAAAGTTATGTGTTGGTTATATCACTTTGCAACATTATGATGAAACTAAAACATGTTCCACATTTTCAGGGGCTGTGCTTGGACCTTGTTATGAGAGACTGCAGACAAGAGAGGACCACATGTTTGGAACACCTCAACATTCATTAAATGCATTCTTCTGCCTTTCAGATTGTGTTTGTACATCTGGGGAAACCTAGAGTTGTGGCGTGTGCCTGTTTATTACGGATCCAAACATAGGGCTACAATCATGTTTTTTGTTACTTTGCTGAATGTTCAGACTTAGTGTTCTATAACACTGTGCCCTGTGTGCTTGAACGTGTACTTTGATGTAGGAAACATGATTTTTTAATGCAGCTCCATTTGACAAATAATGACTGATATCCTTTACTACGTTGTTTCTCAGGTTTTTGACTGCTGTGTTTATCGTGTATTGCCCAGAGTCAGAACTAAACATTGGATAAAAGCCTGCATTTCAGTTTCACAAGGCTAAAATCTGGAACGGTCTTCCTGGGAAATGTGAGACCAGGCTTCTTCTTTGACAATGTTTTAAATCCCGGTTTAAAAACACTTCTGTTTCTGCTTCAATGGCGATTTTATGAGAGATTTTATTTTTTATCTTTTTAATTTACTGTCAATATTTATAATTGTAATGCCTGTTTTGATTGTTTCTATTTTTGTTTCAGTGTTTGAGTTTCCTTTGTTTTGACTGTGCTATACAAATAAACCTTGCCTGCCTATTGCAAAAAGTAGTCTCGACCCGTAAGTGATTCTGCAGAGGATAAGTAGTTTCAATAGAAACTGTAATGGGGAGTCATATCAACGTCAAAAATTTTGGTCATATAAGACGTCGAGAGGCTTCGTCGGACCCGACCCCGGTTCTGTACCACATTTCAACTTGAATGAACGTGGCCGCGATCGTCTTTGAAACGTCCAGATAAGTCCAGATGACGTTGAAATGACAGTGTTTTGCATCTGCTTGTTAGCGGGAACAACGGAGCAACGAACGTCATATGAAGGCAATATTTTGGTCATATAAGACGTTGCTAGGAGTCGGACCACGACGGTTCTGTACCCCATTGCACCTTGAAAGAACGTCAGATGACGTTGGAAAATTACGTTGTTTTTGAATCAGCTAGCTTAGTGGGAACGACTGAACCGAACGTCATATAAAACGTAATATTTTGGGCATATGAAGACATTGATAGGACGTCAGACCCGACCGGTTCCGTACCACATTCAAAACCTTGAATTGACGTGCCATCCAGTAACATTTGGAGGTTGATGGTGACGTCGGGAGGAAACGACGTCGAGGAACAACGTTCATTCAGCACCCACCAGTGACCTTATTCGACGTTCCAAATTACGTTGATTCAACGTATCGGCTTGCTTAGTGGAAGTCCATGTTGAGGACGCCACTGCTTTGAGTCACAAAGAGAAAGTGAAAAGTGTGCCCTTGTGCTGTTTGTGCTGGAGAAGAAGAAAGCTGTGCAGGAGTGGTTGCGGTTCAGCCCGGTCCGCAGGCAACATCATCAAGCCAGGAAAGCGATGACTTTTACTATAGGTCTGCTGAGCCAGATCAAGGCCTTACATAAGAAACTCTATACTGCGGGACCTGGTAGTTAAAGGCACAGTATCGAGACTTGATATAACCATCAATATTGGTATCACATGGCACCAATAAGCAAGAAAATGCGGTTGCATTTTGTCTAATATGAATGTGCAAGTTGATACCAATCAGCCACAATCTGTATTATTTTTAAATAATTGTTACCTGTTAATGAGCCATGGTAAATGAGCATGATATAGTCTACATCAGGCATGTAAAGTCATATACATCAGAGGGCCAATAACACAAATTTGCTGCGAGCCGAGGGGCCGGATGGTTCAATGTTTATTATACTCATTGCCTGTCAGCCTATTTCAGACAGGTACTACCATATTGCCAGCGTTTTGATTGATTTTTATAGATTTTTAGGACCCAAGACTATTGTTTATTGTGTACTTTATGACTATCTGGAAATCCGAAACCCGATTCTGAAAGAATTTGCCTGTCTACTTTCATCAGCAAAAAGAATTTTGTTTTAGCTTGTATATCCCGTTGAGTAGCGAGGGAGTTTTACTGAAATCACCAAAAAAGCTGAGAAAAAGAGGCCACAATAAAGGCATTAGCTGTTTTCAAAACCATTCAGCGAGCGCTGCTGCCACCTGCGGGCTCGATTCCAATATGCTCTTCAAGCTTATCCCCCCAAACACATATTAGAATAAAATAGACATCTGGAACATGAAAATAGCGGAAAACGCAATTGCGTAATAGTGCGTCAATGGCAGGCAACGGGCCATGTAAATTCATTTGCGGGCGGGGATTTGGCCGCGGGCTTGACTTTGCACAAGTGGTCTACATGATAGGTCAGTGGTCCATTTTATACTTGCTCTTGGAATGATTTACTTATACATCAATTGATGTGTCGCTTCTTGAGACAATAACCTTGGTCTTCATGGTTGCTGTCTGTTAAAATCTTGTAGTTTTTTTTTTTTTTTTTCCGAATTTCAGCTCTGTTGTGGACTGGTGAGAAAGCTTGTCTCCTGAGCCCCGTCCACCCAAGAGTTGACAACACCCCCCAAAAACATGCTGATGCACCCATACTGAGAGTGACGGGGCCAGGTGAAACGTCACGTTCCACACCTTGAAGACCTTCCAAGTAAGTTTTTTGTTAATCTGTCATTTTTGTGTGATAAGGGTTTCTGCGGGGGGCATATAAAAATTTTCGGTGATTAAAAGGACAACTAAGCACAAATCAACTTTTTGAGGGGCTTATAACTGCCGATAAATATTGTTTCTTATTGCGCTCTCTACATTGTCTGGTAATAATTTTCTTGGACATTTTAGTGCCAAAATAGATAAACTCTCACTTTGAAGCCTAAATACCGCTGTGTAGCGCCCTCTCTAAATTTATTCTTTGGCTACACTACATTTGAATTTTCGGTGCCGCGTCCTCCCCATTTGCTCTGCCAGCATGTTGTATCGGTCCGCGCTCTGTGATCGGCGGTATAAAAGCCAGCCAGAGTCTCGCAACGCCCCCTGTGCGAGTTAGAGTTGGAATACGGGCGAGCCGCTTTTAACATCGATTTCAGGTTAGCAATTTATTAGCATAGTATTTTAGAAGTTTTTTAGCGCAGCGTTTCTCGTGTGTAGTTAACTGTAGTCAGGTAGTTTCTGTAGCCGTTTTGTGGGACGTTGGAAGCACAACATGCCGGTCACGACGCGGCCAGGGAGCGGGAGATGAGGAGGGAAGACCCGAGACGGGGATTTGATCTTACAGGCCCCGCTGTGAGAGCCACTGCACTCACATCCCCGACCTCTCCGTCTAAATAATGACAACCGAGCAGAGACCGCTCACCCACAACTCCCCCTCCCCGCGTCTCCCAACGCCTCTCGCCACGCCTCCTTTCTTCCTGGAGTTTTTTTTACTTTTTGGGATAGTGGGGTGGAGTAAGATCTGGATAGGGGTGTTTAGTCGCTTCTTTTTTAAGTGAAATTTGTCCAAAAATAAGCCTTAAATATATTTACATTTTTGCATTAAAGTAGATTCAAAACTGGCATTTAACTGGAAAATGTATAAGGGGAAATTATGACATGCGCGACGCCTGTATTAACCTTTAACACGCAAAACTCACCCCCCCCCCCCCCCCCCCCCCACCCCCCCCCACACCCCCTCTTGCCATTATTAGCCTTCTTATGCTTGTGTGATGTCATCCATTCTAATGCATTGTAGTGACTTTCCTTTTTTTCATCCTTGTCATGGTCATATTTCTATTACTTTAAAGGTGTGAAAATCGGGTCGCGATGATGTCACTATCTCATCCAATAGTTGGAGACGGCACAAAAACTTGTACCCACCTCGCCAATGGTCTGGCTCGGGTGTAATGATGGGCTCTTTGATTTGAAGTCCTCCTCAAGGGTCAACCTGAAAGGGGGCGTCAGCAAATTGGATCCTAATGCCGAGCGTCGGCAGGCTCTCGACCCGAGGAACTATTCAAGCTCTGCAAGGTAACTTATTCTTAGAGTTTTTGGGTTGTCTTCCAGTTTTGATTGCATTATGCAGGAGGGAGGATGAGCGGGGGCTATGGGGAGAGGAAGAGGTTGGCGAGTCGGGGACGGGATGCTTAAGCGGATGAATTGGGTGGAATCGTTGTTCTGTTCCCACTGATGCTGTTGTTAAAACAGTTTCCGGTACGGCCATAGACGCTGATGTGAGAAAGTCCATTCAATAGTCGAATTTCGGAGCTAAGACACCAGGTGAAGCGCAAAAGTTTGTAATTGTTTTAAGTTTTTGTACTTGCACTTTTGCGGAAGTGCGTTTAAAGTTTGCACTAGATTTTGCCCTGTTAAAAACTGTACCCTCTTACCTCAACATCCTCTGGGATTTGTTATTTATCTGAATTAGAAAATAACGTTTGGCTTTTGATTAGATGCACATTAGTCTGTGTTAATTGCCATACACATGTTTGCATATATATATATATATACCTCTTTATTTATATATATAATTACCTGTTTCTATATTAACATATATTTCAAATACATTGTAACATTTTAAACTATAAAGGCGGGGGGGGGGGGAATTTTTTTGGTCCACTCTAGTTTTACTGGCTGTGATTTTTGAAGTCTCTCGTTCAAATGGAATGGGGCAGCGCCGGCTGGCGCATGCCAGATGCGTTTTTCCACAATTTTTCTTGTGGGCGGGACACTCGCGGCCAATTTGGATTGTTCCAGGTAGAGCACATTTTTTTTGGACATTATTTAGAACGCGGAGATAGGCGTGACTCTGTCGTTAATCTATACAGTCTATGGAAAAAAAACACATCTGCGCTGGAGACTTCAAAAATTCACAGCAAGGTAAAACTAGGTGGACCAAAAAATTCACCCCCTCAGCATTGACACAAATTGGAACGGCGCTTTGGCCAAGAGCCAAACTTTTGTTCAGCCAGTAAAGCGTTTTTGAGGAGGTCTGCCAATGGGAATATGTTAGTATTGGCTCATTTTCTCTCCACTCTCTCTACTCAGCTGTTTTTGTTAGATGCATTAGTTTAGCAGTTGTTGCCATCCTTGTTGTTTTACACCGCCTACTCTTATTTAGGTATAAATAGACTTGGCATTTTTTGTTTCCTTCTTTTGTTGACTAGTTTTGTTGAGTTTGTTATTTTGGCACAACTGGGCGACGCCACTCCCACCATTGTTATTCCTTTTTTTTCGTTTAGTTTTATAAAAAGGAAATTGCCAAAACCCACTGTGAGTGACTCCGGCCGGCTGAGTGTATACTGAGACGCTGCGCAAACATTTCCAGGCTATTAGCAGCAACGCAACTGACCAGGGCTCCTAATGCAAATTTTCCAGCGTTCATACAAGGTTGAAAAAACTATGTAGTTCTAGCGCTCACCACTGCCGGCCAGTAGTGGTAAGAAAGAAACAACCCCCCTCCTGGCCAGTATACCCACTTCTGTGCCAGCCTCGCCGAGCGCCAACATCATTTCTGTAATATTAACAGCAGTTGATGAAAATGGAATGAAGCTCGGACAAACTTTGCAGAGGTCTCGTTTGGATGACCGAAGGAGTAGAATTATCCTCTCTGCCGAGCTCGAAGCCCACAAGCTAGTTT
Source organism: Knipowitschia caucasica (assembly GCA_964034765.1). Lineage (NCBI taxonomy): Eukaryota > Metazoa > Chordata > Actinopteri > Gobiiformes > Gobiidae > Knipowitschia > Knipowitschia caucasica. The sequence goes on along the minus strand of OZ035838.1, from coordinate 9,902,868 downwards.
GTGTCCCGCCGCCATTGTTGTTTGTTTTCCGCTACTGTGCATGTTCCAAAATTTACGTGCGGGGAGCTGCAGCTGCGGGGAGGATGGGGGTCAGCTCATGCAGGAAATTCACACCTTTTTCCCCTCACGCGGGTGTGAAAGAGAACCCGCTGAGCCGAGTATCTTGGTTGTCCCACTCTGCAGGTCTGGATCTGAATTCTTACGTTTTTCCCTCCCTGGAACACAGTCTTCGTCCTGAGGGTTAGTAGCAACAGACCATCCAACTATAGTTTTTTATGCCACATTGTCTCTGTGTAGCTGTCCTCTGTTTCAATTATTGTTTCATCTATCCTGGTATAACAAAATTGGGGGTCGGGGGCCTCGTCCAGGGATACTTTGAAACAATTCATTGTCTCCTTGTGGTCTAGTGTATTAGAGAGGGTGTGCCCAATCCATGGTGTTCGTTTTACAGATTTCATTGAGGGACTCCCACTTTTCAGCCATCTTCCAGGTTCAGTAGAACTCAACCTTCGTGGTGTAAGCAACAACAGGGAGATGCCTTCTCATCACGCAAGGGATGGCCGGATGTTTTGCTGGTCACTCCGTATGCTGTAGGAGCTTCCAGCATATTCACATCGAGGACCTGAGGCGGCCTTCGGATCCCCCAAGGTGTGGTGAAAGACGTAGTTGGTGTTCACTCAGCTTCTTGTATTTTACAACATAAGGACAGAGAAATGGTAGTGGTCATTGATGAGCATGGTATTGGTATAAGAGAAGTTGGGAGCCCGTGTCACCAGGCTTATACCGAAGCTCGTTGACCATACGCCTTCTTGTCCAAATGCTGCTTCATTTCGGTCTGGAGAAGCCGAAGACCAGCTGGGGAGCAACGCTAGTTATAAACGCATACCCAAAGTGTAGTGACATACTCTGGGATGTTTTTGGACAGGGTATTTGAGGTTTAATGAAGGTGCTCTTTTAGATAACCTTCAAAGGCCCTGGGGCGCCACGGTGGTCTGAGTGCGATAGCACTCTCGCTATCATGCAAAGAAGGTCCTGGGTGCGTATCGACCGGTCGGACCAGGGCCTTTCTGGAATGGAGTTTGCATGTTCTCCCGTGTCTGCGTAGGTTTCCTCCAGGTACTCCGGTACCCCTACCACTAAAAATATGTACAAATAGGTATGGCATGCGCCTTCTTACTGGCGACCCGCTCCCATCTCTGAGTGGATGCGGAGAGACAAATGCCCAAACTAACAATTGTAAACCGCTTTGAGACTCTGATGTGCAGTGAAAGACGGGTTTATAAATAAAGATTACTTACTTACTCAGACTTCTGGCCAAGACTAGTGGGCTGGGCTGAACCTTCACCACTCCTGCAAGCTTCTCCAGCAGCAAACACCAGCACAAGGGGCACACTTTCACTTTCTTTGTTGACTCAAAGCCAGTGCATCCTCAACCATGGACTTCCCACTAAGCAAGCCGACGTTTGAATCAAGTTAATTTGAACGTCGCATATAGGTCACTGGTGGGGTGCTGAATGAACGTTTTCTCGACGTCGTTTCCGACGTCACCTCAACCTCCAAATGTTTCGTTGTTGGATCGTCAATTCAAGTTTGAATGTGCGCCCCTACGGAACGGTGGGTCTGACGTCCTGATCAAGGCTCATAGGACCACAATATTGACGTTTATATGATCGTTGTTTTCAGTCCGTTTCCCACTAAGCAAGCAGATGTCAAAAAACGTAATTTCAAGTCATCTGGACGTTCATTCAAGGTTGCAACTGTGGTACAGAACCGGTCGGTGTCCGACGTCCTATCAACGTATTATATGGACCAAAATATTTGCCATCTATATGACGTTCGTTTTCCGTTGTTCCCACTAAGCAAGCCAGATGTCAAAACACTGTCCTTTCAAACGTCATCTGGACCGTTATCTGGACGGTTTTTTCCCCCAAATGACGTCGCGGCCCCGTTCATTCAAGGTTTGCAATGTGGTACGGAACGGTCGGGTCCGAGTCCTCTCGACGTCTTATATGACCAAATATTGCCGTTTATATGACGTCCATTTCAGTTCTATAGACCTACTTAACCTCTGCAGAATCACTTACTGGTCGAGACTACTTTTTGCAATAGGGCAAGGCAAGTTTATTTGTATAGCACGTCAAAACAAAAGGAAAACTCAAAGCACTGAAACAAAGATCGAAACAATCAACAAGGCATTACAATTATAAATATTGACAGTAAATTAAAAAGGATAAAAAAATTAAAAATCTCTCTTATAATCTTCATTTGAAGCCGAAACAGAAGTGTTTTAAACCTGGATATTTAACATTGACAAGAAGGAAAGCCTGTCTACATTTTCCAGGAAGGACGTTCCCGATTTTAGCCTTGTGTAATCTGAAATGCAGCTTTATCATGTTTAGTTCTACTTGGGCAATAAACATAAAACCCCGCATACAAAAAAACCTTAGAACAACTGTAGTAGAAGGATATCAGTATTCTTGCCAAATGGGAAGCGGATTAAAAATCATTGTTTCTCTACATCAAAGTACAAGTTAAAGAAACAGGGCACCTGTTTTAAGAAACTACTGTATGAACGTTATATGCCAAAGTAAAAAAAATGATTGTATCACTATGTTTGGATCAGTATTAAAACAGGCTACCACGCTACACTCGAGGTTCCCCAGATGTAAAACACACTTTCTGAAAGCAGAAGATGCAGTTATTTGAATGTTGGAGGTGTTCCAACATGTGTCCTCTCTTGGTCTTCCAGTCTCTCATCACAAGGTCCAACACAGCACCTGAAAAATGTGAACATGTTTAGTTTCAACATAATGTGGCAGAAAGTGATATAACAAACATAACTTTCTATAATGCCTCAAACCCCCTCGATCCATCAACCATGTGATACAAAACCCTTGGCACTGCACTCGCTTGAGACACGGAAGGGACTCTTGTCTGAGAAACTTGGGATAAGGCTTTGGTCATGGATAATTCCATGTAAAACAACCAATTGCAAATGTGCATATGTTTTGCACATGGACACACATGAGCCCTGAAAGCTACTTACCCTGTAAATTTATCGTACACATGTTGCTCATTTCCGAGGGGGCATTTTCCCACTTGTTGCTCTTCTTCCATCATATTGAGAGAGTTGTGAACAATTGAGAAAAAGATGTTTTCAAAGAGAAAAACACCAATAATGGTTTATTCTAAAAACAACATAATAATACAGAAGAACAATCAATGTGTGAGAGTGCTTATTCTTACCTTGAACACCTTCAACACAGTCTGACACCTGTAAGACTCAACACACATGACACATTGGAATAATCTCAGAACATTAGGGTTATTGCCACAATCATGAAATTATTACCTCTATGGATTCACAATAATTGACTGCATTAGCAAAGTAAATGTATTTAATTAACATATGGCAGGTTTACAGTTTATAAGAAAACGTAAGAAATGAATAGAGTTGCAAGCGTAGTTAGATTGCTACCAGCTGCTGAATGCGATACTTAATATTTGCCAGCTAACAATAACAAAAAGAACAAATGTACGTGGCTCATTTAAACAGCCCACAGTGAGCAGAAGGGAAGTCCTCTGACATTGAAGCCAGCCACCGAAGACATAAATCATTTTATTAAACAAGCAATACATGAACATTAAAACTCTCTTTCTGCAGCAGGTAAACATCTGTGTGCTCTATGGTCCCACATGGTCCCCCATCCCCCTCCCCCCTCCCCACATGGTCCCACACCTGAACTCAACTCCAAAACTGATGACATCTCAGGTGTCTACATGATGGGAGTGTCCCAATATTAAAGTGATCTCCATGTTTTTAAAACTTAGTTTTCTAAAGTATGTTGTCTTTTTGCAGTTTATAATAACCATTGTGAAATATACAGTAACTTTGATAATAATTGCATTATTATTTTAATAATCAAGAATCTTAACCTTTTTTAACACTAGTTTGTTGGACAGTCTAACCTACAGAATTCTAAAGTAGCTAAAAATAGTGTGGAAAAATATGAAACAAACAATATCATATTTTTACACTTTAATTAAAAACTAAAAAAAGGTGTCTCCCTTTCAGCCTGAGCAGTGCAGCCCGTTATTATTATAGATTCATGCACTGGCAATTCAAAATACAGGGATAATATACAACTATACTTTAACAAATTCCACGTTTCGTGAGTAAACTAACTTAATTTCTGTTCCAACTCTTTTCAATGTGGAATGATAATCTTATCTAAAATGTCAGACTGTGTACTTACTAGAGCGGGTGATTCCAAGTAAATAAGCAGGGGCAGCGACAAGGTACAATTCAACGTCTGGGAAGGCCATTGCTTTACCGTCAAGATGCACACCACGTCGATTAGACGTGTAAAACCGGCCTCGACCGACTCACAGGTCAGGCTGTCACCTAGTATAAGTGTGCGTCGGTTGTTTTAGGGATGTTCTCTATTATTTTTTTCACAGTAGTCCGAAAAAAATTGCTGGCGTGCGTGTAGCGGTTGCGGAATGACGACTTCAGTCGCACCGGCGCAGGTTCAAATCCCGGTCGAAATGTTTGACTTTTCACTTTATAGGAACAATTTTTCTGTTTGGTTAAAAACGAATAAACACTCAACATAAGGGATTATGTAGTGGCTAATATATAAAACTTGTGAACCATGCATTTGCATTAAAATCTCAAATTGCTCACCCTTATTTCAACTGAGATTGTTAGCACAACAAATGCCATTCCCTTCACAAGTTTTTTATTAGCCACTACGTCATCCTATGTTGAGTGCTTTATAGTCTTTAACCACACAGGAAAATTGTTCGCTTAAAAATCGAACCAAATATGGTAAAGATAATGATACACACACAGCTAAACCACCTAACAACAAAAACAACACACACACACCAAAACACAAAAAAAACACAACCAACAAAACACAGTGGACTTGAACACACGTTATCCAAGGCTGCAACCATTTGCTTAATCCACTACGTACCGTCAGGCTTACACTAGATTGCTTCAACAGCCTATATAATTGTGATTGCTAGTTCAAGAGTTACTGCTGTCGGAAGGGCGATGACCTGTTTTTTCCAGTCTAGAGGAGGTCGGATTGGACGTCATATCCACGTATATGGGAGGGGGGTGTGTGTTGTGGTGTGTGTGTGTGGGGCGGGGGGTCATTGTTTTTCGTCCAGCTGCGCACCTTGCCACAGACGTCGTTTGGACAGTAAATAAACAGTCACGACCGGATCGACGCGATATTGGACGTGATCTGGAGGTTGAGTGGACGTCGGCATGGGTTTTTTTCCTCAGTGGGTTCATGGTTAATGGAGTTTTTCGTGTGCACCTTTGTGCGACTTCTCGGGGGTGGGGTGGATAAGGACTAGAGTGCTGTTTTATCTCCAATGTGGGAAGAGAGAGTGCAAAGGACTTTCGACTTGAAGTTGGTACCTTGATCACTTTGGATGACCCCTTGGCAGACCAAACATGAGACAACTTTACCCAGAGGCCCTGACGATGACGTACAGAATTTCCGCAGGCAATGCTTCGGGGTACCTGGTGGGATGCACATAAATTGAGAGCAGAAACCGATTTTACAGTCTTAGTTTTTGGAACGGTCCCACACAGTCAATATTAACCTTTTATTATTACTGGGATCCTCACCCCGGTATATGTTATTTGAAGCTTCTCTATTTTTGTGTAAAGATTATACTATTAGTTAATGACTTGACAAAGACCACTCCCATTCGGTGACCTCAAAGGATAATGCCAACACATGCAGCTAAAATCGTAAAATCGGACGATATTATTTCAAAAGTTTGGTAATAGGAATGGCAACGATCTCTCTATTTTAGTCTGATGTTGGGAACCACTTCAGAGTCTTCGGTTGAAGACATAGAGGTGCCTAGTTAGACAATGAAATAGAGTAACATTTGTAAAAGTTCAAGATATATTATTTTAGACTGAACGTGGAAAAAAAACTTTCCCCCATTTCTCCAATTCAGAGGGAAATCGAAGGACACTGAAGGTAAAAGGGGTAATGATTATTCAGTCAAAGGTATATCATTTAAATTTTTCCGACTTTAGTCTGATGTTGGGGAAAAAAACCCTCCAGGTTAAGTAAATATTTTAAATTATGCTTCTACCATAACAGATTGAGTTTGCTTGGATTGATTACAGTTAATTGAATTCTCCAACCATTGCTGTTTCTTTTATTTCTTGTTGGCCTTTTTCTATTTCTGGGGCTCTGTCTCAAGCCTGAAGAAAGACAAATTCTTTCCATTGCCACTTACCCCAACCAACCCCTGTTTTATATTTGGAATAAAATGGATGGGCAAAAAATTGGAAAATTCATGCAAAGATAATTATTTTCCTGAATTAAATTGGACAATTTAATTGCGGCAGGACTAAAGACGTTCATCCATTTTGCAGTTTTGGATTCAAGAGGATTTTATTGAAAACATCAAAAAAATAGCGAAGCCCACTTTTTCATGTACAGCTTTTTGATACATTTAAAGTCTGTACGGAACAGCTTCAGTCCCAGTGCCTACTGCCATCAGTTTGAAGGCCCGGTGTGACTTTACTGGTCACGGGCTCACCGCACCAGAATAGTCAAATATGCAGACCAGTGAGTCAAGGGCAGAGACAAATTGTAGGTAAATTTTATACCTGGAGAAAAATAGGAACCCTTTGAAGCTTGTATGAGTCTGGTTGCAAAGACAAGGCCCCTCCGAACAGAGGAAAAAAATATACCATATCACAATGAAACACATTGAATGTCTTTCAGAACAGCCAACTGGTGCTGATGGAGATGTAATACAGACGATTATGCAACACCTAAAGGCATCATGCTGTAGTCAAAAAGACTAAATCATCTTTCATTCAAGATGCAAAGAGGACATTGTTACCTGGATGCTACAGGGTGACTTTAGTGCAGAGGAAGACACACCACGCCATTTTTGGAATGAGACCGTGGTAAGAAACCCTTCCAAAAGGGCCTCACCACTGCAATAGCTACTTCTGCTACTTGTGATCACACCCACCATCCATTATATACTTTTTACAGGCATTTCTGACAGATGCAATGAGAATGTTTGTAAAAAATGTTGTAAATGGCCTGTAATGTTTGTGTGGCGATGGATCTTGGTTCTGTGCATTTCCCTGACCCGGACGTTTTGCGGCTTCATTGGAAAAACCTCCCTCCATATATATCGCGTTAAATTATGGGCAATTATTTTGGAGAGGCTTATGACTGCCACATCATCCATCCCCTGTTTGAGCCATGTACATGAAAAACGCCAAAGACTCTGCAAAAAAAGTATTGTGTGGGGGCATTAATTTTGTAGATACTTTTGGATTTTTTTTATAATTAATATACTGTTTATGAATGTTTTAATAATCTCAGTCCTGTTTATTTATCTTATTCGCTTTTATTTTATTTTATGAACCATCTGGGACACTTTAGGTCCTCAATAATTCTTAACTGGCCCCTAGGAGTCCAAACTACTCATGGTGAGGCCTGTAAGTTTATCTGATGATCTGAGGTCCCTGTTGTCATGGTGTGGTTTTTTATTTCTGTATTTGGTTTCATTTTGACATTAGTTCCTCTGGTTTCATTTCAGTTTTAACTTCATGTCCCTGTTCCCTGATGAATTGTCGCCCCGCCCTGATGTGTTCTTCTGTGTCTGTCTGTGTCTATATGTACCTGTGCTTCTCTCCCTTTGTTGCTGGTTCATTGTCTTGTCAAGTTCCGTCCTGTTCCTGGTTACTTTGGATTTTGGAGTTAGTGTTTTTTTTTGCCTTGGACTTAATTTTATTATATCTTATTAATGGGCATTCCTGCGTTTGAGTCCAACTCATCTCACCTCTGATACCACTGCAAGCTTTCAATTATATAAAAGTATTACACCAGGTCTTTTTATTAAGATTTTAGTTTAGGTTAGTTTTATCAAATATGTAATAATTTTACAGTGGTATCATGTTATTAATGTAGATTTAATTATTTATATAACACTACTAATGAGGTGCTTGTGAATGGGTGCAGCTCTGACCTGCCACCCCCCCATCCAGAAATGTATTATGGGGAAGAAAAGGGCATGGTATTTCTAAGGCAATTTTTGTGTCATTACTTTACATACATTCAAGCTTTTTAAAATTATTCCATATTTTTTTGGGGCGAAGGGGGTATTGTCTGTGTTTTTGATGGCTAGATTAATGAGGATCTTTAAGTCATAGCTCGATGAATTCCTTTTTTGTATCTCCTGAAGGAGTTAGCTTTGCCCCTCGTACTCCCAGACCGTTGTGTTTCAGCCAATCGACTCTGGTGGAGATGGCAGAACCACAAGAGTCCAAGTCGCAGTACCCTGCAAGAATTGGATGAGATCCTCACAAGTGCACAGTTGTGTCTCCTCTCCTTTACAAGGATATGCTAGTTTTAGAACCTGCGAAACCTTCGGGAATGATGAGGATGTCTGACGCTGTGGATGATGGTCTTGGTTCTTATAGAAGACTATCCGGAAAGCGGATAACTGGAACATCGACGTACTCAAGATCCTCCTGTACGAATCATCTGCCACACCAGCCCAGAGCCAATTATCTTGAATACTACTATGAAGCCTAGGCCAATCCATTTTGTGATTAGTTCCAAAATTCCTGCCGATCCATTTGGGCCTTAATTTACAGACATCTGGTAGTTATGTAAAGATTAGAGCGCGACCAGCCTTGGTCAATCCCCGGGAGGTTACAAACAGTTAGACCAGAAACATAGAACATGGCCTAACCAAAACTTTGTTCAGGCAATTGTAGAAACCTCAGTTGGGTTGAATATACCTTTTTAAATTTACTGTTTGCGTTTATTATTTTTTAGAATGACCTGTGTGCCCACACCATTGGTGCAAACTTTTCAATGAAGTGATTGAAGGAGCACCCCTTGATGTAGTTGGTGGAGGTGGAAACATGTTCTATTCGCCAAATTTCATGCCCAGCTGTTGAGCCCTCTGTCGGTCTGGATTAATCTTTCCTTGGTTGTCAGACGATGAACGCAAAAGCAGAACTGCAAAAGTAAAATAATTTAATAAATGCCAAAAAAAGTAAAAACTGAAACCGGAACAAGAGAAGGGGGGAAAAACAACAATTGGCCAGAAACAGAGGACATGAGCACAGGGTCTAAATACACACGGTGGCCACAGGTGTAGCACATCAGGGAGGGGCAAACAATCAACAAAGACAGACAGGAACAAGCAAAACTCACATCAAGGGAACAAAAAAAGAAATATCAAATTAAACCCGATACAATAACAGAACGTCCACACCCATGAAAATTTGGTAAGTGTCATTGAAAAAGCACTTCCACTGTCTTAACCACTTTTCGGCAATTTTTATTATTTGTGCAGTTGCCAAAGTTATTTGAAATTTGATTTTTCCAACGTTATATCACTTACCACTAATGCATATTCATTTTTTGTTCCCTATCCATTATGGGGTTCGATAAGGTACCAACACCACTGCTCTGTTAAAATGTATCAATGATGTATTTTCTTGATTTGACCAAACTATGTCTCTGGGGCGTCCATATTCCATGATCTTTCAAAGCCTTTGTTCTAGTAGATCACTCCCTTCTATGGACAGCTTAACGCAATAGGTCTTGATACCAACGCCATTTTCAATATGTGTGTTGTCACATTGTTCCTAGTCCAACAAATGCATAATTGATAAAGGGCTCCCCTTTGGTCCCCATCCTATTTCAATATTCATCAACGATCTTCCACAAGTCTATCAAAATAAAATATATACGCAGACCGACAGTCATTTCCACATCTACAGTAGGTCCATTCCTATTTTTTCTCGTTTCATTCACGCTTCTCGGGAATCACGCAGCTGCGTGAAAAATCGTACATCTTATCGCCACAAGGTGGGCAGGCTAAGTCCGCTTTAGCCCTCTGCAGCGTCTTAGACGCTCAGGTATATGACTTGGCGTGCAAAACTGTCTAGCCCAAAGGTTGCTCTGTTGGCCGCAATGGTTCGATTAAATACAGGGCATTGAGAACCCAGGTGCGTTCTTGTCTGATGCACATCTTTTGGTGCTTGTGGCAAAATTGTTTTTTCACTAAACTATTATTCTATAACATCTTGTCTTAATGTCTGAAAATCTAGGTGAAACTTCATAGTGTTATACGTTTAAAAATTGTGGATTGGTTTGATAAACGAACGTTACGTACATCCTCCGCTCTGGCCCCGGGAGCATGCTGCTGTGACCCCCGCTCTGAACCCCCCCAACTCTGTGGAATCGCACTTGCCGTCTGGGCTACGAGCGCGGCCATAGACACGGACTCACGTCTACTCTCGCTCTGCTCGCGTCTCTCACTCTCTGCTCGCGTCTCTCTCTATCTGCTCGGTCTCTCTCTCTCTGCTCGGTCTCTCTCTCTCTGCTCGAGACTCTCTCTCTGCTCGCTCCCTTCTCCTCTCCCTCCTTGCTCCGCGTCCTCTCTCTCTGCTCAAGTCTCTTTGTCTCTGATGTGTCTATCTCGCTTGCTCACGTCTCTCCTCTCTGCTCGTATCTCTCTCTCTCTGCTCGCATCTCGCTCTCTATGCTCACTCTCTCTCTGCTCACGTCTCTCTCTCTCTTCTCTGCTCACGCCTCTCTCTTCTGCTCGCCCTTTCCCCCCCCCCCCCCCCCCCCCCCCCCCCCCCCCCCCCCCTCCCCCACCCCCCCCCCCCCCATCTCTTCTTGCTCGCATCTTCTCTCTCTTCTCGCTCGCCATCTCTCTCTCTCTGCTCGCATATCTCGCTCTCTGCTCGCATCTCTCTCTCTCTGCTCGCCGTCTCTTCTCTGCTCGCGTCTCTCTCACTGCTCGACGTCTCTCTCTCCTTGCCTCAACCTCTCTCTCTCTCTGCTCGCGTCTCTCTCTCTCTGTCACCTCTCTCTCTCTCTCTCTCTGCTCACCTCCTCTCTTCTCTCTGCTCACGTCTCTCTCTCTCTGCTCCGTCTTCTCTCTGCTCACTCTCTCTCTCACTCTCTGCTTCCCGGCTGCTCTCTCTCTGCTCGGTCTCGCTCTTTTCTGCTCACGTCTCTCTCTCTGCTGCTCCGTCTCTCCTGCGCAGTTCTCTCTCTCTCTCTGCTCACGTTCTCTTTGCTCGCGTCTCATCTTCTCTGCTCGATCTCTCTCTCTGCTCTCGGTCTCTCTCTCTCTGCTCACGTCTCTCTCTGCTCACCCTATCTCTCTGGCTCACGTCTCTCTCCTCTCTGTCTCGCTCTCTCTATCTCTGCTCACGTCTCTCTCTCTCTGCTCAGTCTCTCTCTCTCTCTTGCTCACGTCTCTCCTCTCTGCTCACGTCTCGCTCTCTCTGCTCACGTTCTCTTGCTCGCGTCTTCCTTCTCTCTGCGCAAGCTCTCTCTATGCTCTCTCTCTCTGCTCACGTCTCCTCTCGGCTCACGTCTCTCTCTGCTCGCGTCTCTCTCTCTTGCTCACGGTCTCTCTTGCTCAGTCTCTCTCTGCTCACGTCTCTATATCTCTCCCCTGCTCACGTCTCTCTCTCTCTGCTCACGTCGTCTCTCGCTCGAGTCTCACTCTCTCTTGCTCAGTCTCTCTCTGCTCTCTCTTCTCGGTTCGCGTCGCTCTCTCTTGCTCACGTCTCTCTCGGCTCTCTCTCTCCACTCCCTCCCGTCTATCTCTCTCTGCTCACGTCGCTCTCTGCTCAATCTCTCTCCTCTAGCTCTGCTCACGCCTCTATCTCTGCTCACGTCTCTCTCTGCTCACGTCTCTTCTGCTCACGGACTCTTTCTCTCACTGCTCACGTCTTCTCTCTGCTCACGTCTCATATGCTCCGTCTCTCTCTCTCTGCTCACGTCTCTCTCTTGCCGCGTCTCTCTCTCTCTGATCACGTCTCTCTCTGCTCTCTTTCTCTGCTCGCGTCTCTCTCTCTTGCTACGTATCTCTCTGCTCGCGTCTCTCTCTCTCTGCTCACGTCTCTCTCGGCTCAGTCTCTCTCTCTCTGCTCAAGTCTCTCTCTGCTCGCGTCTCTCTCTCCTCTGCTCATCGTCTCTCTCTGCTTCTCTCTATCTGCTCACGTCTCTCTCTCGCTGCTCACGTCTTCTCTCTGCTCTCCTCTCTCGCACTCTCTCTGCTCGCGTCTCTCTCTCTTCTGCTCAGTCTCTCTCTCTCGCTCACGTCTCTCTTGCTCTCTCTCCTCTGCTCACCGTCTCTCTCTCTTGTCATCGTCTCTCTCTCTCTGCTCACGTCTCTCTCTCTCTGCTCACGTCTCTTCTCTGCTTCTCTCTCGCTGCTCACCGTTCTCTCTCTCTGCTTCACGTCTCCTCTTCTGCTCACGTCTCTCTTCTCTGTCACGTCTCTCCACCTGATTTCTTAAAGATTATTGTTGATGCGGAGCAGAGAGTCAGCAACTAGATTGGTTGTGAGATTTTTAAAAGAAGCTAGTTTCTCATCTTTTTCAGCCTGGGAAGTTTGTGAAATGATATTGCATCCGGTGATTAAAGGCTATTTTATTTTAATAATGACAGTAAAACTGACATTTAAAGTCCGTGCACTCCCCAATCCACAATCCTCACCGCACGTCACTGTTGTCTGCTATATGCATCTGATCATTTGCTGTTCCTCAACCACACGTGTTTTAGTTTAAAAGTGTAGGCTAGCTGTTGTTCAGTCTTTGAAATGTTGATGTGGCCATTTTATGGCTATTAAAAGCTCAGCCTCTGTCTGTGCGCTTGAACTGCGGCCTAGGACCACTACGCTGGCTTAGCACCCTCTCAGCTGTCTTCGCGCCGAATGGAATGGACTGATTAGCATGATAGTGATAAGATATGTATACAATGCAACGGCCGCCCCCCCCCCCCCCCCCCTCCCCCCCCCCCCCCCCCGCTGAAAAGCAAAAACCTAGGCCATTCCAGTCCTGCTGGACCCAAAGCGTTTGGTTTGTGTTTGTTGTAGGACGCCCCCCCCCCCCTGCAGTGTGCACTTTATGCTTGAAATGTTGTGTGCAGGAACTTCATGTGTTAAGCTCATTTGGAGACCGACGACCGGAGAAGACCTTCAAAGACCCATCAGACTAATAGAGTAATTAAATGTGCTGTGTCCAGATATGGAGAAACAAAGCTAGCTCCTACAGGGTTTTTAACACTGCTAAAAATCACGGGACAGAAGCAGCTCTCCTCCCCACACCGAATAATCCAAAGCCCACCCCAGGCCCCTGCTGTAATAAGTCATTACCTAAATTTGCAAATCAATACATGCAAATGTTAGCAGCCTAACTATCCTTCTTGTCAAAACAGGGCCTATTTCGCTTGGGTTTGCTAGTGTTAAAACTAAGCAGACATTCATCAGCCCACTCCATTATATTTGTAACACAGGAGAGATAGAAAGTTTCCTCCCATTCATACATTTGTCATTAGCAAGATCGTTTTACAAGTTTACTACAGTCTAGCAAATCTATTCATTTCAACCGTCGGCACCCAACAAGCCAAAACACGCATGAAATTCAGATCTTGGACAATAATCAACAAGTTCACACTCTGGCATCATGTTTAAAATAAAAATGAATTGCCGCATCAGAAAATGTCTAACGGAAACACGCAAAACTTCGAATCCTTATTATATAATAGCCTCTGAATTTTATTCTTTTAAATACTGATGTTATAACACTCACCATTAATGCGACTTCTGGTGCTGGGACTGTAAAAAATACAACTCAAAATTGTTCACTTACTACGATTTTGTGCATTCACTGACAATAAAATTTGCCTGGTTGGAACTTATGTACTCTAGAAGGCCATGGCCTGAATAGTAGTACCAAAAACAAGATAAATAGAAGTAAAGCCACACAAGTTCTTTGATTGTCTATCTGTCGATTGTGTATCCGTTGTTTTAGCTGACTGACGCCAAATATATCCAATTATATAATGTTTCCCTGTTTATTGTTATGCCTGAATCTACCACCTGTTGCTGAATAAACTTCCAAGTTGCTCTGGTGTGCAAAGATCCCTGCCTATGCGCTAGATTTTCGACACTCACTTTCTGAAGTTTCTGATGAAAAGTTCATCTATTTTGATATATTAAGTTGATTTTGGACATTGAAGTTGTAGTGAACTTCTGAAAGTTCAATTGGCGCACAAGATAGTTCCAGTTCAACTGGAAATTTTATTGTCATGTGAATGCAAAAATCTGCGAGTAAGGTGAACAATTTTGAGTTGTCGTTTTAACAGTTCACCGAGCTATAGTGAGGTCCAAATCTTATCTGCGTTTGATCATTTAACTATGTGGTATGGCAACGCTGCATTCAACTTTAGAACAAACTAATTTGACCAAAAAAACTCACTGTATTGTATTTTTACCAACGTATTCGACAGGGGCCAAGCCAAAACGTAGCCCTTTATATTCTCTGGTCCAGTCTTAGAAACATTAAGTTTCCCCTCTGGTTCACAGTGTGGCGGCACCCGGGGCTGAGTGGATAGCACTCTCGCTTCTGACAAGAAGGTCCTGGGTTCGAATCCGGTCGGAACAGGGGCCATTCTGTGTGGGTCATTGGCATGGTTCTCCTGTGTCTGCATAGGATTCCTCGGGTGTCCGGTTTCCCTACCCAAGTGACCTTGGTCCATGAAATGCGCTATATAAATAAAACATCTTGATCTTTTAATGTGGGTGCTTAATTTAAACTCAAATTAGTAAGTTATTGTAGGTGACCGTTTAATCTGAACCTTAAAAAAAGAAAGTTTTTACCAGACTATGAAATTTCCATTACTGAATTTAAAAAAACATCGTTGGCAGAACTTGGAAAACTTAACTGGACCCAACTTAATAAGTGTTGTCTTCAAAACTTGAAGAATTAAGTTAATGCCTTCAACTCCAAAATCCTTCGCAGCTGGTTGCTTTGAAATTTTGAGTTGAACTAACTTTATCTTTTTTTACAGTGTGCCTGGACCATGAGTCCAATTAAAATAATGGACATTGCATCCTGCAGCCCTGAAAGGACATGCGAGGTGCGCGGGTCGGCCCGAAACCCGAGTCAAACCCGCGGGTCCCGCGGGTTTTTTCGGGGCGGGTTGGATGCCTCAAAAATATGAGTATGGTCAGGTGCGGGTGGGTCGGGTCAGAAAGCTCCTGATCCTATATCATTTATATATGTGAGCCACGGTATGTGAGTCCCTGAGTACATTTGCAATCGCGAGGGGAGGATGTTAAACAAAAATCATGCTGACAAACAGGATGCTCCTTCATGACTCCCGCTTAAAAGCCTCAGAACACTCCAGTTCCGAGGACAGTCGTGTGATTCTACACAGAGGCACGAGACTGAGGACGTGTGGGCCTAACATGCCAGAGGCCTAAGAGGGGCCTCATTACTTTAATTAGCAATGCACGACTCAAGTGGCAACGCTGTGGTGAAAAGAGGTCGCTGTCTTACTCATTTAGTTCCTTTGATTCTGAGCAGCTAACTAATCAAGAATATATCGCCTCCCACCCACTATCAATAAACATATATTTTATTCATAGAAATCCATTAAATGTGTGGATTGTTCTGGATATTCCGTTTATGTCCTGAGACTATGATTAATAAAGTGTGACGAATATGAGGCAGAGTGGCCACAGATAGTCTGGACTCGGAAAAAAAATGGGTTCGGGATTATCCTCGGGCATTCGCGCGGGTTAATGACGTCGCCGCGAGGGGATATTTCCTGGGTAAACAGAATCACTTATTACTGCGCATTACGGTGAAAGCGGATCTCTCCAGCTGTTGCGGTTCGGAGCTATAATCGACGAACTTAATAGCAAAATACAGGTAAGTAACCAGGGTTTTGGAAACCAACACACACACCTACAACTAAGATTATAAGCTTTAGAATGATGGTATATTTGAATCATGTCACGGTTATTTTGACCCGCGGATCAGTGAATAAAGTTGAAAAACCGACGCGGCTTCATCACACACTCTGCTCTGATGCGAAGCGGCAGGCAGTCCCGGGCGAGTCCACTTTTCCGGGGGGTCGAAACGCGAGTCACGTGGCCCAAACGACCAATGCCATTGGTTGGCCTATCCATTTTACATGTTAAACAAGGGTCGTTTGGGTTGTTAAACAGTTTAAAGCTTCGGGTCTGTAAACTATAGTCTCATAAATAACATGCTTAAAGCTGAGGTCTGTAATAACTTTAGTCATGATAAATAACATGTTTAAAGTTTGAGGTCTGTAACTTGTAGTTCATACATACACATGTTTAAAGCTGAGGTCTGTAACTTTGTCTCATAAATAACACTGTTTAAAGCTGGGTGTCTGTAACTTTAGTCACATTAATAACGTTTACAGTTGAGGTCTGTAACTTTAGTCTCATTAATAACATTGTTTAAAGCTCGGGTCTGTAATTTAGTCTCACTTTAATAAAATGTTTAAAGCTGTGGTATGTAACTTTAGTCTCTTAATAACATGTTTCAAAGGCTGGGTCTGTAACTTTTTTTTCAAATTTAAACAAATTTTTTTTTTTTTACAACAAACACCACACACACCCCCCCACACCTCTTTTACAACACAACACATTAACTCTCATAAATAACACATGTTTAAACAGTGCGGTCTGTAATTTTAGTCTCATAAATAACACGTTGTGTGTGTGCATATGCCCATAATCATTTCTAAGATCATATTTAGATTGCTTACCTTTATTTTGATATTTTACATTAGTATTTTGAAAAAAAATGTTTTCCGGTTTTTCATGTTGGCAGCATCTTGGATAAGCTGGCAGGCCCATTTGGAAGTCGGCGTGTCGGCAAATTGTAAAATTGCATATCGAATTCAACATCACCTGGAATTGTTTACTTCTTTACTGTGAATTGTAATGTTTTAGTTAGTAAAATAGGAAGTTACAGCACTTTAGAAGAAATGAATAAAGGCTTGAAACTGGCTGAATAGAGGTTCCACAGTATCCCTTTGTTTTAAACCAAATTACTTTCATATAAGCGCATAAAAGCACTTTCAATATGGTAATAAAATCATAACCACTTAATCCGATTTTCATAATTCAAAAACTGTTTTATTCCTCTTACTGAGTGGATAGTACTGTGCTGAATTAATCTGATTTGGAATTTAAAAAATTAATCTTGCATTGTACTTTAATAACTTACAGTCTGTGGAAATACACGGGCTACATGTGGTTACCGTGCTTAGACTATATTAATATTGTATGTGTAACATTCAAAATTAGATTGAGTGAATTTCCCTTTTCCTCATTTCGTGAATTTGCGGAGGAGAGGAGAGGAGCTGGCGAGAGAAGTTTGGCAGTTAAAATAAATGAATTACAGCTTGCTAAAGTATTTGAAAGCAATCTTCATTATGATTGTTATATTTATGTTATTTCTTATAAATGTTAGAGATGCCAGAGAATAGGCGTCTGCTTTTTTTCTGAGTGGAGGAGAACACCAGCGGAGTGTTTGAGGCAAATAACGTTCCAGGTTATTATTACCACTAGTTTCTCTTTCCATAACGATATACTTCTTTTTGGAAAGATCCACCAACGTGATGCAAAAAGTTTGACGTTATAAGCAGTAGTTTTAATGTCTGCGGTTTTCAGAGACTGGCCTGCTACAAGGGAGTTGCCCGTTTTAACCTGATTGTCGCTGTGCGCGGGGCAGAAACTCGCCAATGTAACCCTGCTCAACAATGCCACCTCGTGGTTGTTTTGGTCATTGCAACGTCTAGGGAGGGGGGAAAATAAAAGACCGCGTGAATCACACGTGCGTCTCGTGTGATTCACGCGTGAAAGGGCGACAAAACAGGAATGGGACCTACTGTAAATGCTAATTTACAATCACGCGTTACAGCACGTACGCGTTATACGCGCAGCAGACGCGCGGTAACTTTTTTCCATGTTAACTATGATTGGATAAATAAAAATTTCTTACACTTCTTTAGCATCATACGCATTGATGGACGCGAAGCTGCGCTCTATTTAGGATGGATTTCGAATTTTGTGCGCCACCAAGCGTCTCCCATGAGATCTCATGTTAAACCATGGATTTTTTATAGCGGTCCTTGGCTTAATTGCATCTACACACACAACAGCAACTTGTGTCTAACATCAGCTGGAGGAGCCAGCAGGTTTTCCTTTGATTTTGGATATCGTTTTTTTTCTTTCATAAAGTCTTGCGTTGTCAAACCCCGAGCCACCAAGACCTGAGACCAACTCATGCAGGATATGTGAGTTGCTCTACATCAGTCCTCTGGCCATACTGTCTCCTGTGTTGTCTATGGAGCAGTGCTAGAGGACAGTAAGGGCCAGAGGACTGAGGTAGAGCAACACACATAAACATGCATGTGTTTGTCCTCATGGTCGTTGTGCGCTGGTTGGCCAGACGCAAGACTTTATGAAAGAAAAAAAACGATATCCAGAATCACTGTAAACCTGTGCTCCACCTGATGATGTTTTAGACATCACGTTGCTTTGTGTGTGGCTAGATGCAATCTGAGCAAGGACCCGCTAGAAAATCATGTATTAATGAGTTCTCAATTGGGAGAGCGTTGGGCTGGCACCAAACATTAGAAATCCATCCTAAAATTAGAGCGCAGGAGTGGGGGCTTCGCGCATACATGCGTTATGATGCTAGAAGTGTACAAATCTCATCATAGGTTAACATGGAAATAAGTTACGCGCGTCTGCTGCTGCGCGTATAAGCGTTTACGTGCTGTAAAACGCGGTGATGTGTAACATTAGCAGTTACAGTAGGTCCCATTCCGTTTTGTGCCTTTCACGGTGCATCACACGAGACTCAGTGTTGCTTTCACGCGTCTTTTAATTTCCCCCCTCCCCAGTGACTTTGCAATGGACCAAAACAACCACCAGGTAGGAACTCCTTGTGAGCTCGGGTTACCTGGCGAGTTTCTGCCCGCGCACATCGACAATCTGGTTAAAACGGGCAACTCCTTGTAGCAGGCAGGCTCTGGAAAAACCCCGAGACATTAAAAACTATGCATTATAACGTAAACTTTTGCATCACGTTGGCTGATCTTTCCCAAAAGAGGAGGGAAGTATCGTTTGGAAAGAGAAAACTATTGGTAATATAAAACGCTGAACGTTATTTGACTCAAACAGCTCCTCGCTGGTTGTTCTCCTCCCAATCAGAAAAAAAGCAGAGCCCTTTTCTCCTTGCATCTCTAGCCATTTATATTAACATACATAATATAACATCATAATGAAGATGCTTTCAAATAATTTAGCAAAGCGTAATTCTTTATTTTTAACTGCCAAAACTTCTTCGCTGCTCTCTCCTCTCTCCGCAAATCATAATGAGGAAAAGGGAATATTCACTCAATTTTATTTCTGACTGTTACCACATTAACAAGATTAATTAGTCTAAGAACGGTGTACCAATTAGCCCCCGTTGTATTTACCACAGGCTGTAAGTATTAAAGTAGCAAGGCCAAGATTAATTTTTTAATTTACCAAATCCGGATTTATTCCAGCACAGTACTTACCGCCTAGTTATAGGCGGATTAAAACAGTTTTTGAATTATGAAAAATCGGATAAGGTGGTTATGATGTTATTCCCAATTGATAAGTGCTTTTAGGCGCTTATATTGAAAGTAATTTGGTTTATTTTAAAAACAAAGGGCTACTGTGGCACCTTCTATTCAGCCAGTTAAGCCTTTAGTCATCTTCTAAGTGCTGTTAACTTCCCTATTTTACAAACTATAACATTAAAATTACAGTAAAGAGTGGAAAACAATTCAGGGATGTTGAATTCTATATTCATTTTACAATTTGGCCGACCCCGATTTCCAATATGGCCGCAAGCTTATCAGATGGGCTGCCAACAAGAAATCGGAAAACATTTTTTTCTCAAATACTATGTAATATATCAAAAAGAAAGGTAAGCAATCTAAATATGATGCTTTAGAAATGTTTTTGGCATCTGCCACACACACATTGATATTATGAGATAAAAATTAACAGACCTCAGCTTTTAACATTTTGTTTATTTATGATACTACAGTTACAGACCGAGCTTTTGAACCATGTATTAATGAGACTAAAGTTACATACCTCAGCTTTAAACATTTTATTAATGAGACTAAAGTTACAGACCCGGAGCTTTTAACATGTATTAATGAGACTAATGTTACAGACCTCATCTTTTAAACGTTATTAATGAGACTAAGTTACAGACCCCAGCTTTAAACATGTGTTATTTCTGAGACTAAAAGATACAGACCTCAGCTTTACACAAGTGTTATTTATGAGACTAAAGTTACAGCCCTAAAATTTAAACATGTTCTTTATCAGACTAAAAAGATACAGACCTCAGCTTTTTAAGCATGTTCTTTATGAGACTATAGTACAGACCCGAGCGTTAAACATGTTACCAACCCAAACACCCTTGTTAACATGTGTAAAATGGAATAGTCCAACCATGGGCATTTGGTCCGTGGGCCCACGTGACTCGCGTTTCTACCCCCGGAAAAGTGGACTCGCCCGGGATCTTGCTGCCGCTTCGGCGCAGAGCAGAGAGTCTGATGAGCGCGGGCGGTTTTTCAACTTTTTATTTCACTGATCCGACGGGCGGGTTCAAAACAACCGTGACAGGAATTCAAATATACCATAATTCTAAGCTTATAATCTTAGATGTATGTGTGTGGTGTTGGTTTTCCAAAACCCCGGATACTTTCCGTGTTTTTGCTATTAAGTTCGTCGGATTATAATCTCCCGTAACCGCAACAGCTGGAGAGATGCCGCTTTCACCGTAATGCGGCAGTTACTAAGTGATCTGTCAACCCCCCCCCCTTAACCCGGTAAATATCCACCTCGCGGCTGACGTAATTAACCCGCGCGGACTGCCGAGGATATCCCGACTACATCTTTTTTTAGCGTCCAGACTTTTGTGGCCCACTCTCTGCTCATATTCGTCAACTTTAGTAATATCATATCTCAGGAAAAAAAACGGAATATCAGAACAATCCACACATTTATGGATTCTATGAATAACAAATAGTTTCCTTGATAGTTGGTGGTGCTTCGCTATATTTTCTGGTTATTTAGCTTTTTTTAGGATCAGAATCAATGACTAAAGTGAGTCAGACAGCGACATCTTTTCACCACAGCGTTTCCACGACGTCTTGCATTGCTAATTAAGTAAATGAGGCCCCTGCTTTAGGCCTCATGCTGTGAGGCCCACACCGTCATCAGTCTCGGTGCCTCTGTTGTAGATCACACGTCTGTCCTCGGAACTGGAGTGTTCTGAGGTTAGCGCGGGTGTCAGGAAGGAGCGATCCTGTTTGTCAGCATGAATTTTTTTGTTTATTAACAGCCTCCTGCGCGATTGCAAATGTATCAAGGGACTCCCATACCGTGGACCTCACATAAATAATATTATATAGGGATTCAGGAGCTTTCTGACCCGACCCCTCCGCACCACTGACATGCACTCATATTTTTGAGGATCCAACCGCCCGAAACCGCAGGGACCCGCGGGTTGACTGCGGGTTCGGGCCGACCGCGCACCTGCATGTCCGGTTCCAGGGGGGGGCTGCAGGTAGCAATTGTCCATTAATTTAATTGGACTATGTCCATGCACACTGTTCGTTAACAAAGATAAGTTAGTTCCAACTCCAAAATTTCAAAGGCCAACCAGCTTGCGCATGGACTTTGTTGAGTTGAAGGCCATTAACTTTAATTCTTCAAGTTTTGAAGAATACACTTATTAAGTGTCTGTCAGTTAAGTTTTTCAAGTTCTGCCAACCTAAGTGTTTTAACTTCAAGTTACTGGAAATTGTCAAGTCAGTAAAAACTTACTTTTTTTAAGTTCAGATTTTACTGTCCCCTACAATAACTTACATATTTTGAGTTTTAAAATTAGCCCCCAATTACAAGATCTATGATGTTGTATTTATATAGCGCATTTCTGGACCAAGGGTCACTTGGGTTGGGAAACCCGGAGCACCCGGAGGAAAACCTATGCAGACACAGAGAACATGCCAATTCCACACAGAAAGGCCCTGTTCCCGACGGGATTCGAACCCAGGAACTTCGTGTCCCGAAGCGGAGAGTGCTATCACTCAGCCACCGTGCCGCACCCACACTAGAGAACAGGTGGGGATACTTAATGTTTCTCAGACTGAGCCAGAGAATATAAAGGCTACTTTGCTTGGCCCTGACGATTACGGTTGGTAAAAATAAATACAGTGATTTTTTGGTCAAATTTGTTTGTTCAAAATGTTGAATGCAGCTGTGGCCTAACACATATTTAAATGAGCAAACGCAGATAAGTTGACCTCACTATCGCTACGGTGACCTGTAAAATACGGACAACTCAAAAATTGTTCACCTTACTCAGATTTTGCATTCACTGACAATAAAATTATCCGTTGAACGGGAAATATTTGTGAGCCACTTGAAACTTTAGAAGTTTCACTACAACTTCAAGTCCAAATCAACTGAATCTATCAAATAAGTTGTAACTTTTCATTCAGAAAACGTCAGAACGTGAGTGTCGAAAATCAGGACGCAATAGGCAGGGATCTTTGCCACAGGCCAATTGTGGAAGTTTTTCACAACAGGTGTAGATTCAGGCAGAACAATAAACAGGGAAACATTATATATTGGATATATTGGGTCAGTCAGCCTAAAACAACGGATACCAATCGTTAGCAGATATACACTCAAAGAACCATTGTGTGTCTTGTACTTTATCTTTATCTTGGTTTTTGTTGTACTATATACAGGCCATGGCCTTCTATTGTTCTAATTTCCAAATGGCCAATTTTCTGTCATGTGAATGCAAAAATCTGAGTAAGGTGCACAATTTTTGAGTTGTATTTTATACAGTCCAGCACCATGAACAGTCGCCATTAATGGTGAGTGTTATAACAACTAAATTAAAAGCATAAATTCAGAGGCTTATCAATATATATGATTCGAAGTTTGCGGTGTTTCCGCTTATGACATTTTCTGATGCGCATATCTTTTTTTTAAACATGATGCCAGGGTACGGAAATGTTTATTATTGTCCCAAATCTTGAATTTCTGCGTGTTTTGGCGTGTTGTGCGAAGGTTGAAATGATTAGTTGCTAGGACTGTAGTACAACTTGTTTAAAAACGATATTGCTAATACCAAATGTCTGATGGGTGGGGTACACTTTCTTTCTCCGTGTTTTACAAATATAATGGCGTTGGCTGATGAATGTCTGCTTAGCGCTTGTTTTAACATAGCAAACCAAAGCGAAATTGGCCCCCTGTTTTTGAAAGAAGGATGGTTGGCTGCTAACATTTGCATGTAATGATTTGCAACTTTAGGAATGACTTATAAACAGAGGGGCCTGGGGTGGCTGGTTGGCTTTGTTTATTCGTGTGGGGGCGGGAGAGCAGCTTTCTGTCACGTGTTTTTTGAGCAGTGGTAAAAACCCTGAAAAGGAAGCAAGCTTGTTTCATATTCTGGACCACGAGCACATTTAATTGACCTCGACTTTGTTGATTGGTCTTTGAAGGTTCTTCTCGTGTTCGTTCTCAATGGACGCTTAACACTTGACTTTGAGTCTGCACACAACATTATCAACCGAATAACGTGCACACAGCCCGGTCCTTCCCAAACACAAAAAACCCAACACGCTTGTGCCAGCCAGGGACTGGAAGGCCTAGGTTTTGCCTTTTCCAGCAGCCGGCGTTGCCATTGATTTACAATCTTATCACGTATCATGCTATCTGTCAATCATCCGGCGCGAGCCAGCTGAGAGGGTGCTAATCCAGTAGGTGGTTCTAGTGCCGGCAGGCTGGTAAAGGCACACGCAGAGGCAGATCGCTTTTAATAGCCATAAAATGGCCATCATCAACATTTCAAAGATGAACAACAGCTTAGCCTACACATTTAAACTAAAAACAAGTGTAGGTTGAGGGAACATTCCAAGGATCAGTTGCATATAGCAGACAGACAGTGACGTGCGGTGAGGATTGTGATTGGGGAGGCCACTGACTTTAAATGTCAGATTACTCTATTTATTAAACTAACATAGCATTTAATCACCGATAGCAATAACATTCACCAAATTCCCATGCCTGTTAAAAGATGAAGAGAAAACTAGCTTCTTTTACTAATTCACAAGCCAATCTAGTTGCGGCCTCTCTGCTCCGCATCCAAACAACATCTTTAAGAGGAACAGCGTTGCGCGAGAAGTGGAGCAGAGCGAGAGAGACGTGAGCATGAGGAGAGCGAGAGACGTGAGCAGAGCGAGATAGACGTGAGCAGAGAGAGAGAGCAGAGAGAGACGTGAGCAGAGGATGCGAGAGGGACCCGTGAGCAGAGAGAGAGAGCACGTGAGCGAGAGGGAGAGAGACGTGAGCAGAGAGAAGCGAGCAGGAGAGAGCCGTGAGCAGAGAGGAGAGCGACGTGAGCAGAGAGAGGAGGACGCGGAGCAGAGAGAGATGAGAGAGAGAGAGTGAGCAGAGAGAGAGACTCGTGAGCAGACGAAGAGAGACGTGAGCAGAGGAGAGATGAGCAGAGAGAGACGTGAGCATAGAGAGAGCGACGCGAGCAGAGAGAGACGTGGAGGCAAGAGATAGAGAGGAGTGAGCAGAGAGAGACGTGAGCAGAGGGAGGAGGAGAGACGGCGGAGCAGAGGCGACGTGAGCAGAGAGAGAGAGACGGCGAGCAGAGAAAGAGAGCAGCGAGAGACCGGTGGAGAGAGAGAGAGAGACGCGGAGCAGAGGGAGGACGTGAGCAGAGAGCGAGAGACGTGAGCAGAGCGAGACGTCGTGCGCAGAGAGAGACTGTGAGAGAGGAGAGGAGAGAAGGCCTGTGAGAGGAGAGAGACGTGAGCAGAGAGGGGAGGACTGAGTGAGCGAGATGAGAGGCGTGGAGCAGAGAGAGAGAGAGAGAGGGTCGAGCAGAGAGAGATAGTGCGCAGGAGAGAGAGAGGCCGCGAGTGGAGGAGAGAGAGCAGGAGAGGCGGTGAGCAGAGAGAGAGAGGACGGCGAACAGAGAGACTGGTAGCAGAGAGAGACCGTGTCGAGCAGAGGAGAGGTAGGACGCGAAGCAGAGAGACGTGAGCCGAGAGAGGAGACGGAGATCAGGAGAGGCGAGAGACGTGAGGCAGAGAGAGACGTGAGCAGAGAGAGACGTGAGCAAGGGGTCTGAGAGAGAGCGAGCAGAGAGAGACGTGAGCAGGAGTGAGAGAGACGGGAGCAGAGAGAGAGAGCAGGAGAGAGACGTTGAGCGAGAGAGAGACGACCCGCGCAGCAGAGAGAGACGTGAGCATGAGAGATATGAGACGTGGCAGAGTGAGAGAGACTGTGAGCAGAGAGGCGAGAGAGACGTTCGCAGAGACGAGAGAGACGTGAGCAGAGGAGAGAGAGAACGTGAGCAGAGAGAAGAGAAGAGAGTGAGCAGAGAGAGAGAGGTGAGCAGAAGGAGTCGTGAGCAGAGAGGAGAGACGCGAGCCAGAGAGAGCGATGCGAGCAGAGAGAGAGAGCTCGAGCAGAGAGAGGACGGTGAGCCAGAGAGAGAGAGAGAGACTGTGAGCAGAGAGAGACCGTGAGCAGAGAGAGAGGAGAGAGTGAGCAGAAAGAGAGAGACGTGCGAGCAGAGAGAGAGAGGCGTGTGAGCGAGGAGAGAGAGAGAGAGGTGAGCAGAGAGAGACGTGAGCAGCAGAGAGAGAGACGTGAGCCGAGATGAGAGAGAGGTGTATAGCCGAGAGAGAGAGAGAGAGAGGGTGAGCAGAGAGGAGTGAGACCGCGGCAGAGAGAGAGCAGAGGTGCAGAGAGAGAGAGACGCGAGCCCGTGGAGAGACTTGGCGACTCAGATGAGAGGAGACGCGAGGCCAGAAGAGAGAGAGATGGCGCGCAGAGAGAGAGTATGCGAGCAGAGAAGCGAGAGATGCGAGCAGAGAGGAGAGATGCGCGCAGTGAGAGAGATGCGCTGCCGAGAGAGAGAGGCGTGAGCAGGGAGACGCGAGAGGAGAGAGCGTGAGAGCAGAGGAGAGAGGTGAGCCTGAGAGAGTGAGATGCGAGCAGAGAGAGAGAGATACCGCATGATGAGAGAGAGACGTGAGCAGAGAGAGCGAGACCCGAGCAGAGAAAGGAAAGAGAGTGAGCAGAGCGAGAGGGACGCGAGCAGAGAAGCGGAGGGCCGCGAGCAGAGAGAGGAGACTCGAGCAGAGAGAGAGTATGAGACGCGAGCAGAGAGAGAGAGACGCGAGCAAGCCGATGGAGACGCGCGTAGCAGATAGAGAGTGAGCCTGCGAAGAGCAGAGAGGAGAGAGACGTGATGTCGCGTGTCTATGGTCCGCGCTCGGAGCCCAGGACGGCAGGCGTTTCATGAGCTGTCAGAGCTTGGGGGTCAAGCAGCGTGCTCCCGGGGCCAGAGCGGAGGATGAAACGAAAACGTTCGGTTTATCAAAACATTTCACAATATTTAACGTATAACACTAGATGAATTTCACCTCGTTTTTTTCAGACATTAAAGACAAGTTGCTATATAATAATTGTTTAATGAAAAAAACAGTTTTGCCACAAGAACCAAAAGATGTGCCTCAGACAAGCATCGAAACTGGGTTCTCCACGGGTCCCTGTATTTAATGCCTAACCATTCGCCAACCATAGCACCTCTGGGTTGACAGGTTTGCACGCAGTCTTATACCTGGAGCGTCTAAGTGCTGGTCAGAGCTAAAGGGACTTAGCCTGGCCACCCTTGTGGCGATAAGATGTACTATTTTTCACGCAGGCTGCGTGTTTCCCGAGAATCGTGAATGAAGGACGACAAAACGGAATGGGGACCTACTGTAGATGTGTAAAGACTGTCGTCTGCGTATCTTATCTTATTTTGATATGACTTGTGGAAGGATCGTTGATGATATTTGAGCATAGTAAGGGGGACACTAAAGTGGAGCCCTTTATCATTTAAGCATTTGTTGGATAGGGAACAATGTGACACAACATATTGGAAAATGGCGTTGTATCAAGACCTATTGCGTTAAGTTGTCAGTAGAAGGAGTGTGTTTCTACTAGATCAAAAGGCTTTTGGGAAAGATCATGGAATATGGAGCCCAGAGGACATATTTTGGTCAAATCAGAAAAATACATCATTGATACATTTTAACAGAGCAGTGGGTGGTTGAGTACCGTTTGATCGAAAACCCCAGATGGATTGGAACAAAATATGCAATGCATTGTGTAGGGATATAAATGTTGGAAAATTAAATTTTCAAATAACTTTGCAACTGCACACAATAATAGAAAGAAATTGGCCGAAAATTGCCTCTTTTTAAGTCCGTGGACAGTGTTTTCAATACACTGTACCCATTTCATGGTGTGGACTTTCTGGTGATTGAATCTGGTTTAATTTGATAGTTTTTGTTGTTCCCTTGATGTTGAGTTTTTGCTTCCTGTCTGTCTTGTTGATTGTTGCCCCTCCCTGTTGTGCTACACTGTGTCCACCTGTGTGTATTTCGACCTGTGCTCATGTCTCTTGTTTGTCGGCCCATTGATTGTTTTCCCCCCTTCTCTTGTTCCCGGTTTCAGTATTTCTTTTTTGGCAATTATTAAATTATATTACTTTTGCAGTTCTGCTTTTGCGGTTTTCATCTCTGACAACCAAGGATTACTCCAGACCACGAGGGCTCAACAAGCTGGGCATGAATTTGGCGAATAGAACATGTTTCCACCTCCACCAACTACATCAAGTGGTGCTCCGTTCAATCCTTCATGAATGTTGCACAATGGTGTGTCACACAGGTCATTTCTGAAAAAGATAATAAACCGCAAACGTAAGTAATTTTATATATGTATATTTAACCCACTGCGGTTTCATACAATTGCTGTACAAAGTTTTGCGTTAGACATGGTCTATGATTCTGTATTACTGATTGTAACCTCGCCGGGGCTATTACCAATGTGGTCGCCGCTCTAATCTTTACATAAATACCAGCAGTAGTCTGTAAATTAAGGCCCAAATGTTCGCATGAATTTGGAAATCTAATCACAAATTGGATCTGGTATGGACTCATAGTAGTATTCAAGATAATTGGCTCTGGGCTGTGTGCCGATGGAATCGTATACAGGAGGATCTTGGAGTGCGTCGTTGGTTCATGTTTATCCGTCCGGCTAGTCTTCTATAAGAAAACCAGACGATCATCCACAGCGGCAGACATCCTATCCGTACCTGGAAGGTTTCGCCAAATGTGTTTTAAAAACTAGCTACCCTTGAGATGGAGAGGGAGGACACAATGAGGCACTTGTGAGGGATCTCATCAATTCTTGCAGGGTATGTTTTGGACGTGTGGTTCTGCCTATGCTCACCAAGTCGCTTGGCCAGAATCACAACGGTGGGATCGAGGCAAAGCTACCTCCTTCAGGAGCTAAAAAAAAAGATAATTTCTTCGACGTATTACTTAAAGATCCTCAATTAATATAGCAATCAAAATACAAGACTAATAACCCCCCCCTTGCCCCAAAAAATATTGAATAAGTTTAAAAAGCTGGAAATGTATGTAAGTAAATGTACACAAAAATTGCCTTATAAATATCAATCCCTTTTCTTCCCTTAATAAATTTATGGATGGGGGAGGTGGGCCCCCAGCGGGGTTTTTCAGACGTGCACCAGTTCACAAAGCACCTCTAATTAGTAGTGTATATATATAATTAAAAATCTAACATTAATAACATGCATAGCATGTAAAATTATTAAATATTTGATATAAAAAAACTAAACTAACCTAAAATCTTTAATAAAAAGACTGGTGTAAATACTTTTATATAATTGACGCTTGCAGTGTATCATTGAGGTGAGATGAGTGCGGACTCAACGCGAGGAATGCCTATAATAAAGATTTAATAAAATTAAGTCTAGGCAAAAAACACAAACTCCAAAATCCATAAGTAACCAGGAACAGGACGGAATTGACAGACATTGAACCACGCAACAAAGGCGGATGGAGAAGCACAGGTACATATAGACACAGACGACCCAGTAAGAACACATCAGGGCGGGGCAGACAATCAACAGGGGAACAGGACATGAAGTAAAAGCTGAAATGAAACAGAGAACTAATGTCAAAATGAAAACCAATACAGAAATAAAAAATCCACACCATGGACACAGTGGACCTCAGCATCATCAGATAAACTTACATGGCTCCCCATGAGTAGTTTGGACTCCTAGGACAGTAAGAGATTATTGAGGACCTATATGATATGTGTCCAGAGGGTTCATAAACATAAAAAATAAAAAGCGAAAAGATGAACTAAACCGGACTGGAATTATTAAAACATTCATTTAAAAGGGCAGTATATTTAACAATCAAAAGGTTATCTTACAAAAAAAAAATATTTACTATGCGCCAAACACATACTTTTTTTGCAGAGGTCTTTGGCGTTTTTCATTACATGGCTCAAAACCATGGATGGATGATGTGGAAGTCAAAAGCCTCTCCAAAATATTGCCCAAATTACACATCATATTATGGAGGTGCGTTCTTCCAATGAGAGCCGGACAAAACTGTCGTGGTCATGGAATGAAGCAGAACCAAAGATCCCCATCGCACACTAAACATTCAGGCTCTTTACAGGACATTTTTTACAAATCCCATTCCTTCATTGCATACTGTCATAAAGAGCCTGTAAAAAGTATTTTTATGGATGGTGTGGTTTGTGATCACAAGTAGCAGAAGTAGCTTATTGGCAGTGGTGAGGCACCTTTTGAAGGGTTTTCTTACCACGGTCTCATTCATAAACTGGCTTGTGTGTTTACTCTGCACTTGCACCTGTAGCATCCAGGTAACACTATGTCCCTCTTGGCATCTTGAATGGAAAATATTTAGTATTTTTTGGACTACCGCATGATGCCTTTAGGGGGTGCATTATTCTTCTGCATTACTCTCCTCAGCACCAGTCTGGGGCTGTTCTGAAAGACATTCAATGTGTGTCATTGTGATTAAGGTATATTTTTTGTCTCTGCTACGAGGGGCTTGTGTCCTTGCAACCAGACTCAAATACAACTTCCAAATGGGTTCTATTTTTCTTCAGGTACAAATTTACCTACAATTTGTCTTGCCCTTGATTTGCACTGGTCAGACATATTAACTTTTCTGTGCGTAGGTGAGCCATCTGTGACCAGTAAGAGTCACACCGGCCTTCCAAAACTGATGTCAGTATGCACTGGGACTGAAGCTGTTACCGTACAGTCTTTAAAGGTACAAAAGCTGCTACCATGAAAAGACGGCTTCTCTAGTTTTTGATGTTCTTCAATAAATGCCTCTTGATTCCCAACAGCAAAATGGAAGAACTGTCTTTCGTCCTGCCGCAAATTAAAATTTGTCCAATTAAATCAGGGAAAATAATTATCTTTGCATGATTTTTCCAATTTTTGCCATCATATTTTATTCCAAATATAAAAAAGGGGTGGTTGGGGTACGTGGCAATGAAGAAATTGTCTTTCTATCAGGGGCTTGAGACAGAGCCCCAGAAATAGAAAAAGGCCAACAAGAAATAAAAGACACAAGCAATGGTTGTGATAATTCAAATTAAACTGTAATTCAATCAAGCAAATCCAACTTGTTATGGTAAGAAAGCATATTTAAATTATTTAATTAACATGGCGGGTTTTCCCCAACATCAGACTAAAGTCCGGAAATTTAAATGGATTATACCTGTTGACTGAATAATTCATTTCCCATTTTACTCAGTGTCTGCGATTTCCCTCTGATATTGGAGAATGGGGGAAGGTTTTTTTCCACGTCAGTCTAAAATAATATGATCAGGGAACATTTTACAAATGTTACTCTATTTCATTGTCTTCTAACTTTTGCACCTCTATGTTTCATCGGAAGAATCAGGAGTGGTTCCAACTTCAGACTAAAATAGGGGATCCTTTGCCATTCTAATACCAAACTTTGAAATAATATCGTTCCGGATTTTACGATTTTAGCTGCATGTGTTTGCATTATCCTTTGAGGTCCACAGAATGGGGAGTGTCTTTGTCAAGTCTTTAACAAATAGTATAATCTATACACAAAAATAGAGAAGCATCAAATAACTTATTCGGGGGGGAGTACGGTCCCAGTAATAATAAAAGGTTAATTATTGACTGTGTGGGACGTTGCCAAAAAAAACTTAAGACTGTAAAACGGTTTTGCTCACAATTATGTGCAGCACCAGGTACCCCGAAGCAGTTTGCGCTGCGGAAAATTCATGTATCCGGTCATCGTCAGGGGCTCTGGTAAAGTTTTCTCATTGTTTGGTCTGCCAGGTCATCCAAAGTGATCAAGGTACCAACTTTCCAAGTCGAAAGTTCTTTGCACCACTCTACTTCCCTCATTGGAGATAAAAACATGTCACTCTAGTCTTCTCACCCCGAGAGTCAAGGTTTGCCTCGAAAAAAAAAAACTCCAGTGAACCATGATACCCACTAAACATCGGACGTCCACTCAACCTCCAGATCACGTTCAATATCGCGTCGGTCGGTCGTGGACCTTTTATTACGTCCAAAACGACGTCTGTGCATAGGTGCGCATCTGGACGTAAAACAATGACCTCCCATATACGTGATATGACGTTCAATCCGACCTCCTACAAGGACGTGGAAAAACAGGTCATCGGCCTTCCCGACGCAGTGCTAGTCTTGATCTAGGCCAATACAATATATAGGCTGTGAAGCAATCTAGGTGACCGACGGTAGCGTAGTGATTAAGCACAGGTGTGCGCCTGGGATTCGTTGTGTTTCAAGTCCAAGTGTGTGGTAACATTATCTTTACCTATTTGTTTCGATTTTTAGCGAACAAATTTTTCGGTTTGGTTAAAGACTAATATAAACACCCAACATAGGATTACGTAGTGGTCTAATAAACAACTGTGAATGTATGCATTTGTTGTGCTAACAATCTCAAGTTTGTAAATAGGGGGTGAGCACTTGAGATTTTATGCAAAATGCATGGGTTCACAAGTTTTATTATTTAGCCACTACATAATCTTTATGTTGAGTGTTTATTCGTTTTTAACCAACAGGAAAAATTGTTCGCTTAAAAAGTGAAAAGTCAAACATATTCCGACCGGGATTTGAACTGCGTCGTTCGCGACTGACGTCTCATACGCAACCGCTACACCACTGCCCAGGCATTTTTTCTGACTATGTGAAAATACCTAGAATAAAACATTCCTAAAACCGACGCCTACACTTATCCGAGGTTACAGCATGACGATGGAGTCGGACCCCAGGACCTTCTGTTTTCCCACGTCTAATCGAGTAGGGTGTGCATCTGGACGTAAAGCTATGCCTTCCAAGCCGTTTGAATCTGTACCTCTGTCGCTGCCCTGCTTTATTTACTTGGAATCACCCTCTCTTAGTAAGTACACCTTCTGCACAGTTTTTAGTTTCGATTGTATCATTTTTTCCACATTGAAAAGAGTTGGAGAAGAATAGTAAGTTGTTTTTCAGTATACGTGGCATTTGTTTAAGTATATTTTGTAATTAATCTGTCATTTTGAATTGCCAGTGCATGAATCTTAGATAATAACGGTGGCACTGCCTCAGTGAAAGGGAGACGCCCTTTTTTAGTTTTTAAGTTAAAGTTTTTAAAAATCTGTTATTGTTTTCATATTTCCAAACTATTTTTGCGACATTAGAATCTTCAGTTTAGACTGTCCAAACCAACTATGTGTTAAAAAGGTTTTTACGATTCTTGACGTTTTAAAAATAATTCAATTATTATCAAAGTTCTGTATATTTCCAATGGTTTATAAACTGCAAAAAGACAAACCAGTACTTAGTTAAACGTAAGTTTAAAAACAGGGAGATCCGCTTTAATATATGGGGGACACTCCATCATTCGACACTGTGATGTCATCAGTTGGAGTTGAGTTCAGGTGTGGGACCATGTGGGCCATGTGGGACCATTGGAGCACACACAGATGTTACCTGCGCAGAAAGAGAGTTTACTGTTCAGTATTGCTTTGTTTCATAAATGGATGTAATGTCTTCCCAGGTCTTTCAAGTGTCAGAGGACTTTCACTTCTTCTCAATGTGGCTGTTTTAAATGAGCCACTACAGTTGTTATTTTTGTTTGGTTAGCTGCAAATATAAAATATCATTTCATCTGCTGGTCGCACGCTAACTACGCTTGCAAACTCTATTCAATTTCGTACTTTTTCTTATAAAACTTTAAAAACCAGCCATATGTTAATTAAAATACATTTACCTGTGCTATGCAGTCAAATTATTGTGAAATCCATAGAGAGTTAATTTTCATGATTGTTGCAATTACTAATGTTCTTGTGTATCTAATGTGTCATGTGTGTTTGTGTCTTACAGGTGTCAGACTGTTTGAAGGTGTTCAAAGGTAAGATATCACACCTCTCAACATTGATTGTCTCGGTATTATTTATGTTGTTTTTGAAAAAACCATTATATGGTGGTGTATTCTCTTTGAAAACATCTTTTTTCTCAGCATTGTTCAGAACTCACTCAAGATGAGGAAACGAGCAACAAGGGAAAAATGACCCCTCGGAAATGCAATCATGTGTCGAGTAATACAGCGGGTAAGAATAGCTTCAGGGCTCATTTGTGTCCATGTGCAAAACCAATGCACATTTGCAATGTTTCATTTACATGGATTTACTTCCAATGACCACTGCATTATCCAAGTTTATCAGACAGAGTGTCATTCTTCCAGTGTCTTCAAAGCGGTGGCAGTGCCAGGTTTGGTATACATGGTGATGGATCGAGTGGTTGAGGGCATTAATAGAAAGTTTGTGTTGTTATATCACTTAGCCACATTATGTTGAAACTAAACATGTTCCACATTTTCAGGTGCTGTGCTTGGACCTTGTGATGAGCAGGACGAAGACCAAGAGAGGGACACATGTTGGAACACCTCAACATTTAATAATGCATTCTTTCTGCCTTTCAGAGTGTGTTTTACATCCTGGGGAACCTAGAGTGTACGCGTGTGCCTGTTTTAATACTGATCCAAACATCGGTGCTACAATCATGTTTATTTATACTTTGGCATGAACGTTCAGTACAGTAGTGTTCATAACACTGTGCTCCTGTGTGCTTTAAACTTGGTAACTATGATGTAGAGGAGAAACATGATTTTTAATGCAGAGGCTCCCATTTGCCTAATACGACTGATAACCTTCTACTACAGTGTTCTAAGGTTTTTTTGAATGCTGTGTTTATGTTTATTGCTCCGAGTTCAAGAATAAACTTGATTAAAGCTGCATTTCAGCATTCACAGGCTAAAATCTGGTACGTCTTCCTGGAAATGTGAGATGGAGACAGGTTCTTCTTTGACCATGTTCAAAATCCAGGTTTAAAACACTTCTGTTTCTGCTTCACTGAGAGATTTTAGGAAGAGATTTTATTTTTATCTTTTTAATTTACTGTCAATATTTATAATAGTAATGCCTTGTTGATTGTTTCTATCTTTTGTTCAGTGCTTTGAGTTTTCTTTTGTTTTGACTGTGCTATACAAATAAACTGGCCTTCCTATTGCAAAAAGTATGTCTCGACCAGTAAGTGATTCAGAGAGGTTAAGTAGGGCCAATAGAACTGTAAATGGACGTCATATAAACGTCATTATTTTGGTATATAGACGTCGAGAGGGACGTCGGACCGACCGGTTCGGTACCACATTGCAACCCTTGAGCATGAACGTGGCCGCGCGTCATCTTGGAATCGTCCAGATAAGTCCAGATTGACGTTGAAAATGACAGTGTTTTGGACATATGCTTTGCTTAGTGGGAACAACGGAAAACGACTCATTTTGAACGGCAATATTTTGGTCATATAAGCGTTGATAGGACGTCGGACCCCGGACCGGTCATGTCCCACATTGCAACCTTGAAAGAACGTCCCAGATGACGTTGAATTACGTTGTTTTTCGACATCTGCTTGCTTGGTGGGAAACGGACTGAAAAACGAACGTCATATAAACGTCCCATATTTTGGTCATATGAAGACGTTGATGGACGTAAGACCCGAACCGGGTTTCCGTACCACCATTCAAAACCTTGATTGGAGTGCCATCAACGTTACACTTGGAGGTTGAGGTGACGTCGGGAACACGACGTCGAGAATAAGTTCATCAGCACCCCCCAGTGACCTATATTCGACGTTCAAAATACGTTGATTTCAACGTCGGCTTGCTTAGTGGGAAGACCATGTTGAGGAGCAGCACTGCTTTGAGTCACAAAAGAAATTGGAAAGTGTGCCCCTTGTGCTGTTTTGCGGTGAGAGAAGCCTGTGAGGAGGGTTGAGGTTCAGCCCAGGTCCAGCAACGTCATCAAGCCAGGGAAAGCGATGACTTTACTATAGGTTGACAGAGCCCAGGATCACGGCCTTACATAAGGAAACCTCTAACCTGCGGTCCATGGTAGTTAAAGGCAAGTATCGAGAATTATACCATCAATTTTGTACCACATGGCACAACTTAGCAAGAACAGAAAATGCGGTTGCATTTTGTCTATCTATTGTGCAAGTTATAACAATCAGCCACAATCTGTATTTATTATATAAATTGCTTACTGTGAAATGAGCCATGGTAAATGAGCATGATATAGTCTACAATCCAGGCATGTCAAAGTCAAATACATCAGAGGGGCCAAAAAAAACAAATTTGCTGCGAGCAGAGGGCCGGACTGGTTCAATGTGTTTAATCATTGCCTAGTCCGTCCTATTTCAGAACAGGTACTCCCATATTGGCCAGCGTTTCTGATGATTTTTATAGATTATTTCAGGGACCCACAGATTTTTGTGTACTTACTATGACTATCTGAAATCCGAAAACCCAGATTCTGAAAGAATACTGTCTACTTTCCACAGCAAACAGAATTTGTTGTCTAGGCTTGTAATCCCCAGTTGAGTGAGGGACAGTTTTACTGAAATCACAAAAAGCTGAGAAAAAAAGAGGCACAAAAAAGTGCATCTAGCTGTTTCAAACATTCTGAGAGCGCTGCTGCACTGCTGGCTCGATTTCATATGCGCTCAAGCTTAATCCCCAAACATATGTGAGTATAATAGACATCTGGGAACTATGAAAAATAGCGGAACCGCATTGACGTAAAGTGCGTCTAATTGGCAATGGCAACGGGCCCTGTAAAATTATATGCGGGCCGGATTGGGAGTTGGCCAGCGGGCCTTGACTTTGACACATGTGGTATCCATGAAGTCAGTGTTCATTTTATAACTTGCTCTTGTAAATGTTTTTTATACATTCAATTTGATGTGTAGCTTCTTGGACATATTGGTCTTCATGGTTGCTGTCTGTAAAATCTTGTAGTTTTTTTTTTTTTTTTTCAGAAATTTCCAGCTTGCGGTGTTGGAGGTGAGAAAGCTTGTCTCCATGAGCACCGTCACCCAACGAGTTGACAACCACCCCACCCAAACATGCTGATGCACACGTTACTGAGTAGTGACGGGCCAGTGAAACGTCACTTTCACACCTTGCAGGACCTTTCTCACGTAAGTTTTAGTTAATTGTCATTTTTGTGTGTACAGGGTTTCTGCGGGTTGGCATTAAAAACTTTTCGGTCAATTAAAGGACAACTAAGCACCAAATCAACTTTTTTGAGCTTATTACACTGCTAAATATGTTTTTCTTTTTCTTATAGGCTCTCTACAAGTCCTGGTAATTTTTTTTGGACATTTTAGTGCCAAAAATAGATAAAATTCATTTTAAGCCTAAAACCGTTGTGTAGCGGCCCTCTCTAAATTTTTGGCTTACACTACATTTGAATTCGTGCCGGTCCTCCCCATTGCTCTGCCAGCTGTGTAACGTCCGCCGCTCCTGCAGCTCGGTGTATAAAGCAGCCAAAGACTCGCACACGCCCCCGTTAGCGAGTTAGAGGGTGGAATAGCGGGCGAGCGTTTTACATCGAATTTTCCGGTTAGCAATTTATTAGCATAGCTTTAGATAGTTTTTATTTTTCAGTCGCCAGCGTTTCAGTGTAGTTACTTTATCAGTAGTTCAGTAGCCGATTTGTGAATGTCCGCGCGACAACATGTCCGGTCACAGGCGGCCAGGGAGAGGGCGAGGAAGGAGGAGGGAAGAACCGAGACGGGGTATTTGATCTACAGGACCCGCTGGCGTGAGCCCCGCCCTCACATCCCCGACCTCTCCGTCTCTAAATAATGCAACTCGAGCAGAGACCGCTTCACACCCACTCCCCCTCCCCGCGTCTCCCCACAAGCCTCTCGCCATGCCTCTTTCTCTGAGTTTTTTTTAATTTTGGGAGTGGAGTGGGTGGAGTATCGATACTGGAAGGGGTGTTTAGTAGCTCTTTAGTGAAATTTGTCAAAATCAAGGCCTTAAAATATTTACATTTGCATTAAAGTAGAGATTCAAAACTGGCATTAAATGGAAATGTATGGGAAATTATGACGTATGCGCGCGCCTGTAAAAACCCTTTAACACAAAAACATACTGCCCTTTTTAGCCCTCTTATTGCTTGTGTGTGTATCCATTCTAATGCTTGTAGTGACTTTCCTTTTTTCATCACTGCTTATGTGTCATTTTCTATACTTTAAAGGTGAAAATCGGGAACGAAGATGTCACTATCTCATCACATTGTTGGGGGAGACGGCAAAAACTTGTACCACCGCCAATGTATGGCTCGGGTGTACTGTGGGGTCTTTGATGTTGAAAGTTCTCCTCCAAGTCCAACCTGGAATGGAGGGGGTTCAGCAAAATAGGAATTCCTAATGCCGAGCGTCATCGGCAGGCTCTCCGACCCGCAGGAAAATTCAAGCTCTGCCAAGGTAAAATTATGCTTAGAGTAGGTTCTGTCTTTCCAGTTTTGATGGCATATGCCCAGGAGGGTAGGCTGAGCGGGGGGGGCTGGCTATGGGGCAGGAGGAAGAAGTGGGGACGGGATGATTTAAGCAGGCTGCTTTGAGGTGGGTAATCGGTGTTCAGTTCCACAGATGCTGTTGATGTAAAACAGTTTTCCCTTGCGGCCATAGACGCTGCTGTGAGAAAGTCATAAATAGTGGAATTTGCGAGCTAAGACCCAGGTGAAGCGCAAAGTTTGTAATTGATTTAAGTTTTGTACTTGCCAACCTTTTTTTTTTTGCAGGAAGTGAGTTTCAAGTTTGCACTAGATGTTGCAATGTTAAAATGTACCCTCTACCTCAACTTCCTCTGGATTTGTTTTGTATCTGATTTAAAGAAATAAAGTTGGCTTTTTTGATAGATGCCCATTAGTCTGTGTTAAATTGCCATACACATGTTTGCATATATATATATATTTAAATATTATATTTATAATGACTGTTTCTATTATTTAACCTATATTTCAAATACATTGTAAACATATATTAAACATATGAAAGGGGGGGGGGGAATTTTTTTTGTCACTTAGTTTACTGCTGAGTGGTGAATGTTTGAAAGTCTCTCGTTCAAATGAATGGGGCTGCGACCGGCTGGCGCATGCCCGAAGCGTATTTCCACATTTTTCTTGTGGGGGGACCTCTCAGCGGGCCAATTTGGATCGTTACAGTAGAGCACATTTTTATGGCCATTTGTTTAGAACGGCGGGATAGGGTCGTGACTCTGACCGTTAATATATTACGTCTATGGAAAAAAACACATGCCTTAGCGCGGAGCTTCAACATTCACAGCAAAGTAAAATAGAGTGGACCAAAAAAAAATTCACCCCCCTCAGAATTTCGACACAACATGTGGAAACGGAGCTTTGGCCAAGAGCAAACTTTTGGTCCTCCAGTATAGACGTTTTGATGGAGGGTCTTGCCAATGGGAATCTGATAGTATTGGCCCTCATTTTCTCTCCCTCTCTCTCTCTCAGCTGTTTTTGTTTGATGCATTAGTTAGCCAGTTGTTGCCATCCTTGTTGTTTTACACGCCGACTCTTATTTACGGTCTAAACGACTTAGGCATTTTTTGATTCATTCCTTTTGTTGGACTTGTTTTGTTGAGTTTGTTATTTTGGCACAACTGGGCGACGCCAACTCCCACCACTGTTATTCTTTTTTGTTTAGCTTTTATAAAAGGAAATTGCCATACCCACTGAGTGACTCGGCTGAGATTTATCTGAGCCGCTGCGCAAACATTTCCAGGCTATTAGCAGAAACGACCAGGCTCTAATGCAAATTTTCTCAGGTTCTTACAAGGTTGAAAAACATGTAGTTCTAGCGGCCCGGCCAGTAGATGGTAAGAAACCCCCCTCTGGCAGTTGATTACCCACTTCCTGTGCCAGACCCTCGGAAGCGCACCAACATCATTCTGTAATTTTAACAAGCAGTTGTGAAGAATGGAAACTGAAGCGACAACTTTGTGCTGAGGTCTCGTTTGGATGAACGAAAGGAGTAGAATTATCCACTCTCTCCCGAGCTCGCAAAGCCCCCACAAGCTAGTTTGTGTAACCCGCGCCTTTGTTGTTTGTTTTCGCTACTGTGCATGTCCAAAATGTACGTGCGGGGAGCTGCGGTGGAGGTGGGGGGTTCAGCTCCGGCAGGAAATTCCCACCTTTTTCCTCACGCGGGTCGTGAAAGACGAACCCCGCTGAGCAGCGTATCTTGAGTTGTCCACTCTGCAGCATGATCTGAAATTCTTACGGTTTTTCCACTCCCTGGAACACAGTCTTCTTCATATGAGCGGTTAGTAGCAACAGACATCCAAACTATAGTTTTTTACTGCCACATTGTCTCTGTGTAGCTGCCTCCTCAGTTCAATTATTGTTTCATCTATCTTGGTCGATACACAAACTTGGGGGCTCGTCCAGGATAATTTGAAACAATCATTGTTCTTGTGGCTCTAGAGTATTAGAGAGGGTGCAATCATGGGTTCGTTTTACAAAGATTTCATAGAGACTCCCACTTTTTCAGCCTCTTCAGGTTCAGTCAGAACTCACCTTGGTGTAAGCCAACAACAGGAGATGCCTTCTCATCACCGCAGGGAACTGGCCGGTGTTGCTGGTCACTCCGTGTGCTGTAGAGCTTCAGAATATTCACATAGCAGACCCCTTGAGCGCCCGCCTACGGTCGGTGTCGTGATGAGTAGTTGGTGTCCACTCAGCTTCTGGTATACAACATAAGGCACAGAGATGTAGTGGACAAATGCTGAGCTGGTATTGGTTAAGAGAAGTAGCGCCGTTCGAGCGCCGTAGTCCACCAGGCTAGACGATGTTGACAATAAGCCTTCTTGTCAAATTGCAGCTTTCTTTCGGTCAGGAGACGCCAAGACAAAGTGGGGTAGCAAGCTAGTTTTAAACCGATCCCAAAGTGTAGTAGTGGAATATCTGGGATGTTTTGACAGTCTTTGAGTTTAATGAGGTGCTCTTTTAGAAACTTGTCCAAAAGGTCCTGGGGCGGCACGGTGGGCTGGAGTGGATAGCCATCTCGCCTTCTCAGGCAAGAAGGTCCTGGGTTCGAAATCCGGTCGGACCAGGGCCTTTCTGAATGGGAGTTGCATGTTCTCCCCGTGATGTCTCGTTAGGTTTCCTCAGGTACACCGGTTTTCCCATATGAAAATAAGTCATTTTATTATTTCTAATTTTACGGGCAAGTCCCACATTCCCCTTCTCTTAGCTATAGCTCAGAATCCACGATGCCATCGAGGTTAAAACCAATCGAGTCATGCCAAGAGCTGTCAATCAATCTGCGCTGATGCTCGTAGCTGCTCCTGCTCAGTTGTTTGTTTTCGCGGAGCCTCATCGAATCAAGCCTTTAGGCTCTCTGGAACTACAAGACAAACTGAAAAAAAAGAAATTCTGGAACATCCGCGTACCCATATATATACTGAACCTATATCCATAATCATATATACTGAACCTATATCCATAATCAGATATATACTGAACTATATCCATAATACAGGTCCTCTGCAGATGTGTCCTATAATGTTCAATTCATGATAATAGCTTGACCCCGGGTTTGCCGCGACCTCTGCTTTTGTACATAATTTATTTATTTTTTTCATTAAAACGCTAACAAAATCATTCTGAAATCCTCCCGTGCATGTTATTAAGATGTATATGTATAATGTGTTCTCTAATTAACATTTATAAGTGTTAAGGAAACGCGAGCGTAGACCAATCAGAAAGGAAGGGGGAGGGAGCTTGCCAGTCGTTTCTTTTTCAAATCAAGTACCTCTCTCTCTTTTTCTGACAAAACTGCGGACAATCACTTTAATACTTTATGTTCCTATAGTACAGACAGACTATATAGGCATTGGGCAAATCTTTTTGCATTTTTAGTTTTAGTTTATATGCAAAAAAAAGGACATAAATAAACATAGAACATTCATAAGTTTATAAGCTATTACCACCCTAACATTCTCATTTTACTTATCAACTAATGTTTACATTGCACAATAGTAGAGGGCATCACAGTGAACAAGTGTGCAGTGAAAGCTTTTTTCTAAGGTTTTTTTTACTTTTTTTAAAAATCCAGGTTAAAAAGTGCATTTTGGATCATTATTGCACACTTTGACCCCTATTTTCTTGGAATTTCCACAGTAAAAGTGAATGTGACTTTGCACAATAGTAGAGGGCATCGCAGTGAACAAGTGTGCAGTGAAAGCTTTTTCTAAGGTTTTTTTTACTTTTTTTAAAAATCCAGGTTAAAAAGTGCATTTTGGATCATTATTGCACACTTTGACCCCTATTTTCTTGGAATTTCCACGGTAAAAGTGAATGTGACTTTGCACAATAGTAGAGGGCATCGCAGTGAACAAGTGTGCAGTGAAAGCTTTTTCTAAGGTTTTTTATGTATAAAAAAAGAATCATGTTAAAAAATGCATTGTGGCGGCCCATCCCCGCGGCTTCGCTTTCCTGTGTTACCGTAAGTAACAGCATAATGTGACACCCCTCTTTTTACGTGCGGACCTCTTTACCTCTGGTTCTGGAAAGCCGGACCTCTTTACCGCGGTGGGGACCACGGGGGATCCCGTAACCCGGGCAACCCGTGCATTAATGCCCCCAGCCATGTGTGACACCCTGCGCGTTTTACAACAGTTTGACAAAGAGGAACCTTTACGCACGGTTCTGATTGGGTTCTGAGAAGTGCCAGCCGTGCGCATGCATGTGTTATGTTACATGCATGTTACATGCATGCTGTAACATTTCCAGCTCTGGCCCTCAAAAAAGACAGACACCTGTCGCCCTGGTCACACTACATGGGTTAGTTTGATAATCAAGAGTTTTCCAAAACGGCCCAACTCCCTGAGCAACACGTGCTCTGGAGGGGTCGCCCCCTCCTTCAGTCGTCTATGCACTCCATTTGAAGTCTCATCTCCTGTCATTCTCACTGCTCCTCAATGAATGTAATCCTAACTAGAGGAACACATAAAATAGACCTATGCGTCTCATATATAAATATCTGCCTCGGAGTAGGCTATAGGCTGGATCATTACGCATTGAATTGGGCTGTGCGCGCTTATATTCAGCCCAAAACACACAGGCACGGCACGGACGCCCTGCACACAGCGGCATCAACTTCACCCTCCGCTCCACACACACTGAGCTACTACTGGACAGTTAGAACACATTTTAAAAACACTGGATTTCAAGATTAACAGCTTAAAATGTATGTGCTTTTTATACAATAAAGTGATTGAGGAACTATCCCCCCTTCTGTTTTTTTGACAAATCGCACCCTGCCTAAGTGAGGTAATATCCCCTCCTGAACCAACTAAAATCCAAACTGTGCCACCACCACAACAAAATAGTCAGCATGATTTTTTTGCTTAGCAATAGTAATGTTCATTTTGCCAACTTGCACAATTGCATTATTCATTTAATGTTGTATTCTATACAAAAACTATAACCTTAATCCAAAGGCAAAACAAAACTTCATGTCAAGGAGATACTGGGAATTGCACGTGCTGTTGTATTGTCACTGTCACGTTTAAGCAGCATGGTCAGGCTTTGATACTGGCGCCACGCAGTGAACATCGCTATTCACTCTATCTCTCAGGACAGCGTTTCATTTACAGGATAAATAAGCAGTTTGGTTCCTGTTACTGCGTAAAAAGTAGCTTTTGTAAATGCAGCGCGTTGTTTATGAACAACGATCATATTCAAAATTGTATAACAAATATGTCAATCGTTTGTGCTGTCAAATGTTTAGTT
This sequence comes from Knipowitschia caucasica, assembly GCA_964034765.1. Taxonomy (NCBI): domain Eukaryota; kingdom Metazoa; phylum Chordata; class Actinopteri; order Gobiiformes; family Gobiidae; genus Knipowitschia; species Knipowitschia caucasica. Next base: position 9,859,824 of record OZ035838.1, on the reverse strand, counting down.
TGTGCTGTTATCGTTTTTGAGATATCGTTTTTTGCATGCAGTGTTTCTTGTCGTGAACTCCCGACACGTGTGCGCTTCAAGTTAATAGCTCAGGCTCGGGCCGGGTCGGGCTTTTTTTTGGGCCCGAGCTAACCTCTACTTCACACTAATATTTTCTACCCATACAATGTATTCCTGAATAAAATAAAATTATTGCATTCAACATACTATACTATTTTTAGGTTCAGAAAAAAACATCACCTGGATATTGCTTGCAACTCATAACTCAAAAACTACACAACACATCTACTAGGTTACTTGACAAATCACACACTCATTATTAGCTATATGCAATGATAGTTAGCATGCTCTCTGTATTTATGATTATTTATTTGTTTTATTTATTTGTGTCAAATAGTACAGTAAAATGAGTAGAATGTTTACCATGTTCGTGCCATTTACCCTCGCATACTGTATGCCTTCCTTTTCGTCATCTTTCTGACTTTAGTTCTTTTCTAGTGGAAAAATGCTGCTTCACATGCATGCACGTATAATGACCTCCCAGTAGCACACCACCAGCTGTACTGATTAATGATCAGAGCACTGCCTAAAAAAATGCCTACACTCACCTAAAGGATTATTAGGAACACCTGTTCAATTTCACATTAATGCAATTATCTAAACAACAAATCACATGGCAGTTGCTTCAATGCAAGTGCCAGGGTTCTATTTTAGGTCCAGTCCTTTTTAACCTGTACATGCTCCCTCTTGGCGGTGTCATCAGGAGACATGGAATTAACTTCCACAGATGATACACAGCTGTACATCTCCATGTCTCCTGACGACACCAGGCCAATGGATGCTCTTTTTAACTGCATTTTAGACCTGAAATCCTGGATGGCAGAAAACTTTCTCCAGCTTAACCAGGACAAAACTGAGGTTTTAGTCATCGGTCCTGAGGCCCAGAGAGAGAAACTTTTATCAAAACTCCAATCACACTCTTTTAATCCATCATCACAAGTGAAAAACCTCGGCGTAATTTTTGACTCTGAGCTGACTTTTGTTCCTCACATCAAGAATATCACAAAAATAGGTTATCATTTAAATGATACTTCAAATGGCCCGCTGTATGAAATGTTATAATCTGATATGAATGACTGTTATGATGTGTACATACACATTACATATTTTCCCAATATTGTAAGTAACTTTATTTTGTGTGATATCACCAGTGGAAGTTGCTAGAAAGAAGCAGCCTCCTAATTCCTGACCAACAGTTCCATCACATTAACATGGTGGACCAAAGTGTCTTTATGTCATGTATTTCCTGAAAGTGCAAAGTTGATATACAACAGCTATTCATTCGATGCATAGTTAACAAGTCTAACAAAATCCATAATACAACATCAAACTATTATTTCCACACATTAATAGTGAAGAGTGTTAATTCAACACAAGTTGTCACATGCACAGTTTGCTGAACCATTTTTCAGCCTTAATAAAAACATTGCCTCTGACAATGTTTGACAATCTTCTGGAAGACGGGTTTACAGACAGATTTTAGCTGTATGTCACTGAGATGCATCCGTGTTTTCCATGTTTGGTCCAAACTGTTAGCACAGCCAGCACAGTTTTACTCTGTACCTATGTGACAGAGTGTTCTTCAGGACAATGTTATTTATTCCCAGCACTTCATGTAATGGGCCATGGTGCATGTCATGTAAACAAGATCCACTGAAGGGGAAGGGAATCGTATTTGTATAGCGTTTTTATATGACACAAGTCACACCCAAAGTGCTTCACACACGAAGGGGAGGGGGGTTCATTCACTCCATGCTGATGGTGGTAAGCTACATTTGTAGCCACAGTTTCCCCTGGGGTAGACTGACAGAAGCGAGGCTGCACACATCTGCGCCAACGGTCCCTCCGACCTGGTGATCAAGAAGCTCTGTAACACACAAAAAATTAAGAGGATTATATTCATATCATAATACAAAGGTTTATTTGAATAAGAGCTGCGTGTCAGGGTGACAGAGAAGGACCAGTTGTTTGTTATATGCACAATATCATGTACTTCTTGCATAGTAAAAAGCAAATGATTACATGACAATTGCATTCATAAAATGAGCTCAGTCTGTCTACCTGTACAATCTTATAATAGGCTACATGTACACCACACAATGGATCTACATAGCTTTCAATGGGCCTACTCTGTGTGACACACATACTGTACATACCTGCTAATAATGTTACAGAGTGCCTCTAGATCTTATGTGAGTGTATGAATGTGTTGCACACTTTTGGGGCACGAGCAGATGCGGTTAGTATTAAATTAGATTTAATAATGCATCGGTTTTATATAGCGCTTTTCTGGACACTCAAAGACACTTTACATTGCACTATTCATTCACTCCATACTTGATGGTGGTGAGCTACTATTGTAGCCACAGCTGCCCTGGGGGAGACTGACAAAAGCGAGGCTACCAGTTTGCGCCATCGGCCCCTCTGACCACCACCAACCACCACCAACCACTCATCACATTCGCTAGGCTTTCTGGTGTTACCAAACGGTCTCCCATCCAAGTAGTAACCAAGCCCTTCCCTGCTTAGTTTCCAAGATCTGACGGGATTGGGCAGAGCAAAGGCGGTATGGCCACAGATTTACTCCAGTGCAGTAACAAGTAATGGACTTTTTAACTACTACTTGCAGCTTTCTCATATGGTGCAGTATACTTCTACTTGAGTAGAATTGGCATTAACAAGAATTGGCATTGACAATGTAATTTTGTCAAGCAAACATTACATACATTAATGTTTTTTTTAAAACAAAACTTCAAATTTTTCATTGGATGAATGAGCTGAAACTATTTTCTAAATATTATTATTTATTATTGATTAACACCCAAAATGCAGTGAAACTAGCTTCTTTTATAGTCAATCTTGTAGAATGATTGCCCTTATAGTTCATTTTCTTATTATATTATATTTCATTTATGACATGCCCGATGTTCTTCTGTTGTTTTTATTTGTTTATTTATTTTCTAAGATGTGCACTGCAGTCCCTTTAGTGACATTTCTACAGAAATTATTTTAATAATAATAAAGAACAAACTTCTACTTCAATTACTTGAGTTGTTCAGTAACAATAAGGTCTGGTGCAGTAATAATATTCAAATTAAATTGGCTTTATTTATGATTCGCCTGGAAAACTGTTCGCGTATGTTGGTTCTCACATCTTTTTTTGTGTTACGAAAGTTATTTCCATGCACATCACCAGCAGTTGTGTAATGATCCTGAAAAGTAGGCTAACACCGCCATCTATTGGAGTGAAGTTGTCATTGCAGTACATACACCAGCCTGATCCCGATGTGGCTGTAGACGTGATCAAAACAAGCACACCGGAAGCTGCCAAATGAGGCTGGCTTGACCTGCAGGATGGTAATCAGGCGGGCTTGACGGCGGTAGAAACTCCCTCAAAACACGCAAGAATATGCTCGGAGCACTTTGTGTCAGGTGCGTATCGTATCTTATAATGTGTTGACAGACGTAATTTACTCAGTACTAACTTGTGTATGCTGATATCTGGTAACTTGAGAGTTTCATTATTTAGATTACTTTATTATGAGGAGGATCGATGTCGCGTCCGAGGCTCTCGAGGGCAACGTAAATGTATTAAATAGATAATAATAGTTCTATGGTGGGCTAAAACAATGTTCACTAACAGCATTGCTTCTGTAAAAAGATCTGTGTCATAAAATAAACTGCTCTTTACGCCTGGAAAAATCAGTTGCCCACCATTCACCAAAACATACGGTCAAAAACGCGGAAATAAACAATAACAGCAATCCAGAGTGTCCGTGTGGCATTAGCATTAATTAAATTAATTGTTAATATAATTAAAATAATTAAATGGAGCTCCAACTGGTATTAAATCTAAAGTTTTTGAGAAATGTTTGCATTGCTTGTTAATTTTTGCTGCATAATTTGATCAAATATGTAAAACATGTCCGTAGCACGTTAAACTGTGGTGCCATTGTATTAATATACAATTATTTGCTCAAAAGTTGCCCTTTTTTTCCAATTTGCGTTTGAATATCTAGATTTATTCTCATTCTTCTGTTTAATGGAATGCACAAACACAGCAGCGTGCCATCAAAGATGGCGTCTCCGAGGAGGTCATGTGACATTCATTGGTCTGTGGGAACTATGTATTCTTTGTTCCTTGTGGGCTGAAACTGGCATTAAAGTGGCGCAATGCGTCGGCTATCTGGCGCTCATTGGGCTACTAGCCACGCTAGCCTTGACATCGCTCTCGTCTAACTTGTTAGTTAACCCTAACCAGACGAAGTGAGTAGCTGTGGTTAACACTTAACGATGTAATCGATCAAGATATGTGGGGATAACTGATCTGACAGATCATTTATCAATAATTGCGCGAAGTTGACCCCCGCTTTTGTAGCTCTGTTTTTCCAGGTTAGCCACTCGGATGTGGTAGTGCTAACCCAAAGCATCCAATAGATTCATGGTGCGGGCACACAGTTTAGAAATGCTCATAAGAGGACCGTAAATGTGAAATGGCCAATGCTGGCTTTATATGTGATATTTTTTTTTTCATACTTTATTGTGTCATCTTCCTTAGTTCACACTGTTTTCTTAATACATACAGCTTAACCAGACACATTTTAATTTCTTTTTTTTTTGTTTTTTTTTTTTTACCCCACTATGCTCCCCTTGTGTCAAAAAAACAAAAACAAAGGTTAAAACAAAACAAAGCAAAACAAATACATAGACAAATAAGGAGAAAGTATGTATATATACGCAAAAATAAAATATATATATACAAAAAAAAAATATATATATATATGTAAATAACAATATTAAAGTAAATAAAATACCCTTAACAATAGATGGTTATTCTTATGGCTGTATGTTAAATAGTTTTGATGTTATATTGATAAGTGTACAGAATGTGTAGTCAGTCTTCCTCTGTGACCATTTTTGTTGAATTTATATATACATACACACACGCACAGATACTCGTTTGCACACCTATATACTCATGTACATACATATACGCGCACATGCATACATCCACATACATGCATACGTACATACACGTACAATACACATGCAAGCATATACACGTACACATGCATGCAGACATATAATCACACACAAACCTGTAAAAACACAATATTTTTCTCCTATTTATCCTTCCCTTTCAGAAGCTCCTCTCTACTTAGTTTTATGGTTATTGTTGAGATAATATATATATATATGTTTACATACCCACATACACACACACATACACGCCTATATATATATATATTTTTAGATGGTCACTTTTACGTAAATATATCATCGAAGGTGTGCCATTTTCTCCTGAATTCATCTTCCTCATTATTCATTTTGTGTGACAGTTTCTCCATTAGCTGAACCTCTTGAATTGCTTCCATCCAGTTTTGGATTTTGGGGATGCTGGTTGTTCTCCAATTCTTGGTGATTTGTTTGAGGGCGGTTATTCGCATTATCCAGAACAGGTATTCCTCTCTTCTCTTCATTCTCTGAGTTAATATACCCAGTAATAATGTTTTATCGCTGTGTAGGTTTATGTGTCTAAGTACTAGTGTAATATTTGATTTCACCTCGGTCCAATAGTCTTGGATTTTCGTACAAGTCATGAAAATATGTCTGTAGTCCACCTCTTTCTCCCCGCACTTCCTCCAACACTCTCCCAGGTTCTTGTTCTTTGTGTACTTCGAGATTGCTTTAGGTGTTTGGAAGAACCTCAAATGTAGTTTCCAAGCAAACTCTTGCCAATATGGTGATCGTATGTGTGAGTGGATTGCCTTTATACTTTCGTACCACTTGTCGTTCTCAATTCTTTCGTCTAGTTCATTTTCCCACTTCACCTTGGTTATTTCACTATTATGTTTCTGATGCTCTTGCATTATGGTATATATCTCTTTAATAACTTTATGCTTTTCTCCTTTACTCTTTTGGATTAAGTAACGTATGAGAGCATGAAGTTCATCTACTTGTTTATTATTTGTATTGTTTTTTAGGTAACTTCTCACTTGAAGATACCGATAAAAATTATTCACTGGAATGTGGTATTTTCTTGCAATGTTTTCAAATGAGTCGATTCCTTGGTCACTGTAGAGTTGATGGTATCTTTGCACTCCTTTCATTTTCCAAGTATTGAATCCTTTGTCTGTAAGGTTTGGCTTGAATTGTGGGTCTTGAGTTATTTCTCTGAGAAGGATGGTGTCTTGTTTTATCACATTAAATTTCTTGCATATTTCTTTCCATATCCTCAGCGAGTTGTATACTGTGAAGCTCTTCTCCTTGTATTCTTTAGTTTTAAAGTTGGTGAAGGGGAGGGTGCCAAGTGGTTTGATAATTTTTTCCCTCAATCTGGTTCCATTGTGTGTTTTTCTGTGCATTTATCCAATCTAATATTGTTTTCATTTGTGATGCGAGAAAGTAGTTTGCCAGGTTAGGAAGCGCTAAGCCCCCTTTCTCTTTCTCTCTTTGGAGGTTTTTCATTTTTACTCTGGGTTTTTTCCCATCCCAAATAAAACTTCTGAGTTGTCCTTCCCATGCTTTGAAAATGTGTCTGTCCAAATAGAGAGGTAAATTCTGAAAAAGGAAGATGTATCGGGGCAAAATGTTCATTTTTTATAAGTTTAACCCTTTCAAAAATAGTTAGGGGGATCATTTTCCATCTGATAAGGTCTCGCTTTATTGATGTGTGAAGGGTATAGTAATTGGTTTCATAAAGTTTATCTAATTTACTTGGTATGTTAACTCCAAGATATTTAACTTTGTCACATGACCATTTTAGTTTAAATTGTTTTTTTAAAATCAAGGTCTAGTGGCTCTCCTATCTCCATAACTTCAGTTTTATTGTGATTCAGTTTATAACCAGATATTAGCCCATACAGCCTTATTTCTTCTATTAGAGTTGGCAAGGATTCTTTCCCATTTGTCAAATACACCATGATGTCATCGGCGTATAGTGCTAGTTTATGTTCTTCATCGATGACCGTCACTCCTTTTATTGTTCTATTCTTCCTAATCCTTTCTGCTAGTGGCTCGATGCACATGGCAAAAATCTGTGCAGAAATGGGGTCCCCTTGTCTTATTCCTCTTTTTAAATTAAACGTTTCTGAGAGCAATCCATTTGCTTTAACTCTAGCTGTAGGCGTGGCATACATACACTTCATTAGGTTTATGAAAGCTTCATGAAATCCAAATTTCTGGAGTGTAGAAAATAAGAAGGGCCATGTTACGCGGTCAAAAGCTTTTTCTGCATCCAGTGTCAGGATGAGTGTTTGTTGTCTTGTCTTTGTTGCGTGATCTACAACATTGATGGTCCTCCTGACGTTATCGCTCAGGAGTCTGTCCTTGACAAAACCAGTCTGATCCAAATGGATTATTTCTGGTAAAATGCCAGACAGTCTGTTGGTTAGTATTGAAGTAAATATTTTATGGTCCACATTTAATAGGGATATTGGGCGGTATGAAGCGCATCTTTGTGGGTCTTTTCCTTCTTTCGCTATAATGGTGATAATTGCAGAGTTCCATGTTTGGGGCCATTTTCCATTTTCCAATATTTCATTATAAACTCTGCACAGTGTAGTCGAAAGTAGGTCTTTAAATTGTTTGTAGAATTCATATGTCAGGCCATCGTTTCCTGGTGCCGATCCACGTTTTGCTTTTTCAATGATCTTTATTACTTCTGTCTGTGTGATCGGTTTTACTAGGTTGTCGTTTTGTGCCTTGCTTACTTGGGGAACTTCAAAGCTCTTCATATATGAGTCTAATTTGGTTATGTTGGTTTCTTCAGATTCTGGCCTGTACAGTTGTTCATAATAGTCTTTGAACGTGGAGAGGATTGCCTTTTTTGTTCTCCTCTCTGTATCTCCATCTTTTATCACAGTTATTGTTCTGTTTTGTTGTTGCATTTTTAATTTTGCATTAAGCATCCGCTGGGCCTTTGGACTGTTGTCGTAGTAAGTCAGTTTGTTCATCATTGTTGCCTTTTCGATTTCTTGAAAGTCAATATTTTCCAGTTTCTTCCTTATTTTTTTCAGTTCTTTCTCGTTTTCTTTATTTGGTGAGAGTTGATGTTGTTCCTGTAAATCTTTTAGTTTTGTTTCAAGTTGGCGTTTCTCTCTTATCCTTTCTTTCTTCTTCATCGCGGAATATGCTATAATTTGGCCTCTTAACGTTGCTTTTGCTGCTTCCCATAAGATAGTTGTTGTCACTTCTCCATTGTCATTGATCTCTGAATATGTTTCAAAGTCTTTTTTTATTTTCTCTTGAAAGTATTTATCTGATATGAGCGAGTTGTTCATCCTCCACAATGTCTCCCTCTGGTGTTCTCTCAGGTGTTTCTCTAAGGTGACCAGGGCATGGTCTGCTATGGCTATAGGGTGGATTTCACATTTGGTAACTTTATGGATTTCAGTTTTGAACATGAAGAAGTAATCAAGTCTTGAGTAAATTTTGTGGCGATCAGAGTAGAAAGTAAAAGCCTTTTCCTGTGGGTGTAAATTGCGCCACACATCGATTATCCCCCATTCTTGTTGTGCTGTTTTCATTAATTTAGTTGTTTGATTTGCTTTATGTTTCACCTTACTTTGTGAGTCTTCCTTTGGGTTCAATACAAAATTAAAATCTCCTCCCATTATCATTATGCCTTTAGTTTCAATCATTAATATTTGCAGAATTTTGTTCAAGCACTCTGGGGATTCCCCTGGAGGGTTATAGACATTAATTAAAGTTATGTATTGACCTTCGATTTTCCCTATTACTAATACATATCTTCCATCTTTATCAATTATACATTTCTCTTTCATAAACAAGCAACTATTCTTTATTAAAATTGCGACCCCTCTTTTAGCTGTGGTGAATGATGAGGCATAAACCTGTCCTGCTGATAATTTTCCTAGTTTCAGATGTTCTGTATCAGATAAATGGGTTTCCTGTAGAAAGCAAATTTCCCCTCCCTCCCTTTTTATCTTTTGGAGAATCCGTTTTCTCTTAATTGGATTATTCAGTCCATTTGTGTTTAATGTTCCTATTCTCAATTCATTCATGTCGAAGTAGTAATGGTGATAGATACATTATGAACAAAACATTGTTTAAGAAAAGAAAAAAAGAAAAAAGGAAAGAAAGGAAAATGGTGAATAAAGATGATTAAATGGTGTAAAATTAAAATGTTGGCTTCCATTTCATGTAACCTCACATGGTTACAGTTCCTCCTCCAAGTTTTGGAGAGGATGGGGTCTTTTTGCAGACCCAAACCACTTGATTTTATATGTGGTCTATTTGGAGCTATTTTACACTCCGTTTCGTGGTGTGGTAAGCACTTTACACTGCCTCTTATCTCTATTAAGTGTCCTAATTTGCGCTGTTTTTTGTTGTTGTTCTTTCTAAATAATGATTCATTACTTGATAGCCTAAGTGTATGATTTTCCTAAATAAGATTATCTTACCGTTAAAGTAAACACGTCAGGTACTCAAATATCCAGTCATATGTCCATAGATTACAAAAATAATAATACAAATTCCGTACGAGGCCCTGTCGTTATCGCATGTAGTAGTAATCCGTGATGTTTTCAGCGCACTTTCTTAAATGGAGCGTGTCCAGCTTCTGTCTCTTGTGTTACGGGCTCCCCCTGGTCCAGCAGCCCGATTTTCTTCAGGTTCCGAGATGCGTCCTCTAGGCTTGAGTAGATCGTCTCATTGCCGTCCAGGAAGACGCGTAATTTTGCTGGGTAAACAATGTGCGACTTCACGTTCTTCTGCCGTAGTTGTTTACGTAGCGCGGAGTACCTGCTTCTTTCGGCTTGTATTTTGCAGGAGAAGTCTTGCGAGAAGAAGATGCGGTTCCCTCCTACTACGATCTCCTTTTTGGACCAGGCCGCTTGTAGAACTTTCTGTCTCATTCGCCATTCCTGGAAACGGATTATAATGGACCGGGGGGCTGCGTTTCCACTCGTTGGTCTCTGGGTAAGTGACCGATGTGCTGCGTTTATGATGATTTCTTCTGTCGGGATCCCCAAGCTCTCTTTTAGGAGATTTAAGATGAAGGAAGTCATCTCGTTTCCTTCCAGACCTTCTTTTACTTGGTAAATCCGTATGTTGTTTTGTCTCGATTTGCTCTCGAGATAATCCAGTTTCTCAGACATTTGTTGTTGTTCCTTTTGTAATTGTTCGATAGTTATATTTGTGTCGCGTTCTCTGGTTTCCAATTCGTCAATACGCTGTTCTGCCATGGTCAGATCTTTACGTATCCCGTTAAAGTCTTCGCGCAGGGTTTTCATTTCAGTGGCGTACGCTTCCAAGTCCCCTCGCACCTCTTTAATTTGACCCACGATATCCTCTTTGAACTCAGTGAGCATAGTTTTTAAACTAGTCTCAAGGCTTGCCATCTCGGCTGCGTTTGTCTCACGTGGAGTCTTTTTCTTCTTAAGAGCAGAAGGCTGGTTTTGCTCAACCGGGCCCGATCTCAAATTCATTCCATTCACCAGACTTGTCAAGGAGTTTGATTTGGGGCTCTTTGAGATTGGAGATTAGACAGTGTTTAAGATTTAGTTACAGTGACATTCTCACATGTCCTGCGTGCTCACCGGAAGCCCAAAAAAATGTCGTGTTTAAACAGTAAAAAAAAAAAAATAATATATAATATTTTATAGTTACAGCTGACCTGCTCTATACTAACCTGTGTCCAGTCCGTCGCTCACCACCGGAAGTTCATTGGCTGGCTGGTATCTTAAACTATTATGAGTGCATATACATTGACTGAAAATTCATCTCAAGTCTAAAAATCGAAACTAATGGAAAGACGAAAAAAATCGGACCCATGGACCTAGACTCCTTACAAGGTCCTACAGAACCCCTGCGACTTAGACCTGGGACTCAGATCCCTGGACAAAGACCTGGACCCAGTCCTGGATCCTAGCATCCCCTGGCACTCGGTTCCTTTTATTCAGTCCTTCGACAAGCCTAGCGTCCGATGTACTCACAGGAACCAAGTCCATGAGAACCATGACCTGGACCCCACCCTGGATTCTCAGGTACCTAAGACCCATGTCCTGGCCGACTCGTGTCCTGACTGGTGTCCAGCTCGTACTATGTCCCAGGTCTGGGGCCTCGCTCCACATAGACACACATAGAATATTGCACACTCACATGAAAGTGAATGACAATAAATTTTATTCAGTGCACCAAATCGACTCAGATTAGGTCAAAAGGCACACAAAAAGCCTCTTCTTACATTTGAACATGGTACCCCAGAAGAACAGTCTGGTCAAGAATCCAGAAAGAAGTCTTAAAGTCTGAACAGTAAACAATGAAAGGGGTTCCCAGTATGTATTTAAAAAAATAATAATAATAATAAAACCTAAGATTTTGACATTTTTAGTGGGCAATGTTTAAATTAAAAGCTACTTATAATAAAAAAGAAAAAGAAAAACTGCCTTACCAGGAAGTTGGTAACCAACAAGCTAGTTACATTGCAGTTTCCTTCTGGAGGCTGTAATGCGGTTATAAACATAAAATGTTATGTGCTGCCAGTTCCGGTTCTTAACGATTTCAGGTTCAGCCTTTAAACATTTCTCGCAGTCCATTTTTCCTGGTACAATGTGAGATGAGATGAACTTCATCATCTGTCATTAACCTCTGTCTTCTGCCAGGGACTTTTCTTCTTCTGTGTGGGTTTGCCTTCAAATAGAGAGAAAAGATCAGAACAGTGAAGTGAATTCCAAACTAAAGCTCTCACCCTTTTCAGTAATGGACCAGGTTCCTCAATCAAAGTGAAAATATTTGCTCTTTACGTAAACTTACATTGTCACTCAAACATCAATTAGCAAACTGTCTTTTGAACTTGCACGCTGTGTAATCACTTACATTGTCCATATCAAAAAACACCCCAGAGCTATCTCATCGGAAAGCCTAATTAGTCACATTTACCATGAAGTATAAAACAAACATCAATGGAATGAACAACAAAGCCAATTTTCCCAGCAATATTCTTCTGTTTGAATTCACCCTGCCATCCTTTCCGGCTGCGGAGTTTCGGAGGTCACTACAACTTCTGATTTTCTTCTATAAATTGTGACACCCCAATATGGAAAGTAATAACCTGCATAGAACTCTGCTGTTCAGTGAACAGCAAAGGCTGCACTGTTATAAATGTGGTATTCAGAGCTTAACACAAGATCAATTACGTTTCAATGCAAAATTACATACGTGTGCCCACTATTACAATCATTTTTATATCAGGCATTGTTATTTTTCATATGAGAGTGTTGCTTGGATTCTTGTCATTATCATCCATCTGACTCAGAGGTGGAGAGAAGAGGGATGAGGCGTCATCTAAAGACTGATACAGTTTCTGAATATGCTCAATCTGATGTAAATTATGGACAAAACAATCGGGAAAATAAACTATTGTGTTGACAGAATATCCCTGGAATGAAACACATAAAACCAATTTCTGATATAAAACTTCAAATCAAATTTCATCGTTCCTATTCCTTCCTACCCAGCCAAGCTCTGCCTGCCTTCACACATCTCAAATCAAACAGGCTTTGTGGGGACATTTCTGTAAACAATAATTCACTTCCTCATGGGGACCATATTAAACATTTTACACAGTTTTTCCTCACACACTTGGTGAAAGTGTGGTGTGGGGACACTGTGAGTGTCCAGTACAGACTGATAACTAAACAAGAGAAAAATGCCTGTGACAAATTAAATCTGCCTGAAATACTTTGCTAACACTCACATTCTGAATGCATAATGAGAAATTGTCAGCTGTGCTAATGCGCAATAGTTTCTCGTGAAAACTAATGTCCATCGTCATAAATGTTCATATATAGAGAGCAAAATAACATGAATAAGTGATGTTATGAATATACCTGTTGGCTGTCACTGGGACCAGCAGCATCAAACGTCTGATTCGCAGACAGGAAAGGTCAAGAGCCATCTAAAGCCACACCACTCACTGTAGGGCTGGTCATCTGTAACACATTTAGAAAAAAAAAAAGATGTTTCAGATTGGGATTTAAGAAACCATTAGACAATCTCACTTCATATAACAAGAGTCAAGAACTACGCAAACAGACTCTCCTAGAGAACATGCATGCCAGCATGCACAAAGCATCAGAAAAAACAACTTTATAGTAAAGTTTCCTTTCTGTCTTGGCAACCTCTGTTTTCACACATTTTAACATAAAACATGTTTTGTGGGGACATTCCTTTACACAATCTTTCAGTTTCTCATGGGGACCAGACTACCACAGTCTGACTTTCAAAACAGTTATGACCTTGACACTTTTACACACTTCTAATTTTAGTGTGATGTGGGGACATCATGAGAGTCCAGAATAAAAAGTCAGACCACAGTCTGACTTTCAAAACAGTTATGACCTCAACACTTTTACACACTTCACATTTTAGTGTGATGTGGGGACATCATGAGAGTCCAGAATAAATTATGATTCAATAAGAGTTTGATCTAATTTATATATGGCATTTGCTGGAAATACATTGTCAACACTAACATTATTTATTGGTTTTGTTGACTTGTTTTGTCACACTAACTCTATCATCAAAACTGTGGTCTTTCTTCATTGAAGCTTCTTACAAATGGAGAGAGAAATTCAAACACATTTAAAAAGACATAAGTAAGATGCATATACCTCTTTGAGAGTGTTGCTTGGATTCTTGTCATTATCATCCATCTGACTCAGAGGTGGAGAAGAGGGATGGGAGTCATCTAAAGTCATGTCATGAGCTGTGGTGCTGGTCATCTATAAACACATTGAAGAATGATACAGTTTCTGAATATGCTCAATCTGATGTAAATTATGGACAAAACAATAGGGAAAATAAACTATTGTGTTGACAAAATATCCCTGGAATGAAACACATAAAACCAATTTCTGATATAAAACTTCAAATCAAATTTCATCGTTCCTATTCACGGTGGCAGAGTGGATAGCACTCTGGCCTCTCAGCAAGAAGGTCCTGGGTTCGAATCCCGGTCGGACCAGGGCCTTTCTGAGTGGAGTTTGCATGTTCTCCCCGTGTCTGCGTAGGTTTCCTCCGGGTGCTTCCTTCCTACCCAGCCAAGCTCTGCCTGCCTTCACACATCTCGAATCAAACAGGCTTTGTGGGGACATTTCTGTAAACAATAATTCACATCCTCATGGGGACCATATTAAACATTTTACACAGTTTTTCCTCACACACTTGGTGAAAGTGTGGTGTGGGGGACACCGTGAGTGTCCAGTACAGACTGATAACTAAACAAGAGAAAAATGCCTGTGACAAATTAAATCTGCCTGAAATACTTTGCTAACAGTCACATTCTGAATGCATAATGAGAAATTGCCAGCTGTGCTAATGCGCAATAGTTTATTGTGAAAACTAATGTCCATCGTCATAAATGTTCATAAAAAGAGAGCAAAATAACATGAATAAGTGATGTTATGAATATACCTTTTGGCTGTCACTGGGACCAGCAGCATCAAACGTCTGATTCACAGACAGGAAAGGACAAGAGCCATCTAAAGCCACACCACTCACTGTAGGGCTGGTCATCTGTAATACATTTAGAAAAAACAAAAAGTTTTAGATTGAGATTTAAGAAACCAATAGACAATCTCACTTCATAAGATATAACAAGAGTCAAGAACTACGCAAACAGACTCTCCTAGAGAACATGCATGCCAGCATGCACAAAGCATCAGAAAAAACAACTTTATAGTAAAGTTTCCTTTCTGTCTTGGCAACCTCTGTTTTCACAAATTTTAACATAAAACATGTTTTGTGGGGACATTCCTTTACACAATCTTTCAGTTTCTCATGGGGACCAGACTACCACAGTCTGACTTTCAAAACAGTTATGACCTCGACACTTTTATACACTTCTAATTTTAGTGTGATGTGGGGACATCATGAGAGTCCAGAATAAAAAGTCAGACCACAGTCTGACTTTCAAAACAGTTATGACCTCAACACTTTTACACACTTCACATTTTAGTGTGATGTGGGGACATCATGAGAGTCCAGAATAAATTATGATTCAATAAGAGTTTGATCTAATTTATATATGGCATTTGCTGGAAATACATTGTCAACACTAACATTATTTATTGGTTTTGTTGACTTGTTTTGTCACACTAACTCTATCATCAAAACTGTGGTCTTTCTTCATTGAAGCTTCTTACAAATGGAGAGAGAAATTCAAATACATGTAAAAAGATAAGTAAAATGCATATACCTCTTTGAGAGTGTTGCTTGGATTCTTGTCATTATCATCCATCTGACTCAGAGGTGGAGAAGAGGGATGGGCGTCATCTAAAGTCGTGTCATGAGCTGTGGTGCTGGTCATCTATAAACACATTGAAGAATGATACAGTTTCTGAATATGCTCAATCTGATGTAAATTATGGACAAAACAATAGGGAAAATAAACTATTGTGTTGACAGAATATCCCTGGAATGAAACACATAAAACCAATTTCTGATATAAAACTTCTAATCAAATTTCATCGTTCATATTCCTTCCTACCCAGCCAAGCTCTGCCTGCCTTCACACATCTCAAATCAAACAGGCTTTGTGGGGACATTTCTGTAA
Source organism: Knipowitschia caucasica (assembly GCA_964034765.1). Taxonomy (NCBI): domain Eukaryota; kingdom Metazoa; phylum Chordata; class Actinopteri; order Gobiiformes; family Gobiidae; genus Knipowitschia; species Knipowitschia caucasica. Next base: position 9,844,184 of record OZ035838.1, on the reverse strand, counting down.
ACAATAATTCACTTCCTCATGGGGACCATATTAAACATTTTACACAGTTTTTCCTCACACACTTGGTGAAAGTGTGGTGTGGGGACACCGTGAGTGTCCAGTACAGACTGATAACTAAACAAGAGAAAAATGCCTGTGACAAATTAAATCTGCCTGAAATACTTTGCTAACACTCACATTCTGAATGCATAATGAGAAATTGCCAGCTGTGCTAATGCGCAATAGTTTCTCGTGAAAACTAATGTCCATCGTCATAAATGTTCATATATAGAGAGCAAAATAACATGAATAAGTGATGTTATGAATATACCTGTTGGCTGTCACTGGGACCAGCAGCATCAAACGTCTGATTCGCAGACAGGAAAGGACAAGAGCCATCTAAAGCCACACCACTCACTGTAGGGCTGGTCATCTGTAATACATTTAGAAAAAAAAAAAAGTTTTAGATTGAGATTTTAGAAACCAATAGACAATCTCACTTCATAAGATATAACAAGAGTCAAGAACTACGCAAACAGACTCTCCTAGAGCAGGGGTTCCCAAAGTTTTTAGCCCGCGACCCCCATCATAAATGCCCTGCTAACCCGCAACCCCCCCCCCCCCCAACATCCCCTCCGTCACATGAAATGAGCATGTATTTCCTTGATACGGAGTAAGGCAGAGACTCGCGCCACTACCGAGCTGCACTGTCCAGCCCAAAAAAGGAGGCTTGCATATTTTTACTCATGTAGTGACACAGTGATGGGCTTGGTGGGCTCCCTCCTCAGCAGAAGTGGAGCGCATTTCTTGCGGCTCGCCCTCACTGTTCTCCTACCGCGGTAAAGTGGGCCGGCTTTCCGGAGTCAGCGGTAAAGAGGTCCGCACATTAAAAGCGGGCGGCCGCTTTCTGCTGTTACTTTATGCGGTTCATCCCCGCGGCTTCTCTTTCCAAAGTTACTGTCAGTAAAGGCATAAACCGGCCACCCGCTTTTAATGTGCGGACCTCTTTACCTTTGACTCCGAAAAACCGGGCCTCTTTAACGCGCTGTTCTACCGCTGTCCTCCCTCCCTCCGCTGCCCTCTCTCCCTCCTTTGCCCTCTCTCCCTCTCTTCGCACCATCAGCCTGACCCCTGATACAAGTGACTTTTCTCCCCCTCCGGGTTTTTCTGTTGTGGATATTAACCACGTTTCATTTTAAAGCAGGTATTATTTATTTGTAGCCTCCAAACACCTTTAGTTTTAGCAAACAACAGCAGGACACGCTTTGCCGCTGCGCATGATGTGAGCTGTGTTACGTGATGATTTTGATTGACGCTGCAATGACTGGGACAAAATTACTAACGTTATTAAAATATATTATAGTCTCCAAACACAATTTAACAAGTAGTCCTTTTGAATCAAATCAAATGCTAAATAAATATTTAAGGGCTTTATATTTGCTCAAAAAAAAAAAATCTTTTTTTTTTGTTTGTGTAGAAATCATCTTGCGACCCCCCCAGGGGTTCCCGCGACCCCCCGGGGGGTCGGGACCCCCACTTTGGGAACCACTGTCCTAGAGAACATGCATGCCAGCATGCACAAAGCATCAGAAAAAACAACTTTATAGTAAAGTTTCCTTTCTGTCTTGGCAACCTCTGTTTTCACACATTTTAACATAAAACATGTTTTGTGGGGACATTCCTTTACACAATCTTTCAGTTTCTCATGGGGACCAGACTACCACAGTCTGACTTTCAAAACAGTTATGACCTTGACACTTTTACACACTTCTAATTTTAGTGTGATGTGGGGACATCATGAGAGTCCAGAATAAAAAGTCAGACCACAGTCTGACTTTCAAAACAGTTATGACCTCAACACTTTTACACACTTCACATTTTAGTGTGATGTGGGGACATCATGAGAGTCCAGAATAAATTATGATTCAATAAGAGTTTGATCTAATTTATATATGGCATTTGCTGGAAATACATTGTCAACACTAACATTATTTATTGGTTTTGTTGACTTGTTTTGTCACACTAACTCTATCATCAAAACTGTGGTCTTTCTTCATTGAAGCTTCTTACAAATGGAGAGAGAAATTCAAACACATTTAAAAAGACATAAGTAAGATGCATATACCTCTTTGAGAGTGTTGCTTGGATTCTTGTCATTATCATCCATCTGACTCAGAGGTGGAGAAGAGGGATGGGAGTCATCTAAAGTCATGTCATGAGCTGTGGTGCTGGTCATCTATAAACACATTGAAGAATGATACAGTTTCTGAATATGCTCAATCTGATGTAAATTATGGACAAAACAATAGGGAAAATAAACTATTGTGTTGACAAAATATCCCTGGAATGAAACACATAAAACCAATTTCTGATATAAAACTTCAAATCAAATTTCATCGTTCCTATTCACGGTGGCAGAGTGGATAGCACTCTGGCCTCTCAGCAAGAAGGTCCTGGGTTCGAATCCCGGTCGGACCAGGGCCTTTCTGAGTGGAGTTTGCATGTTCTCCCCGTGTCTGCGTAGGTTTCCTCCGGGTGCTCCGGTTTCCCCTACCACTAAAAATATGTACAATAGGTCTGGCATGTGCCTCCTGTACTGGCGACCCCACTCCCATCTCTGTGTGGAGTGAGAGACAAATGCCCAAAATAAACAATTGTAAACCGCTTTGAGACTCAGATCTGCAGTGAAAAGGCGGTATATAAATAAAGATTACTTACTTACTACTACTACTACTACTACTTACTATTCCTTCCTACCCAGCCAAGCTCTGCCTGCCTTCATACATCTCGAATCAAACAGGCTTTGTTGGGACATTTCTGTAAACAATAATTCACTTCCTCATGGGGACCATATTAAACATTTTACACAGGTTTTCCTCACACACTTGGTGAAAGTGTGGTGTGGGGACACCGTGAGTGTCCAGTACAGACTGATAACTAAACAAGAGAAAAATGCCTGTGACAAATTAAACCTGCCTGAAATACTTTGCTAACACTCACATTCTGAATGCATAATGAGAAATTGCCAGCTGTGCTAATGCGCAATAGTTTATCGTGAAAACTTGTCCATCGTCATAAATGTTCATATATAGAGAGAACAAAATAACATGAATAAGTGATGTTATGAATATACCTGTTGGCTGTCACTGGGACCAGCAGCATCAAACGTCCGATTCACAGACAGGAAAGGACAAGAGCCATCTAAAGCCACACCACTCACTGTAGGGCTGGTCATCTGTAATACATTTAGAAAAAAAAAAAGTTTCAGATTGATATTTAAGAAACCAATAGACAATCTCACTTCATAAGATATAACAAGAGTCAAGAACTACGCAAACAGACTCTCCTAGAGAACATGCATGCCAGCATGCACAAAGCATCAGAAAAAACAACTTTATAGTAAAGTTTCCTTTCTGTCTTGGCAACCTCTGTTTTCACAAATTTTAACATAAAACATGTTTTGTGGGGACATTCCTTTACACAATCTTTCAGTTTCTCATGGGGACCAGACTACCACAGTCTGACTTTCAAAACAGTTATGACCTCGACACTTTTATACACTTCTAATTTTAGTGTGATGTGGGGACATCATGAGAGTCCAGAATAAAAAGTCAGACCACAGTCTGACTTTCAAAACAGTTATGACCTCAACACTTTTACACACTTCACATTTTAGTGTGATGTGGGGACATCATGAGAGTCCAGAATAAATTATGATTCAATAAGAGTTTGATCTAATTTATATATGGCATTTGCTGGAAATACATTGTCAACACTAACATTATTTATTGGTTTTGTTGACTTGTTTTGTCACACTAACTCTATCATCAAAACTGTGGTCTTTCTTCATTGAAGCTTCTTACAAATGGAGAGAGAAATTCAAACACATGTAAAAAGATAAGTAAAATGCATATACCTCTTTGAGAGTGTTGCTTGGATTCTTGTCATTATCATCCATCTGACTCAGAGGTGGAGAAGAGGGATGGGCGTCATCTAAAGTCGTGTCATGAGCTGTGGTGCTGGTCATCTATAAACACATTGAAGAATGATACAGTTTCTGAATATGCTCAATCTGATGTAAATTATGGACAAAACAATAGGGAAAATAAACTATTGTGTTGACAGAATATCCCTGGAATGAAACACATAAAACCAATTTCTGATATAAAACTTCAAATCAAATTTCATCGTTCATATTCCTTCCTACCCAGCCAAGCTCTGCCTGCCTTCACACATCTCAAATCAAACAGGCTTTGTGGGACATTTCTGTAAACAATAATTCACTTCCTCATGGGGACCATATTAAACATTTTACACAGTTTTTCCTCACACACTTGGTGAAAGTGTGGTGTGGGGACACCGTGAGTGTCCAGTACAGACTGATAACTAAACAAGAGAAAAATGCCTGTGACAAATTAAATCTGCCTGAAATACTTTGCTAACACTCACATTCTGAATGCATAATGAGAAATTGCCAGCTGTGCTAATGCGCAATAGTTTCTCGTGAAAACTAATGTCCATCGTCATAAATGTTCATATATAGAGAGCAAAATAACATGAATAAGTGATGTTATGAATATACCTGTTGGCTGTCACTGGGACCAGCAGCATCAAACGTCTGATTCGCAGACAGGAAAGGACAAGAGCCATCTAAAGCCACACCACTCACTGTAGGGCTGGTCATCTGTAATACATTTAGAAAAAAAAAAAGTTTTAGATTGAGATTTTAGAAACCAATAGACAATCTCACTTCATAAGATATAACAAGAGTCAAGAACTACGCAAACAGACTCTCCTAGAGCAGGGGTTCCCAAAGTTTTTAGCCCGCGACCCCCCATCATAAATGCCCTGCTAACCCGCAACCCCCCCCCCCCCGCAACATCCCCTCCGTCACATGAAATGAGCATGTATTTCCTTGATACGGAGTAAGGCAGAGACTCGCGCCACTACCGAGCTGCACTGTCCAGCCCAAAAAAGGAGGCTTGCATATTTTTTACTCATGTAGTGACACAGTGATGGGCTTGGTGGGCTCCCTCCTCAGCAGAAGTGGAGCGCATTTCTTGCGGCTCGCCCTCACTGTTCTCCTACCGCGGTAAAGTGGGCCGGCTTTCCGGAGTCAGCGGTAAAGAGGTCCGCACATTAAAAGCGGGCGGCCGCTTTCTGCTGTTACTTTATGCGGTTCATCCCCGCGGCTTCTCTTTCCAAAGTTACTGTCAGTAAAGGCATAAACCGGCCACCCGCTTTTAATGTGCGGACCTCTTTACCTTTGACTCCGAAAAACCGGGCCTCTTTAACGCGCTGTTCTACCGCTGTCCTCCCTCCCTCCGCTGCCCTCTCTCCCTCCTTTGCCCTCTCTCCCTCTCTTCGCACCATCAGCCTGACCCCTGATACAAGTGACTTTTCTCCCCCTCCGGGTTTTTCTGTTGTGGATATTAACCACGTTTCATTTTAAAGCAGGTATTATTTATTTGTAGCCTCCAAACACCTTTAGTTTTAGCAAACAACAGCAGGACACGCTTTGCCGCTGCGCATGATGTGAGCTGTGTTACGTGATGATTTTGATTGACGCTGCAATGACTGGGACAAAATTACTAACGTTATTAAAATATATTTATAGTCTCCAAACACAATTTAACAAGTAGTCCTTTTGAATCAAATCAAATGCTAAATAAATATTTAAGGGCTTTATATTTGCTCAAAAAAAAAAAAATCTTTTTTTTTTGTTTGTGTAGAAATCATCTTGCGACCCCCCCCAGGGGTTCCCGCGACCCCCCGGGGGGTCGGGACCCCCACTTTGGGAACCACTGTCCTAGAGAACATGCATGCCAGCATGCACAAAGCATCAGAAAAAACAACTTTATAGTAAAGTTTCCTTTCTGTCTTGGCAACCTCTGTTTTCACACATTTTAACATAAAACATGTTTTGTGGGGACATTCCTTTACACAATCTTTCAGTTTCTCATGGGGACCAGACTACCACAGTCTGACTTTCAAAACAGTTATGACCTTGACACTTTTACACACTTCTAATTTTAGTGTGATGTGGGGACATCATGAGAGTCCAGAATAAAAAGTCAGACCACAGTCTGACTTTCAAAACAGTTATGACCTCAACACTTTTACACACTTCACATTTTAGTGTGATGTGGGGACATCATGAGAGTCCAGAATAAATTATGATTCAATAAGAGTTTGATCTAATTTATATATGGCATTTGCTGGAAATACATTGTCAACACTAACATTATTTATTGGTTTTGTTGACTTGTTTTGTCACACTAACTCTATCATCAAAACTGTGGTCTTTCTTCATTGAAGCTTCTTACAAATGGAGAGAGAAATTCAAACACATTTAAAAAGACATAAGTAAGATGCATATACCTCTTTGAGAGTGTTGCTTGGATTCTTGTCATTATCATCCATCTGACTCAGAGGTGGAGAAGAGGGATGGGAGTCATCTAAAGTCATGTCATGAGCTGTGGTGCTGGTCATCTATAAACACATTGAAGAATGATACAGTTTCTGAATATGCTCAATCTGATGTAAATTATGGACAAAACAATAGGGAAAATAAACTATTGTGTTGACAAAATATCCCTGGAATGAAACACATAAAACCAATTTCTGATATAAAACTTCAAATCAAATTTCATCGTTCCTATTCACGGTGGCAGAGTGGATAGCACTCTGGCCTCTCAGCAAGAAGGTCCTGGGTTCGAATCCCGGTCGGACCAGGGCCTTTCTGAGTGGAGTTTGCATGTTCTCCCCGTGTCTGCGTAGGTTTCCTCCGGGTGCTCCGGTTTCCCCTACCACTAAAAATATGTACAATAGGTCTGGCATGTGCCTCCTGTACTGGCGACCCCACTCCCATCTCTGTGTGGAGTGAGAGACAAATGCCCAAAATAAACAATTGTAAACCGCTTTGAGACTCAGATCTGCAGTGAAAAGGCGGTATATAAATAAAGATTACTTACTTACTACTACTACTACTACTACTTACTATTCCTTCCTACCCAGCCAAGCTCTGCCTGCCTTCATACATCTCGAATCAAACAGGCTTTGTTGGGACATTTCTGTAAACAATAATTCACTTCCTCATGGGGACCATATTAAACATTTTACACAGGTTTTCCTCACACACTTGGTGAAAGTGTGGTGTGGGGACACCGTGAGTGTCCAGTACAGACTGATAACTAAACAAGAGAAAAATGCCTGTGACAAATTAAACCTGCCTGAAATACTTTGCTAACACTCACATTCTGAATGCATAATGAGAAATTGCCAGCTGTGCTAATGCGCAATAGTTTATCGTGAAAACTTGTCCATCGTCATAAATGTTCATATATAGAGAGAACAAAATAACATGAATAAGTGATGTTATGAATATACCTGTTGGCTGTCACTGGGACCAGCAGCATCAAACGTCCGATTCACAGACAGGAAAGGACAAGAGCCATCTAAAGCCACACCACTCACTGTAGGGCTGGTCATCTGTAATACATTTAGAAAAAAAAAAAAGTTTCAGATTGATATTTAAGAAACCAATAGACAATCTCACTTCATCAGATATAACAAGAGTCAAGAACTACGCAAACAGACTCTCCTAGAGGACATGCATGCCAGCATGCACAAAGCATCAGAAAAAAACAACTTTATAGTAAAGTTTCCTTTCTGTCTTGGCAACCTCTGTTTTCACACATTTTAACATAAAACATGTTTTGTGGGGACATTCCTTTACACAATCTTTCAGTTTCTCATGGGGACCAGACTACCACAGTCTGACTTTCAAAACAGTTATGACCTCGACACTTTTACACACTTCTAATTTTAGTGTGATGTGGGGACATCATGAGAGTCCAGAAAAAATGATAATTAAATAAGAGTTTGATCTAATTTATACATGGCATTTGCTGGAAATACATTGTCAACACTAACATTATTTATTGGTTTTGTTGACTTGTTTTGTCACACTAACTCTATCATCAAAACTGTGGTCTTTTTTCATTGAAGCTTCTTACAAATGGAGAGAGAAATTCAAACACATTTAAAAAGACAAGTAAAATGCATATACCTCTTTGAGAGTGTTGCTTGGATTCTTGTCATTATCATCCATCTGACTCAGAGGTGGAGAAGAGGGATGGGCGTCATCTAAAGTCGTGTCATGAGCTGTGGTGCTGGTCATCTATAAACACATTGAAGAATGATACAGTTTCTGAATATGCTCAATCTGATGTAAATTATGGACAAAACAATAGGGAAAATAAACTATTGTGTTGACAGAATATCCCTGGAATGAAACACATAAAACCAATTTCTGATATAAAACTTCAAATCAAATTTCATCGTTCATATTCCTTCCTACCCAGCCAAGCTCTGCCTGCCTTCACACATCTCGAATCAAACAAGGCTTTGTGGGGACATTTCTGTAAACAATAATTCACTTCCTCATGGGGACCATATTAAACATTTTACACAGTTTTTCCTCACACACTTGGTGAAAGTGTGGTGTGGGGACACCGTGAGTGTCCAGTACAGACTGATAACTAAACAAGAGAAAAATGCCTGTGACAAATTAAATCTGCCTGAAATACTTTGCTAACACTCACATTCTGAATGCATAATGAGAAATTGCCAGCTGTGCTAATGCGCAATAGTTTATTGTGAAAACTAATGTCCATCGTCATAAATGTTCATATATAGAGAGCAAAATAACATGAATAAGTGATGTTATGAATATACCTGTTGGCTGTCACTGGGACCAGCAGCATCAAACGTCTGATTCGCAGACAGGAAAGGACAAGAGCCATCTAAAGCCACACCACTCACTGTAGGGCTGGTCATCTGTAATACATTTAGAAAAAAAAAAAAGTTTCAGATTGAGATTTAAGAAACCAATAGACAATCTCACTTCATAAGATATAACAAGAGTCAAGAACTACGCAAACAGAGTCTCCTAGAGAACATGCATGCCAGCATGCACAAAGCATCAGAAAAAACAACTTTATAGTAAAGTTTCCTTTCTGTCTTGGCAACCTCTGTTTTCACACATTTTAACATAAAACATGTTTTGTGGGGACATTCCTTTACACAATCTTTCAGTTTCTCATGGGGACCAGACTACCACAGTCTGACTTTCAAAACAGTTATGACCTCGACACTTTTACACACTTCTAATTTTAGTGTGATGTGGGGACATCATGAGAGTCCAGAAAAAATGATAATTCAATAAGAGTTTGATCTAATTTATACATGGCATTTGCTGGAAATAGATTGTCAACACTAACATTATTTATTGGTTTTGTTGACTTGTTTTGTCACACTAACTCTATCATCAAAACTGTGGTCTTTTTTCATTGAAGCTTCTTACAAATGGAGAGAGAAATTCAAACACATTTAAAAAGACAAGTAAAATGCATATACCTCTTTGAGAGTGTTGCTTGGATTCTTGTCATTATCATCCATCTGACTCAGAGGTGGAGAAGAGGGATGGGCGTCATCTAAAGTCGTGTCATGAGCTGTGGTGCTGGTCATCTATAAACACATTGAAGAATGATACAGTTTCTGAATATGCTCAATCTGATGTAAATTATGGACAAAACAATAAGGAAAATAAACTATTGTGTTGACAGAATATCCCTGGAATGAAACACATAAAACCAATTTCTGATATAAAACTTCAAATCAAATTTCATCGTTCATATTCCTTCCTACCCAGCCAAGCTCTGCCTGCCTTCACACATCTCAAATCAAACAGGCTTTGTGGGGACATTTCTGTAAACAATAATTCACTTCCTCATGGGGACCATATTAAACATTTTACACAGTTTTTCCTCACACACTTGGTGAAAGTGTGGTGTGGGGACACCGTGAGTGTCCAGTACAGACTGATAACTAAACAAGAGAAAAATGCCTGTGACAAATTAAATCTGCCTGAAATACTTTGCTAACACTCACATTCTGAATGCATAATGAGAAATTGCCAGCTGTGCTAATGCACAATAGTTTATCGTGAAAACTAATGTCCATCGTCATAAATGTTCATATATAGAGAGCAAAATAACATGAATAAGTGATGTTATGAATATACCTGTTGGCTGTCACTGGGACCAGCAGCATCAAACGTCTGATTCGCAGACAAGAAAGGACAAGAGCCATCTAAAGCCACACCACTCACTGTAGGGCTGGTCATCTGTAATACATTTAGAAAAAAAAAAAAGTTTCAGATTGATATTTAAGAAACCAATAGACAATCTCACTTCATAAGATATAACAAGAGTCAAGAACTACGCAAACAGACTCTCCTAGAGGACATGCATGCCAGCATGCACAAAGCATCAGAAAAAACAACTTTATAGTAAAGTTTCCTTTCTGTCTTGGCAACCTCTGTTTTCACACATTTTAACATAAAACATGTTTTGTGGGGACATTCCTTTACACAATCTTTCAGTTTCTCATGGGGACCAGACTACCACAGTCTGACTTTCAAAACAGTTATGACCTTGACACTTTTACACACTTCTAATTTTAGTGTGATGTGGGGACATCATGAGAGTCCAGAATAAAAAGTCAGACCACAGTCTGACTTTCAAAACAGTTATGACCTCAACACTTTTACACACTTCACATTTTAGTGTGATGTGGGGACATCATGAGAGTCCAGAATAAATTATGATTCAATAAGAGTTTGATCTAATTTATATATGGCATTTGCTGGAAATACATTGTCAACACTAACATTATTTATTGGTTTTGTTGACTTGTTTTGTCACACTAACTCTATCATCAAAACTGTGGTCTTTCTTCATTGAAGCTTCTTACAAATGGAGAGAGAAATTCAAATACATGTAAAAAGATAAGTAAAATGCATATACCTCTTTGAGAGTGTTGCTTGGATTCTTGTCATTATCATCCATCTGACTCAGAGGTGGAGAAGAGGGATGGGCGTCATCTAAAGTCGTGTCATGAGCTGTGGTGCTGGTCATCTATAAACACATTGAAGAATGATACAGTTTCTGAATATGCTCAATCTGATGTAAATTATGGACAAAACAATAGGGATGCCATGCTTCCCTTTGCATCTGGGACAAAACGCCACTGATTAGAATCACTCTGCTCATGCACTACCTTACCAAAGCAATTAGTTCATTTTTCATTAACTCCTTCATATTTAAATGCGATCATAATGTGAAAATACAGCAAAAATATGTAGTTGTCAATTAGTTTCTGTAATGATTTGAACTAATCTGCTACCATGCTATCTTGTCCTGCTTTTGGTTTAATACTGGTTGTAATTTGTATTCTTTAACAATAACAACAACAACAAAGAAATAAAGAAAAGTCCTTTCGTTTCTATACAGTAACTGAATTACATGTTCCTATACTACATATTATACTAGATACTGAATCTAGCGAAACATTATGTTGCAATCAGTCTATGTGAGAAATTTTAGCTAACACAATTTTATGGTCAAATATGAGTTATAGTGAATACAAATATTTATGTTAAAAAGTAATCCTTTACTTTACATAAGCTCCTTATACTGAGTTGCATGCAACTCTACTGTGAAATAAAATCAAAATACAAGGCTACACTTAACTCAATACTTTAAGATGATTAGCAAAATAATTACCTAAGCTAAATTAATTGTTTATTCATGCAAAACTGTTTACCTTGTGTTCTAATTCTGCTCGCACTTCTTTTGCTGCCATCTTCTTGGCATCTTCTGATGACTCCTTGAATTACCACCTGTTACACCCTTTTGCTGTGAAAATCCATCCATTCGGGGACCAGGAAGTGGGCGGAGAGTATACAAATGTGTGTGTGAAGCAGTGAGTGCAATACCAGCTAAAACCATGTGGGGGAGCTACTGAGCACAATTTACACATACACAGTGATCAAAAAGCATGCTTTTTGGGCCATTGCTAAAAACTGCATTGGAACATTCAGAGCAGCTCATGTATTGCTTTTTAACTGTTTTCCTCATGGGGACCTGATTTTGGGTCCCCATACCGCATACGGTCCCCATGAGGTGACTGTGTATACATTTTTTCGTCCCCATAAATATATGAAAACCAGTGCACACACACACACACACACACACACACACACACACACACACAAGCGGTGTTTATGTGGCACCGCCCACCATCATCTCAGAGCGGCTGAAATGTAAACACGTCTCTGTAAACCGCTGAAAAACAGCTAAAGTGAGAATACTGGAGGATTATCGTTGGACGGACTGACAGATTTGACCAAAGCACAAGGACTCGTGCATCGTGTTTTCGGAGTTTTTTACGGATTATTACATGGAGGAGGAGCAGGACTTTTTGCGGTCCTCAGCAGGTGGACAGCGTGTTTCCCTTCTTCATCATTACAAAGGGCCTGACCAGTAACTTTAAGGTAAGGAACATCAGTTTTGGATGTGTTTGTAAAGCGAGTGATGAAACTGATGTAGCGTGAGTTTGGGGAAACTGCAGCGGGCTAGCACGAGTGTTCAACCGGTCAATACGCCCGTTAAACCTCGCTGTCTGGACTCTAACTTAACCAAATAATATCTGAATTAGTCATTTGACGGATAAATGTTTGCTTCCTTTACCCCTTGACTCAGTTTTATCTGCGTTTGTGGAAAATATGAAGATGCAAGCGTTGAGAGGTTTCTTTGCGATGGCAGGAGTGTGTGGCTGAAGCTAAATGTGGATGCAAACACGAGCGCGCCGTCTCATAAGAGCTTAATTCACTGAGTTTTTTACAAAGCGGCTTTATTACGCTGGGTGGACAGCTGCTAAGCATTTTTGAAACGTGTCCCCCCCCCCCACCTTCCAAACGCTTCCGACGCCGCTGTGCGGGCCGCATCCGGCATTTAGGAATCGAAAAAAGAATCAAAATACAAACGTCTTCTTAACGGTTCCGGAACCACACTTTAGGAACCGGTTCCAAATAGGAACCGGTTCTCGGTGCCCAACCCTAGTCACATCATAACTGACCGACTCTGTGATGATGATGACATTAATCGCCAGTGTCGTAAACTGTACGCTCAAGCCAACACCTTAGTGCGGAAATTTCACATGTGCACAGTCGATGTTAAAATTAAACTGTTTAAAATGTACTGTTCACCTCTGTATACAGCTCCACTGTGGAGCAGATATAAGAAGGCTGCACTACAGAAGCTCAAAGTTGCATATAATGATGCTTTCAGGATTCTGCTGAAAAAGCCCAGGTCCAGTAGTGCTAGTCTGCTGTTCTGTCAGAGTCGTGTGAACTCTTTCCATGCTCTCATGAGAAATATGATGTACAGGTTTATATGCCGTCTGAATGTCAGTGAGAACTATTTTGTGCGGTCTCTGGTGAACCCCAGTATGAGTTTTGTGCGCTACCAGTCAGCTCTGTGGAAGCTCTGGTACAGTTTTCTTTTATAACTGTTTGTCTGTTGTGTTTGTGATGTGTTTGTTTGTTTTTTATGGACTTCGAGTCTGATAAATAAAGATAATAAAAAAAAAAAAATACTATATCTGTTACAGCTGACGGGAGAATGGACTCACCAGGTAAGTCTGAAGCCTTTCACTTTACAACATAGTTATTGTGTATTACTTTGTGTTTCACCATATTTGATTCAACAAGGTCATTCTGCAACGTTTTGCACATACACAACGATGGAACTTGACACTATGGACATCATCAGTGTTGTCAATGTTGATAAAAAGGCAAGTTGGTGGGAAAAGTGTCTCTATGGAGAAAGCAGCATTCATCAAAACATTTGATGATCTATCGAAAGAATTAAAAGTCAAAGAGATTGTGACTGATGCCCATGTGCAAATTGCAGCCCTCATGCGTAAGTATTTTTGTTTGTATTATTTGATGTGCTATATTTTGTGCTTACTGCATTTTTGAGCTTTAAAATAGATCCAGAGCGGGGAAGATATATGGATCATGGAGTTACCCATTCCCTGGATGTCTGGCATGCTGCAAAAAATCTTAACTAAGAGGCTTCATGCTGTAAGTGATAGTTCATATCGTTTCTCATTCAATTATTTTTGATAGAGTTAACCAAAACCAATAACTTTGATATGCGGGTGTCCTAGCAGGTCAAAAACAAATCCTACTGTGGATCAAGGACATTGTTAACCATTTTTGGTATGCCTGTCAGCATGCAAGCAGCCGAGACGAGTTCATGGTAAGTAAAGTAGAACTAGAATTTATATTCTCATTCTCACTATACCTTTTCATTTTCTTATGTTTGCTGATTAGGACATTTGGCGAGGTGTACTGCACCATGTTAGTGGCGTGCATGAGTGGCCTTCATGGTCCTTTGGGAGATGATGGCACTAAAGAGCCTGTATCGCCTGGCTCTATAAAGCACATGTGGCACTGTCACAGATCGTGCTGAACCGCAGATGGCTGAAGGATGTGGAGAAGTTCCTCACATTTCGGTAAGAGATAACCTTTTATTTTTTGGAATGATTTGTGTTTCTTCTATTTCCTACTTAGTTTCCCTGCAGGACCACCTCACAGCTGGAATCATTCCAAAACCATATTCTGGTTTTGGAATGATTTTCATTTTTTGTTTATGAAGCAAGAACATTTCTTGCAGCTTTGGACTACAATCACCACAACAACCGTCCGGCACATGTGAACAGCAAAGGCCAAGTGTCGTAAGTATCATTCACTACTTCCTATTGACAAGTCATGAATATACAGTAGGTCCCATTTCGTTTTGTCGTCTTCATTCACGCTTTTCATGAATCACGCAGCTGTGTGAAACATATTACATCCTATCGCCACTAGGTGGCAGGTTAAGTCCGCTTTAGCTCTGCCAGCGACTTAAACGCTCAGGTATAAGACTGCGTGCAAACCTGTTTTGCCTAGTGACGCACACATGTGGCGCAGAACTAAAAAAGGTCTTGTTATGACTCTCAAATCATTAATGACAAAATAAAGACTAAAACGAGGATTTATATCGGGATGCCTTTGAACAATTGAGACAGCTGATAAAAGTTCACGTGTGATGCAGAATTTTCTACTTTCACTCCGTTCTTCACAGTGTCTTATTCTTGTGAATCGTTGGTCGAGTGGTCTAGACTGTGCGCTTGCGATGCAGGAACCTGGGTTCGATCCCGGGCCATGTCTTTTTGTATTTATTGCATGTTATCACAATTTATGACAAGTTGCTCTAAAAACGGTAAAAGATGAAGGTCAAGACGTTTTTTTGCAGATTATAGCTTAATTGTAAAAATAATCATTTAAGACCACATGTACCCCAATTAAAATAATGTTAGTCTCTTTTTGATGTGGAACTTTTACATGTTTGTCTAAAAAATAGGGAATAAATAAAATTGAAAGGTGATATCCTCTTGAGCAAACCCTGATGTTGATACGCTGAAGAAATACATTCCAACATCCATTCTTCCCACTCCTATTTTGGACATCAATTGCTTATTTATTTTGCATAAACTATGTATAATTACATTGATTTTATTTATTTATTGACTGTGACTGCAGTACCACTTTTGGCCAGATTTTTACATATTGTTCCTTTAAGTCATCTTTTATTTGAGAACAATCACTGCATGAAAAGTGTGATTTTTGTCTCTTTTTTGCCCTGTATATTACTGTGAAACTTCTGGGATTCGGCTGTTGACGGTAGTTTGTTGTCCCCTCCTCCCTCCTCCACAGGAGGCTTTAACATGTAAATGGGAATGCTGTGAGCTATACAAATGCTAATCAGGGTTGAGGGGGTGCACAACTTGATCCATGCTGCACAACTCCTGCACAACTCCTTTCAGTCAGTCTGCACCTTGGATCAGGTCACACACTGTAGACCCGGATTTTGTAAATGCTCAAACTGTTTACACACACACACACACACACACACACGCACACAGAGACATATTTCATCATGATTGATTATAGCTTGTCATGTCAAAATCAATTAAATAAATCCAATAGGACAAAAGACATGTTGAAAGTGTAAGTGCTCATCAAAGGATATATGTATGTACAGTACAGACCAAAAGTGTGATTTTTCAGCCAATCACATACATATCCATTACCTACACAAAACATGTGTAGATATACCAAATTCAATTTCCATGGATATGTGAGATTTCATAACACTTTGAAGCAACTTTTGTTCAAGTTAAACTCATCATTCTATCAATGTGCAGAAGCCAGTACTTTTCCCTTGTTTTGTCTATCTGAAGGCCAAGCTACATGGCACGTGGCAGCTGCTGATTGGAGGTCTCCATGCCTCCGCTCTGTATAATACACTTGCATTCTCTTGTATCTGTGATCGTGTGTTTTGTTCGTGCTGTCTCTACCATTGACAATAAAACATGTCTTCTGTCGGAATGAAAGACGCGATCCCAGACTATGTCATCTTCTTCAGGTGGTGGAAGGATGCGGGCCTTGTCTGTGACATCTAGAGAACAGAAGACTTTTTTTTACACAAAAATTTGTTTTTGTTTTTTCAAGCCAAAACTGAGAAACCTCAAGAGAATGCATCTGGACCAGCACACTTGAACTATCTGCACAGCCCCTGATTCCACTCAGGCTGTGAGCTGCTGAGACATGGACAATACCATCGTCCTCTTTTGCATGGACATGATTTGGAACAAGTGGATTACACAATTTGGACATAATTTGGAACAATTGGATTTCTGAATCTGGACATAATTTGGACTGAATTGAATTGCTGAATCTGGACACTGAAGCTGAAACGTGTGATTGAAAGACACGTCACAGAAGAATTCATGGCTCGACACAAATGCAGCCTGAAGAAACCAACACGGAGAAGTGGGAGAGACTGTTTTTAAAGCAATATCTGGAACCACCATCGACTGATGAAGTTTGGTATTTTACTGAAGATTGTTGACAAGTTTTATGAAAGATCTGAAAATGTTTTATGAGTTTTCTGAGTTTTTGAAGTATTCCGAGTTCTGAGTTTTTGAAGTACCGAGTGAAGTACCGAGTTTGAGTTTTTGAAGTATTGAGTTATGATGTTATGTTGCTGTTTATCGATCCTGATGGTCACACGTGAATGTATGACCAGAGGGGGGAATGTGAGATTTCATAACACTTTGAAGCAACTTTTGTTAAAGTTAAACTCATCATTCTATCAATGTGCAGAAGCCAGTACTTTTCCCTTGTTTTGTCTATCTGAAGGCCAAGCTACATGGCACCGTGGAAGCTGCTGATTGGAGGTCTCCATGCCTCCGCTCTGTATAATACACTTGCATTCTGTGTGTGCTTTGTTCGTGCTGTCTCTACCATCGACAATAAAACATGTCTTCTGTCTGAATTTAAGACGCGATCCCAGACTATGTCATCTTCTTCAGGTGGTGGAGGATGCGGGCATTGGGCCTCATTCACGAACGGTTCTTAGGAACAGATTTGTACGTAAATCCTACTTACGCGGTTTTTATGAAGAAAGTGGCATTCACGAATATTTCTCGTAACCAGAATTTCTCTTGGGCAAGTACAAATCCTACGAGTCCTCAGGAGCACTCGTACGCATTCAGTGCCGACATGTTCACACGCTGGGGTTGTCCTCTTTGGTGAAGTTGAATAAAAATACAACATTCCAGTGATATGTCCGTCATATCGATGTATGTATTTATTTATTTGTAGTAATCTTTATTAGTAATCTTTATTTATATACCGCCTTTTTCACTGCAGATCTGGCCTACTTTTTAATTCATTTTGAAATGAAATGTGCCAACGCTTTATCAAATACATTGGAAATCTTGCCGTGTATTAGTGACCCCTTCCTATTTATAGGGGGCATTTCTTTATCCACGGGCCACAGAACAACGGCATATATACTGCTGCTGCAGGAGGTTACTGGGTCCGCGCTGAGTCTCTGCGCTGGTCTCTCCTATGGATCTATACGGGTCTGCACTGGTCTCTCCCATATATGGGTCTGCACTGGTCTCTCCCATGGATCTATACTGGTCTGCACTGGTCTCTCCCATGGATCTAGACGGGTCTGCACTGGTCTCTCCATACGGGTCCGTGCTGCATGCTCCTGGATCCATACGGGTCCGCGCTGGTCTCTCAAGTCTGGTCTATGCGGTCTATCTTCGGTCCGCGCTGGTCTCTGCGCACCGGTCTCTCCAGTCAGGTCACTCCAGTCAGGTCACTCCAGTCTATGCGGTCTCTCCTATAGGTCCGCGCTGGTTTCTGTGTGCTGGTCACTCCAGTCTCTCCTCGGGTCTGCATTGGTCTCAGCGCTGGTCCGCGCTGGATCTCCTCCCAGGGTCCAAAATATTTTGAGATTAATCTCAAAACGTTTTGAGATTCATCTTTAAAATAATACATAATATATTTTTAAATTAAGCTCATAACATTTTGAGATTAATCTCATCATATTCTTAGATTGATCTCATAATTTTGCTAGTTCGACTTTATTATCATAATATTTCGACTTTTAAGTCAACATTTTATAACTTTATTCTCAGTCTGGTAAAAGAAGTGTAACTCGTTGCTTTAGGCCTGTTGCTGTTTCCTCTGCCGTCTGCACACGGCCCTGCAGTCCCTTATATGGGCATTAGTGGGCGGTTACTTATGCTAAGTACCTATGCTAATGAAGCACCTGGCACGCGCGCTGTACTTACGAGGAAATGGGATTCATCAATCTGAGAGAACAGCTGCGAACAATTCAGCGGCTTACGAGTGCGTTGATGAATCCCACGTGGGGACTTCTTAGAAATCTACTTAAGGACAACTTGAGAAGAAAGTTGAGTAGTTTCTTACGAAGTTATTCGTGAATGAGGCCCATTGTCTGTAACATCTAGAGAACAGAAGACTACTTTTTTTTACACAAAAAGTGTTTTTTTTTTAAGCCAAAACTGAGAAACCTCAAGAGAGAATGCGTCTGGACCAGCACACATGGACAATCTGCACAGCCCCTGATTCCACTCAGGCTGTGAGCTGCTGAGACATGGACAATACCAGCGTCCTCTTTTGCATGGACACCATTTGGAACAATTGGATTACACAATTTGGACATGATTTGGAACAATTGGATATCTGAATTTGGACATAATTTGGACTGAATTGAATTGCTGAATCTGGACACTGAAGCTGAAACGTGTGATTGAAAGACACGTCACAGAAGAATTCATGGCTCGACACAAATGCAGCCTGAAGAAACCAACACGGAGAAGTGGGAGAGACTGTTTTCAAAGCAATATCTGGAACCACCATCGACTGATGAAGTTTGGTATTTTACTGAAGATTGTTGACAAGTTTTATGAAAGATCTGAACATGTTTTATGAGTTTTCTGAGTTTTTGAAGTATTCCGAGTATTTGAAGTATTCCGAGTTTTTTGAAGTACCGAGTTTATGAGTTTTTGAAGTATTGAGTTATGATGTTATGTTGCTGTTTATCGATCCTGATGATCACACGAGAATGTATGACCAGAGGGGGGAATGTGAGATTTCATAACACTTTTAAGCAACTTTTGTTAAAGTTAAACTCATCATTCTATCAATGTGCAGAAGCCTGTACTTTTCCCTTGTTTTGTCTATCTGAAGGCCAAACTATATGGCACTGTGGCAGCTGCTGATTGGAGGTCTCCATGCCTCCGCTCTGTATAATACACTTGCATTCTCTTGTATCTGTGATCGTGTGCTTTGTTCGTGCTGTCTCTACCATCGACAATAAAACATGTCTTCTGTCTGAATTTAAGACGCGATCCCAGACTATGTCATCTTCTTCAACTGTACAGCAAAAAATTGAAACGGTATCGGGTACACATTGTCAAAGAAGCAAAGGATTACAACTACATTCCTGACCTTCAGACACAAATCATTGGCAGACGACTTCAGTCTGCTGGTGGCCTCTCAACCAGACGGAGGATCATACCGGAGGACCCACGAGCACTTGGACCAGTGTCTGGTGTTAACCCACCTCCTACTTCAGAATTGATGCGTACACAGGTCCAGAGAGGACAGGTATGTTTGTGTAACTAACCAGCATGTTATAAAGAATAACTAATGTATAGGGCTCAACTGACCCCTTGAAGAGACATTCCAGTGTTGTATGATTCTAAGATTTAGCTTCTCTCTGCCCTATTTTCCATACTGAATAATATTGATTGGATTTTTGTGTATCTTCAAGTTTTACTTTGGAATGTTACAATTTTGTAAAATGTGTCTTTTCTATGTCCCAGGAGACGACATCTGTTCCCTAACGTTGAAGAAATACAACATCACCATACTTTTATTTTTTATTTTTTATATAACACAGAAAAATATTTACAAGAATTTTTACTTTTTGAAATAAAGTTATTTGAAATCGATCTTGTGTAAATGGGGCTTTTGATTTTCTTTTTCTTGCACCCTCTGCTGGAGTATCTTCCTTCTTTTTAGCACTTGTCTTCCTCCCCTTTCCTCTTCCCTTTCCTGTCTGTTTAGTCTTCTGTGCAGTCTTCCTCCCTCTTCCTCTACCCCTTCCTTGTCCTTGTCCTCAAGGTTGACTTCCAGAGTCACTGGTTGTCTCCATAGGAACAAACTCGTCATTGCTGGAGCCCTAAATGGAGTAAAATGTTATTAGGCTCTTAGATTACTATCTATTATTATTATTATCGATGGTGAAATATTGATGAAGAATTATTGGTAACTCAATAACTACATGCCTACAGTATGTGTATTTACACATACTGTAGGCATGTAGTTATTGAGTTACCAATAACTCTTCATCGATATAATATCTAAATCCATTGAGTTGTATATACACTTTGTTTTACTTATACAGGAATACTACTGAAGTGTGGGTATACATAAATGGCAGTTACAGGTAAGAAGTACCCAGATGTATTGTAAAAGACTCATTGTTACAGAGTGGGCAGAAGGCACAGAAGCTTCTCGGCCTTTTGGCTAAGATCAAGTGTGGCACAGGGACAATCTAACTAGCTAGCTACTGGGCTTGGACAAATCTAGCTCACTGTCAATAGTGGCTAATTACTTTCATCACTTATTACAGATAGTTATTGAAAAAGGCAGTAATGTATCATTGTCTTACACACAAATAATCAAACTTTCATTGTCTAACTAGCTAGCCAAATTTCGTCTGTCAAAAAGGACTAATACAATTAGTCAAACTAATTTAATGCCAAATAATTCGTTTTCTTATCTGAGAAAACATGATGTAACTAGAAATGTTGTGAGAAGTGAGAATTTGAGAACCAGATGCGTCGTCACGTCGAGAGCGTAAAGTGTACAGGGCGCGTGCACGGCATTGGATGCAGTTACATAAAACGCCAAAAGGGGGCAAACTAATGCAAAAACTCTGCCACTTACGCAATGCACCTTTAAAGTTAAACTCATCATTCTATCAATTTGCAGAAGCCAGTACTTTTCCCTTGTTTTGTCTATCTGAAGGCCAAGCTACATGGCACCGTGGCAGCTGCTGATTGGAGGTCTCCATGCCTCCGCTCTGTATAATACACTTGCATTCTATTGTATCTGTGTTCGTGTTCGTGCTGTCTCTACCATCGACAATAAAACATGTCTTCTGTCTGAATTAAAGACGCGATCCCAGACTATGTCATCTTCTTCAGGAACAAAGACGTAATCGATGAGGATCACTTTCGCCATAAAAGAAAGTGATAGTAGAGTTGTTGGATTTTCATTAAAGTGAATTAAAATATATTCAAAGTGTGTGATGGGATGTGATGGACGCATCAGCAGCATTCTCCCATCCCCCAGTCATAAGTGAAAGACTAGTCTAAATAAGCAGGAAGCCGAAAACATCTGTTTTCAGTAGATCTCATGTTTATTTAGAGGGAAGCCACGTGTTCTCTGAGGGAGAGGAAGGTGGGACATATTGTTGCATGTGTTTCAAATTATCATGGTATAAGACCAGAGCTCTTTGTCCATTCTTTGTCACTCTGCTGCTACATCTAGCAGAGACCCAGACTAGACTGTAGTCTGTAACTTGTCTGTGTGGTGATGTCCAGACAACTGTAGAGTTTTTACCATATTTTGGTCCTTCTTGCGCCGGATGCCAACATGCTTTTCTGCGGAGCTGAGGATGCCTCAAACATGGAGTTGGAGCAGCGGTGAGGCCTTCTTCATTCAGAACTGCTCTGAGGACTCCATCTTTGAGGCATGGCCAGTCTCCGGATTGAAGTTGACGGCAGAACTAGAGTTTCTGGACATCCACATGGACAAGGTAAAACTATTTTTTTCTAAAAAAAAGAAACTAAATTTAAATTGTCTATGAAGGCAGGAAATCCAATTTATCTTCTCAAAAAGCATTGGGGCAGTGAGATATCACACACTTCTAAGAAAGTGGAGAATTTAAAAGGGTGAAAGTCCCCGTTGGTTAGTTCATCGGTACCAACAAAGCGACAGAATAGATGAAACTTCTATCCACTGGATGAATAAACATCCTCAGAGAAGAGAAAACAAATTCTGCACTATGGACGCATACGTGTAGTTGGAAAACCAGATCTGGCCATTTTCGAGGGAAAATGGAACATTTTGAGAGTGGTGATTTGTTCTTCAGCCGATTAGTGACTTTTTGGTAGAACTTTGTGGTAGCCTGCACAAAATTTCTAAATAATAATTGAAATTGGAAATTGAAATTTAGATATAAAGGCCTAAGGTGTGTGTGTGCGTGCGTGCGTGCACGTTTGAGGTGCATCCCTTGTGTCCCCTTCTGCCTTCCCCCTCTTCCCCCCCTCCCTTTCTGCTGCTCCCTGTTCCCCCTCTTCCCCTCATCCCCCTTCTCCCTTGCTCCCAATTCTGTCCCCCCGGCTGCTCAACTCTAGTTGAGTGGAGTAGTAAGTTTGTTATAGTTTAACTACTTTAGTTAATGCTAGCTACATTAACAAAAATAATTAAAAAGGGGTGGAACCAGTGATAAACATTTTACTGGTGAAAACATTTGGTAATGAGATTAGAGAATCATAGATAGATTTGAATTGACTTGAGCTGTGAATTTTTTGTGATTGGACAACTTTAAAGTTACAACATTTGGTACAAGCTCAAAAGGATTAGGCTGAAACTGAATTAGATTGATGATAAATAAGACTCAAAGTTAGCTCAGATTTTTGATTTTTGTATGCTTATGATCATTGTGTGTGTTTTTGTGCACACAAGTAGACTTTTATGTTTATTTTTGGGTTTGATTTGGAGTTTTTTTTTGTTTTGTGAGTAACTGTCTTTATGTTTAAGATTTAACAGACAAACATTTCCTCTTATGTGAGTAGTATTTGTTTGCTTGTTACTTCAGGTTTTGAATGCAAGTGTTTGTCTTCTATGTTTGGGACTTAACTGACTAAACTAACAGACTATAAGATGAATAGGAAAGGTGGGAAGAGAGAGCGAGAGAGGAGTCAATTTCAGGAAGGAAAAAGAAAGGGTGATAGTAAAGATAGAAGCAATGATTTATGCTTAAAATGTCACAAGAGTGGACACTGGAAGAGAGATTGTACAGAAAGTGTTGAGTATGTTCAGAAAAAGACTAACAAAGTAGCAATGGATAATTGTAACGTTAACAGCAGGTTAGAATTAACACTTGATTTTTGTGAAGAACACATGGCTTCACTCAGTCTGGGAAAGCTGAGTGATTTAAAAAAACATTTCAGATGTGCAGGGAAAAATGTTGAAACAGCAAAAGAAGTTTCTAGATGCATGTATTAAGATGAAACAATGCAAAGAAGTCATGAACGAGTCAACACTAATGTTTTCTTCTGTTTCTGAGTCCATCACAGCCAGTCAAAGAGAGACACTTGGGGGCAGAAGGTCTGGTCCTTCCCAGCCACAGCTCCATTCACAGCCAGTGCCTCACTCCACTCCAACCAGGAAGACAGGTCTGGGAGCAGAGTGCATCCAGATGGGGAGGAGGGAGCGAAGCAGTGGCACAAAGAAGCAAGGCTGCTTTAATTGTGGTGCTTTTGACCATTGGGCACCAGAGTGTTTTGAACTTCACAGATCAATTACAAGTTCATGTGCTGTGGTTGGGAACGACGAATCAGACGCCTAAGAAGTCCTCTCTGACTGATGCTGACTCAGAACAATCAGATAAGTGGAAAACACTCTGAAAATAAGCAGTTTAATTTTTCAGATTTGAATAATAATCATGTTTAGTTTCATTTGAAGGGTTTAAATTTAACTGTAAGGGAAGTTACTGTAGCATGTGTAGTGTCTGCTATTATAAATTCTACATATACAGCATGTATCTTCAAGTTTGTGTTGGGAACATCTGGGCCAAAATGGTAGAAGCAGCTGACCAGTCATGAGGCAGACGTGTGAGCAACACTAATGTTAGGACAATGTGCATGGCTGTCCTTAAATGTATGGTTTGCTTTTTCTGCATCTTGTGACTGTCTTATGACTTCTTCAACTAGACTATAATATCCTAGTCCGCGGTGTGTTCTTTGTCAGTCAGTCATACCATCTCGGAGCTGACCCGGGCTGAAAGCTAAGCCTGAATTGGATTCGATGTATTCTGATTATGTCATTAAACTCTTTCTTTAATACATAACTCAGAGTGCATTCCTTCTCCAACAACTATACTGGTTTGTGCGGGAAACCCCATCTTCTGCTGATGAGAAGATACAACATTTTGGCGTCACGACGGCAGTTTTGGGCTGTCAGAACAGTTTTTAAAGACGACACATTTTTGGGTGGCTTTGGGCCACATTTTGGCGACTCGACCTGAGACGGAAGCAGAGCAGCGTACAGCAGACTGGAGAAAAGAGAGGCCGACTTTCTAAAAGGGTGAGATTTCACTAAAATCTTTTCTTCTTTGTGCTGTATTGTTGGTTTGCTCCGGAACCACAGTATAGTGTTGGAAGGGTTTAAATTTCTAAATTTGTTTTAGTTTATTGTTCACAAAGGTAACGCTTTTGAGAATAATAAACTCAGTTTATTTTTACGTTAGAAGAGAGACACAGAGAGACAGAGAGACACAGAGACACAGAGAGACACAGAGACACAGAGACACTGGAACAGGGACACAGAGAAATAGAGTCAGAGATAGAGACACACAGAGAGTGTGTTTATGAGACATATAGAGTCAGAGCGAGGCGCGTAGGAACAGAAGTGAGAGAGACGTATAGAGTCATATAGCGAGGCGCGTAGAAACAGAAGGGAGAGAGACGTATGGAGTCATAGTGCGAGGCGCGTAGAAACAGAAGGGAGAGAGACGTATAGAGTCATAGAGCGAGGCGCGTAGAAACAGAAGGGAGAGAGACGTATAGAGTCATAGAGCGAGGCGCGTAGAAACAGAAGGGAGAGAGACGTATAGAGTCATAGAGCGAGGCGCGTAGAAACAGAAGTGAGAGAGACGTAGAGTCAGAGATAGAGACACACAGAGAGTGTGTTTATGAGAGAAGAAGTTCAGGGTTTTTCAGTTTCGTTTTTTTAGTTTTTTTTAGTTTAAACCTTGCTAGAAGTTTGATGAACATTGTCAAATGAGGTCCAGTGTGTCTAAAATGGTGTCTCTAAAAGCCTTGGCAGTAGTTTATGGACGTGGTTATTGTTGTCAGTTTCATGGTCAGTTTCACGATCAAGAAGAATAAAACCAATCAATAAGATGTGTCCTGTTGTGGTCTGTGGAGGAGACCTGGAGTACAGACCATGGAAGAACACAGATCTGTCTGATGTCATGGAGAAGCTGCCCATGATCCAAGAAGGAGCACATCCTTGGATTTCGAAACTAGAGGAGATTTCTGTGGGGACAATTCTTGCAATGGGTGATATCAAGAGACTGTTTGCGACACTCCTGGGTGTTGTGGCCATGGAGGAAATCTTACAGAGAGCTGAGCTACATCACTATGTGAAGACATCAGTAAATGATGCAGATATTTTTTCCTGCAACAGAGGTAGAATGTGGAAAGCTTTGAAGGAGATGTTTCCTACACACATACATCCTGATAATGTCCTGATTGAACCATTGGGACCAGAAGAGAATGCAAGAGTATATGTGTCCAAAGCATATCAGACGTGGAGAAACATTACTGGAGAAGACCCGGAAGTGAACCACATGGGGCAATCAATCCTGAGAGCTAAGATACAGGACTGCCTCTGCCAGTGAGACACAAACTGGATGAAGTTATTGGTCTTGGGAGTATGACAAAAAGCCTCTATACTGACAATGTTGCACATCAAGTAGATCTCCAGAGGAAGAAAGAAGAACGTCAAAGAAAACAAGATCAAGACACAGTCAGAGAACTGAATAAGATTAAATTTGCAAATGGCTGTAAAATCACACATCAGCATGGATTAGAACCTCTGTTAACATAACAACATTACAACTGTTTCTATTTCTATAGCTTAGATTAAAGATGCTGACAGTACAGAACATCATAGAAATAATTGAATAAAGAATAGATTTCATCTGAAACAGAGATTGAATAAAGTTTTAAATAAAGTTTCTAGATTATTTGTGAATGTTTTACTGTACGCCTCCATTTTCAGAGTGAGTGAATGTGACACAGGTGCGTTTGGAACGATCTGGAGAAGAAGAAGAACATTCATTTGCCAACATCCTGCTGTCGAGAGGTCAACAGTAAATGAGACCTCCACTCAAAGAGAATGTCATTAATACATTGGATTAAATTTGTGGATAGAAGGATAGAAAAATAGAAAAAATAGAAGGATAGAAGGATAGAAAGATAGAATTGCAAATAAACTTGAGAATAATTGGGAATAAATTAGTTGAAATAGTATACAATAATATTTGGATCAATGAAGGATCTATAAAAAGGTTTCAATAATCTGTTGAAAGAATGAAAGGTATTTTTAAAATCACATTTGTGAAAAGGTTTTTGAAAATGTTTTTTAATAATTATACATAATGAGTTGGATGAAGCTTATGTGAAATATATGAAATGAGATGATCCACATATGTTTCAGATAAGAGGAGTCTTATCAAAGTGGTCACTTCTGCACTGAAGTGGTTGTATCAGATCAGAACCAATTGGGAAAATAGTTTACTTTGATCATAACTGTTTCTTAGTCTAATATTATTTGGGTGAAATTGTCAGGACCATGGATGGAGTGGTCTTCTAAAAGAAGTAAGTTTTGCATTATGATCAAGGTGAAGTCTATAGTGAGTGAGTCACTGATGTAAGAAACATCACAGGGCATATAGACTGATGCCATAGAGCAGTGGCGGCTGGTGGAATTTTCTACTGGGGGGGCTATGAATATGATGACTAGATATAAATGCACCACAGAATTTGACACAGTCTATTATTTTTGATAGGATGTGCCTATTCTTGTCAACCTCCTCATTGTGCTTTCTGATCCCTACCCTGTAGCTTTCATCCAGCTGGGATGAAATATTTATCTTCCCAAACATAGCTAATTTGAGGGCATTTTGGATGTGGATACCAGTCTGCTCATGCTTCTTTGCCTTTTCTAAAAAGTGCTTCAGATCAGTCATACCTGTCTTGATCCATGCTGGGTCAGATCCTGATGTTTGAAACAAGAGGCATGGAAAGCAAAATAAAGCATTAGCCTCGCTACATGCTGCTAGCTTAGATTTGGCGCTGAACCAGGTCCTGGAAAAAGTACGAGTGTACCGTCTCCCCCTGTCGCTGGACTGCTGACTAATGGTAATATTTGGCTGATCAGGTCCAAGCTCTTTAACCTCAACCTTCTCCTGGTATGATCTTCTCTCAAACGGTATTGTTTTGAGTGATCTAACTGAATTATTCTTTTTCTCGTTCTCCATTTTGCGTCTCTTTACGTTCGTCTCAAACTCCCACAACTTGACCTGTCAATCACTGTAAACGGACGTCACAGACAGTGACAGTACAGGTCGCGGGCGATCCCGCCCCCTCAGGGCGCACTTCTCCTGCGCCCCCAAATCGTCTTATCTCTTGCATTGAAGAGGAGCTACTGCGCATGTACAACTTTTAACGAGAGTCTATAGACGGCTCAGGGCGCAATCTTTTGCGCCCTGAGGCGGAAATACGTCCTCAGTCCGACAACGCCGATGAGCTTAATCAATCCAACTCAGCATAAACTATAAAGTATTTCTTCCACATCTGAAATAAAACACACATAAATTTCGAAATATTTTAATGTTATTATTTTTTTAAACGTTTTATTCAAGGTAACATGGCAAGTTGTGAGTGGTGGGGCGGCGCCCTAGCGCCCTCTATTGGCCGGCCGCCACTGCCATAGAGAGTAATAAAGTACTAGAGTCACATTAAGACTGATTAGATGTTCGATCTGATCACAATGATCTGAAACAATTACTTAATGATAATAAACTGGTGTGAAGGAAACTATATGTTGAAAGGTAACTACTGTAACGACAGAGTGGGATAATTGTTACATCTGATGATGTTAGAGTGATTCATGTGGTGCTGGAGTAAATACACAACTGCTACAGCTACTTTTTTTTAGTTACTGGATTGAGAACAGCTAAACAACTACAGCTAAACAACTACAGTGACTGGGACAACAGCGATGATTATGATTTATCTGACGATAGAATCTATGGAGACTTTACTGATGAGCTGCTACTATGAGGAGAGTGACTTCAAAGGGAGTCACTGAAGGACTTTTACTTTTATTTTTCAGTATTATCACATTAGAACTTACAGATGACTGTATGTGATCTTACACAGAGTCCTTGTGTTTGGATTAATGATAGTATTTCTGGAGCATTTAAGGTGACAATGACTGATGAGACTTTTGACTTTTACTTGGTTGAAAATGACTTGTTTGATTTTTACCTTAGACTTTTGACAATTTGACTATGGGTTGACTATTTAACATTTACAGTGTTTATTTCAAATGAGGAATTAGATTACGCACATGGTATGAAGCTATTTTTCTGAATGACAATATTGATAATACAAAATAGATACTTTGGGGTTTAGCATTTTTTATTAGTTAACACAGTTGAAACATAACACAGTTGATTATATTTAACTAAGCAAGGAGGTTTATCTGAGCATAGCTTTGGACTCAGGTGAAGTGTGTTATACATTAATTCCAATTTTGACAATAGATTAATAAGATTGAGACTAATATGACAATAGGACTGATGTTATTGATGCTTTGACAATTACAGAAGGATAATTTGAACACAGGTTACACTAGAATTGGTAAATACTTGACTTAAATAGTTACTATTGACTGGGACACATGGACTGACATACAGTGGGTCCCATTCCGTTTTGTCGTCTTCATTCGCGCTTCTCGGGAATCACGCAGCTGCGTGAAAAAGAGTACATCTTATCGCCACAAGGTGGCAGGCTAAGTCCGCTTTAGCTCTGCCAGCGACTTAGACGCTCAGTTATCATACTGCGTGCAAACCTGTCTAGCCCAGAGGTGCTATGTTGGCCGAATGGATAGCATCAATGACTGGGACCTGGAGAACCCAGGTTCGATTCTTGTCTGAGGCACATCTTTTGGTTGCTTGTGGCAAAATTGTTTTTTCATTAAACAATTATTATATAACATCTTGTCTTTAATGTCTGGAAAAATCGAGGTGAAATTCACTAGTGTTATACGTTAAATATTGTGATATGTTTTGATAAACCGAACGTTACGTTACATCCTCCGCTGCTGTGACCGCCGCTCTGAAAGCTCAGTGAACGCACTGCAGTCTGGGCTCCGAGCGCGGACCATAGACACGCGAACAGAACCACAGACAGGACCATAGACACGCGAACAGAACCACAGACAGGACCATAGACACCCGAACAGAACCACAGACAGACATTTACATTTACATTTACATATACGCAGACAGAACCCAGACAGGCGGAGACACGCGGATCATACTTGGACAGAACCAGAGACACACGAAGCATAGACACTCGAGGGCATGGACGTCGGAACTATTTTCTGAGAGGGGGGGCGGGTTTTTGTTGGGAGAGTCGAGGGAGAGACTCATACTTGGATTACACTGGATAATAACATACCATCTTAATTGTTAAGAAAAACAAAATAAACAATATATATCAAGCGAGTCACTTATCAAACTGAACTTTTTTTTTTTCAATACGCATTCATGCGTCAGTCTCTCCGGTGGCTTCATTGTGTTGTGTAGCCCAGTGACGGGAGGAGACACCCGTTTTTTTTACTTTTTAAAACTCATTGAACATATTTCCAAATGGAGGATTACATGTCTGTGCTCAAACTATTATCTGGACTTAAACATGAAACTGGTCCTAACTGAAGTGGTCTGTGCTGTTCATTAATACCTAAGGTAAGGCCCATAACACACTTTGTACTTTTTACAAACGTTTGCGTTTTGTATGAGAAAACAATGCAGACATTAAATCATATTCTGCTGTAGCCAAACAAATTGTGTATAAGCCGCTCCTGTTCCTGTAGGTCCTGTTGGTTTATATGATGTATAATCATATGAACACATGATTGATCTCCCACCGCAGGTCTCTAATCTGCGCAAGGCTGAGAAAGAGCGCTCAGAGGCTGCGACAGATATTAGCCAGACAGAGCTTCATAAGCTTCTCCGACAGCATGGAGCGGGTTTAGGGCTGCAAGGAACGCAGGATAGTAATAACTTCTCGCTCCCGGCACACGCGGAGGGGGTGCGGCCGCACCCCCCGCACCCCTAGTTCCGACGTCTATGCTCGAGGGACAGGTCCATTTGTTTTATTTGTGTTTAAAGTTACCTAAGTTTCTCCTTGCATTAAAAATGCTTGGTGGTTGTGGATATTTAGACTGCGTGATTTGATAGAATAATACTGGCAATGTCTAATACATATCTAATTTTCAGTAAATTATAAAGAGAAAGAAAAAGAAGAGGAGGTCAAAATTCAAGAGGAGGAATAGCTGTTGTTCTCGGGGAACGAGCTTCGCGCTGTGTGATATGATCATGCAGCTTATTGGACAAAATTGTTCAGCCAATAAACGGAACTATATTTGAAGCAACGTAGGAACGTGATGACGCTCGGGGGTTATATTTTCTAAAAAAAGATTAGAACGCAACATTTAGTTAATAATGTGTGTATAAAAATAAAAAATATTGAAATTATGACTTTAAACAAAAAAGTCTAATGACTTGAAGGCGAAAGAAAATTGGGAAGGCCAAAATAAAACTGGTAGGCACCGGCCTACCCAGGCCTATCCCTGGCCGCGGCTGGGCCGCATTTTGGCTCAGTGCGCTAGTGTGCAATCAATGGAATACATCACAATACTCATCAAACAAGATCCATTCAGTTTTATCATTGGAGGAAATGTTTATTAAATTAGCAATTGGCACCTTGACAAAACACTGGATATAGAAATCCTAACAATAGTAGGCTAATATACTGTAGGCTAACGTGGACATCCCTTGGCCCGGGGATATCACATGCCAGTTGCCTCTCCCTTCAAGGCTATGACCTGGTCGATGACTTTGTCCAGGTGGTCTATATATTTATTGCAGACCTGGGTTGTGAGTTTGTTTAGCCAAAAAAACTCTATTGCGGAGATCAGTGCGTCCTTGCTCATCGGCTTGGCCTCACAGCGAATGTATCTTTTCATGGACGCCCACACTAACTCAATGGGGTTCAGATCCGGCGACCTTAAAAAAAACACATGGACATGTCAGCACTGTTAGCCTATTTTCCGATACAGCATGTATTCATCCAGAATATATATATATATATATATAAAATAACTACGGTAACTCACTCTGCCGGTGTCGGTACCCAGTTGATCCCCTCACTTTCAATGCAGGCTTTGACACTTTTTGCTGTGTGTTTTGGATCGTTGTCTTAAAAAAATCAAACAGGACAAATTAGGAGGACAACTTAATCATTAAACAAACATTAGTAGCCTAATCATCACGACGTTGCTTTTGTCATAATCATGCTGAAGATTTGGAATACAGATTGTTAGCCTACCTTGGAAGAATCTATGTGTAGACATACGGAAATGCTCCCTTAAGTATGGACCAGCAGCTTTTTTGATGATTTCTTCCGCGTAGAAGTGTTGATCCATTATACCTGCGGGTTTAAATAATATGTTAGCATATTGTAACAATTTATTTAGCATAGCCTACTTTGCATGCATTGCTTTCAAAACTTCATCACTCACCGTCAAAAATGACCAACGGACCAGGTCCCCATCGAGAAATTCCACCCCAAACATGCATTTTGACCGGGTGCTTCACTCTTGGTTTTGCAATGCCCCTGAAGTTGGTCTTTCTCCAGCACTTCAAGGCAAAACGTTCCAGTGCCACAGTTGACTCGTCAGTGAAGAGAACATCATCAAACTTCTCACCAGCAGCCTTCCATTCTTGAGCTTGGATCACACGCAAATCTTTGTTTTTTCCTCTGGTCATTGGAACGAATCTGTAAGCAGAATTTATCAAAATGTTACTATAAGAATGACATGTTGAGTGCCCGGTTATCACGATAAGTAATTAACAAAGAGACGCGTGTTACCTGGGCTTCCCAAAGTTCCAGCCAAGAGTCCGGACTGCCTTTCTCACCGAGTGTAACCCGATGGTTATGTTGTGCCGGCTTTGGAGAAGCTCTTTTACTTTTCTTGCTGGTAGTTCATCGTCTGCTCTCAGGATGGAGTCTATTATTTCCATCACCTGACTGAAAGAGACACATTGTTTCAGTACATAGTTTGGTAAAGCCTGTTGTTATTTTGTTCACATGTGAAACTTACAAACTTGAGTATATATTTAAATAATAAAAAGTACATTTACCTTGTCAATTTATGTGGCTTGCGTTCCTTCTTCTTCTCCACAACAGCACATCGGCAATGACGCTGGATAGTTCGCAAGGAAGCTGTTATTCCAGTTGTGGCCAAGTGTTTGGCGATAGCGCTAGTCGTCCAGCCTTTCTTACGCAGACTCTTGATGAGCTCACTGACTTGTGCGTTGATCACCGCCATCGCTGACATCTAGTGTAAATATACATTACCATCGGTCGAACTATTTATCTTGATTTTTACACACACCTCCCTCCCCCTACCGCCCACTCCCTGTGTTTTTTCCCCGGCCCCGTCCCAATCACGAGATAAGATGTTTTGCATATGTGAGGAAGAACTGGATTTTCGACATTCCTGTGGTCAATCTACACTGTAAGAAATGATTCTGTGGTCATGTAGATTTGAATTAATGTATCAGGTAAAATATATTCAATATAATTGTGTTTTTGATTTTCAAGCAAACATTTAATTACATTTCATATAAAAATGTTCTGAATAAAATCCACCCATATTATTTAAATACATATTAAGCAATATGTTTATCTAATTCCAAACAGACAGAATATTGAGTGAATTCAAATTAATATAATCAGACAAATTTGAATGGGAAAGCACTTCCAGGTCAAAGTGCACATTATATTTTTGTAACTGACGCTGCAGGCTATCATCGCGCCACAAGACATTTGAAGAGAGTTGCAGACTTTGATTGATCTGGACTACTAAGGTAAGGTAAGGAAAACGTATTCTATGATGGGCTAGTGAGAAGAAAGCATGTAGTGGTAAATGACAATGAGGCGAGCTATAATAGAACAAGAGACTCAGTAGCAACAGAAAGTTGGCTTCTGTTGGAAAGGCTATTTGATGTATTAGCGTGATGTTGCTGCCCAAAATATGAAAAAGGCATTGCACATTTTTAAAGAATTTATGGTTCGAAGACAAACAATTATTTTGAAGGAGCATTTCCGCTATGGTGTTCCCTACGTTTCAGCGTTCCCTGCATGCCTCGCGTGTTGATATCGCCAGTATGGCACAAGCCGTGTGCGCAGTTTGTGGAAAAACAGACCACCCGAAACTGTAAAGTTCGAGTATTTGTGAAAGAAGAAAAGTGCACGTGGCTCGTCTGTTCAGTACGAAGTCGTTATGTGTGGCTTTTTAGCGCGGGTTAGCGGCAGTTGCTCGGGGGGGTTTCTGAGTAGATTAAGCACGTTTTGAATGTCTAACACAGCGTGTCTTTCCCGCGCGTACCTGTCTCGCTGCAGAGGGGAAACAGGGCAGTGGCAGAGCGCGGGGAAGGGTCGACACCATGCGCTCTCGTGCAGGGTAGCGGGGATGAACAGATCCGATGCAACGAACGCATCCATGAGAGCGGAGAGAGACTTATTAAAAATTATTATTTGAGCGCGTGTGATTAGTGCAGCAATACAGCGGCCCTGTTTAGAAGACCGTTAGAGCTTATCGGTCCAGGTGGAGCGGCACACCCCTCATGACAATGAAAGAACAATTTGAGACCAAGGCCCATGGGAAAATAAAATGTAATAAAATAGATGTAAAAGCTATGAAAACAATAATGAATGTAGTGTCTACTATTTTTGTTCTGACAGTTTTTTATAATAAGACACTTACAATTTCATGTTGCAGGACACTGAGAACTTGGAGGAACTCCAACAGCAGCTCATAATGACTATCACTGTGACCTCAACGCCTGGAGCTTCTGCAAACGACAGGCCCAAGAACGTTGGAATTGTCATAGAGGGTGTGGAAGTCATCACAGGACTTGGAGATATTGCAAGGGCTTGCTCTGTCCTCCTTGGCTTGACCTATGTGTTGAATCTCAGTTATCCCACACAGCTGAAGTACACATTTGAGGTATTCCAAAAACTTTTCTTGGAACTGGATGATTCAAAGTTGTCAAACAAAGTCCAGTCCCTCAAGAGCAAACTTCTGGCTTGAAATGAGACTGTAGTTGCAACATAAACTTTTGTTCTACACAATGTTCACCTTCTACAGAGCTTGAGAAATGCATATTTGGAAGTGCTATGTTTGTGAGTTTGCACTGATTTGGACTTTGTCCCACAAAGGTCAATTACATTTCAAATGTTATTTCAAAGAACATTTATTTATTTTTATTTTTTATTTCTACCGTGTACAAATGGCACTTTAGTAATTTATGTAAAGTAAAGTTCTGGTTTGAAATGTGTGAGCAGACTTCTAGTTGGAACATGAGACTACAGAGCTAGGAAAATGCACATTTCAAAGTGCTATGTTTGTGAGTTTGCACTGATTTGGTTACGTTTCATAGGTCAAAGAACAAATGTTTTTTTTCCTACTTTGTACAAATTGCACTTTTATGATTTTATGTTTTGGCACATGCATACTGCTTCTACTGGCTGCTGCTTGAGATGCCTCGGATAACCGAGGCATCTCAAGCAGGTTGTTAATTGTTAATAAAATGCTAATTTGAGTATTAATTGAGTTCTGTACTTTATGGGCAATGTACTAGTTATTCTTAAATGTATTTAGATTTAATTCATTGCATTGATTGAATTCAAATCAATGCACAGATTAGTAATACATTATTATTACTCAATTATATACAATTGATAGGTAGAATTTAATTAATTTTTATTAGTACTATTTGCACATTATAGGGAGTTCATATTCTTCAAATTAACTCAATATTTTTGTTTAGTTTTAATTAATTCTGCTCTCTCTTCCTATTTGAATCTACTCATATTAAATAGATAAATTTTAAGTGTCTTATTTAATTAGTATTTACTCAATTCTAAGCAATGTAAAATCTAATTAAAACAATTGCTTGTAATCTGTTGCCTCATTTTTATTGAGTAGATATGGTGTATTTTTTCGTACAGTGTAGACATTTAGGCAATAATGTGTGTATAAAAATAACAATATTTAAATTATGACTTTTAATAAAAAAGGCTAATGACTTTAGAGGTGAAGAACAAATTTGAGTAGGCCAAGAAAAAAACTGGCCTACGCGGGCCTATCCCTGGCGCCGCGGCTGCTTCAAATATACATCTATCTTTTATTTCAGTCATTGTGAAAAAAAGGAATATTTGACATAATATAAATAAAAGTGGTGTGTTCATCTTTGATTGCTGTCCGCCTCGGTTTATGGACCAGATATCAAGTCCTAGAAAAAGAAAGAACAAATACATTAATACATTTCAGACTTTTCTTCTTTTGAATCTCAACACTACCTGTCTATTGTATATTCAACACTATTGCAGGAGTTGAACTTCTGACAGCAGATACAAGGTTACAATCGTTAGAGGAAAGGTAAACATGCATGAATTTTAACATTTGACGAATACTGTTTTTTGTAATGAATGTAAATTGTCTTATTGGGAAGCAGCAAATCAATGGAGCGGAAGGAAGAGGCTTTGAATGAGAAACAAGCCAACAATCTGGAAAACAGTGTGTACGTCATTCTCAATGTAATTCAATGTGTATGTGTTGTTTCATAATTTACATATTGGGCTGTTCTTTTTTAAGAATGGGGCCCCATCAACACCTGCTGATGGGCCAGGGGTGTGGACGTGAGTGGTCCCTTTGATACAGAGTGCCTCTCGTAACTACAACAATAGAGCCATTGTTGCTGCTAGCGATGGCGACAATTACAATAACACGCGTATGTTTCGAAGACTCTACACGCTCAACAACTAACTAGTTACTATTGCGATTGCAATGTACATACATTTAAAAGGGAAAATGTTCGTACGGTGGTGTAGTTCAGAAAAAGCCCCGTTTTTAAACAAACCGCTGTTGTATATGCTTGCTGTGTGGTGCGTTAAAAACGAGGTGTTGAGGCCGCTTGGCCAATCCAACCATATCTCAAATTACATTATTTACACATATAGTAACTATAACTAATTACTTTTTCAAAGTAACGTGCCCAACACTGCATGCGGGAATAATCAATACTTTCACCTGCCGTGTCTCGCATTGCGCACACCGGAGAGAGCGAGAGAGTGTGTGTGTCTGTGGGGGGAGGGGGGAATATGGCCCATACTGTACCTGTGTATATATCACGTGGACTATAGAGCACTGGCTGGGGGGGCACAAGCATCTTGGGGGACGGGCACGGCCCCCTATGGCCCGCCCATAGCGACGGTATGAGTATATATAGACATGTCCTTAACAGAGGTCCTACTGTACTCCAGTATTTCGGGAGCATGGAAGCCAAAGGTTTTTACCACGAACGCGCTTCCAGAGTCGCCAAGACTCTCTTCCCACGGAACGAAAACTCACCTCAAGCCGAGGTGAAACAACGGGTACGTTGTTAAATGTAATGTTGAATATGAATGTTATTAGGCCCTAGGAGTATGTAATATTAAACAATGCTACAGCCTCTAATGTCTTTGGCAATGTTTCTTCCAGACTCCAGGCAAACGTTCGCCAGCATCATCTTTGCGGCAATGCAAAACAGCAAAGCGTCTCGTCACAAAAAAAGCGGTAAGTGTAATCCTGTATTATGTGTAGTGTATAATGGCCAATAAGCCAGGCATCCTCGCTTAACTAAGCCACGACTCATGACTTTTCTCAATTTCAATACAGGCAGCGGTTTCCATGTCGCTGGTGCGTGACAATAAGGACCGCTGGATGGCAGACATTGAACAGCGTCTAGCCGTGAGGACAGCGGAGCTTACTGCGGAACGAGCTCGAGTAGGTCAGCTGCTTGCTGAGAATGAAAAATTGCACGCTGACCTGTCAGCCAGCAGAGCGGAGACCGACAACCTCCAACAACAGTTGCAGGGCCTGAGAGAAACCCCATCTTCTGCTGATGAGAAGATACAACACATGTTTGATGTTTACATCAAAGAAATGCAAATCTGTTTGATTCTGAATTATTTCAATAGTTAATTGTGATGTTTTCATTTCTGACACAAGAAAATATACAGTAATAGGACTATCTTCAGCAACGGCTTTCATTAACTGCTAAGGTTTTCTTTTGGGGTTTACTGGACTAAGTTTGAAATGTATTAACAAATGTGTACTTTGTGTGTTTTGTTTGAGGGGAAACACCTAAAACACCACTTTTGATGCTAAAAAGCTCAGAGTTCATTCATGTGAAGGAGACACCCACTCCCACCCCCACCAATCATCAACCAGCAGGCCAAACCAAGCCAAACTAAGCCAAACCATCAGGCCAAACCAACGGCTAAATTTTGCAACGACAGAAGCAATGATGCAAAGGGTCATCCAGAGGTCAGACTCAAATCAACAACTTGACTCTGTGTGTTTTTGGGACATTTTGCAGATTTCCAAAAAATCTGAAAGACTGGGTTGACCAAAGACATCACCTTTGTGCAAAGATCTGAGGACTGGAGGTTTCCAGTTTTTACTGTCGGTTCTAAAGTGTGTGAACAGGACAGAGGCTTCTGGACATGATGGTGCTGGACTTTGCTGACTGCAGAAGATATCAGGGTGTGGAGGCGTGTCTACAGCAGGCGTTACTGGACAATAGGATTTTTGGTGTTGTCGTCAAAAAAAATTTGACTGACGTGTTCAGAATTTGATACAGAAATAAGGCCAAGAATGCAGGAGTTA
Source organism: Knipowitschia caucasica (assembly GCA_964034765.1). Taxonomy (NCBI): domain Eukaryota; kingdom Metazoa; phylum Chordata; class Actinopteri; order Gobiiformes; family Gobiidae; genus Knipowitschia; species Knipowitschia caucasica. The sequence continues at coordinate 9,805,984 of OZ035838.1, read as the reverse complement.
AAAATAGAACATTTAATTCTCTTTACAATTAAATATTGATACAAAACTCTTGGAGCCCTTAATTCTCTAAACTAACCCTATGCTGAGCCATTCTAACTGTCCCTCCAGGCCTGAAAAATGTGCAGGGGACATCCAGGCGCTCTGCGATGTTCCCTGTCTAACTATCCCTGTTCAGACTGACTGCAAATCTCCTCCCAGCAGTTTCTATCAGAAGGTCCGATGACGTCACAGGTCCCAGACTGGTCCAGTCTGATCCAGCTTTTTCTGGTTTTGGGAGGCGCGTACTCCAGCCAGCCCATGGACTCCGGACTTTGTCTCGGTGCTTCCCCCTCCGTATCTCTGCATTCCAGACCCTTAGCGGCGTCTTCCTGTCTGGGACTAAATCAACAGCTGCGCCGCCTGTTTGCTATCCTTGTCCTTGGGGGATGGTCTGGCCGACTGGACTAGGCCCACTTAATATGAAATCACTGAAAATATAAACGACGTGTGCAGCATTTCTTGAGATGATGCATTAGTGTGGTGTTGAAATTGATAACCAAAGTTGACACATTTGTCATAGTTAATACATTTCAGGTGAAAACATTTCAGGTTAATACATTTCAAATGAACGTTTAGTTTAAAAATGGTGATGCTACTTTAATTTACATGAGTAAATTGGGTATTTGTGTCTTTTTCATTTCATACACATGAATAATTAGGAATTATGTTTAGTTATTGAGCCATTTTTAATGTCTCAAACAGGGGGGAGATATGGTTTATGGAGGAGCAATTACATATGAATATGAAATGATCTCTAAAAAACTTTTTTGAGTTCTTTTCTGTGTGTGTTTCTGTAACCAATGTGATTTTTATAAGACACATGTCAAGAGGGTCTTTAAGTTGAGTCGACGCAACTTGGATTTCAAATGTAATACTGTGTTTGTATTAATTTCATTGTGTTCCATCTTTAAGTTGGTTTACTAAACATTGAATGTGATTAATTCTTTTAATGAAAAACAGGGGGGAATGATAGTAGAGTTGTTGGATTTTCATTAAAGTGAATTAGAATATATTCAAAGTTTAGACAGCTTTGGGTTAACCTACGTGTGTGATGGGATGTGATGGACGCATCAGCAGCATTCTCCCATCCCCCAGTCATAAGTGAAAGACTAGTCTAAATAAGCAGGAAGCCGAAAACATCTGTTTTCAGTAGATCTCATGTTTATTTAGAGGGAAGCCACGTCTTCTCTGAGGGAGAGGAAGGTGGGACATATTGTTGCATGTGTTTCAAATTATCATGGTATAAGACCAGAGCTCTTTGTCCATTCTTTGTCACTCTGCTGCTACATCTAGCTCTGACCCAGACTGGTGCAGTCTGTAAAACTTGTCTGTTTGTGCTGATGTCCAGATAACCTGTAGTTTTGAACCAGCGGCTAACAACATGTATTAAAGAGATTATGTTGTTGAAATGTGAGTAGTTTTTTCACAGAAAGGTTTTCATCTCTTCATGTTGATGTGAAGAGATGAAAAGAATATTTTTGAGACCCAAGCATTGAATTTTCACATTTTATAGTTTGAAATAATGTTGGTCAACGAGTGTCGTCACTGGAAGCGACATCTGACCCTTTGGGAAAAACAACTCAACCGCCATCTTTAAAACCAGCTGCTCTACTCGGCTCTACTTCGGCTACATTACGTCCTCCTCACTCCAGAGAAATGGAATTGCACAGAAAGCCCCAAAAGTCAGCGTCCTGGTCGGTGGACGAGGTCCACACATTCCTCTCTTCAGGCCGAACGAAAGAATTCAAAGGCAGCTCGAGGCTCAACACAGTTTTCAGGGAGATCACCCAGCTCTGGATTTGTGACTAGTGTTAGTATTAGATAGCAATATGGCCTACGTGCAGGACTGTACAAGGACTCTGATTATTTTGACTATGATGTGACTGTCTCTGTGTGACACGTATGTCTTTCGATGTGTGACGTGACAATGACTATATAAACTGTGTACTGACTCCATTTTGTCGGAGAGAAAGAAACAATGGAAACCACTGGAACTTGAGAGAAATTTAAATAAACTTCCAGAGTTTGGCGCACCACGATCCGTCTCTGTCTGGTTCATTCCTGACACTAGTCTGTGGTAATCCTGGAAATAACTGCTACGTTTTCTGTTGGCCCAAAGCTCTCACTGAAATGTATTTACTGTGTGAATGTTTGATTGTCTGTTGTACACAGTGAGATAGCTACACTTAGCTTCATTTAGCTATTGATAGCAGCTAGCTAACGTCCTTCCTGTGCTACTGTGCTTTATCTCGTATTATCAGCAGTATTCACGTGTTTCCAGGTAAACTGATTGAAAAGCTCATGTCTCTCGGTTTAAGTGTTGCCATCTGGATTGGATTTTTAGCTTTTTAACTGACAGATCTCAGAGAGTGAAAATCAATGACTGTTTTTCTGATGTTGTTTCTGTGAGCACTGGTTCTCCTCAGGGATGTATTTTGAGTCCTTTGCTTTTTACTTTGTACACTCACGATTGTGTGTCCTCCTCTGACTCAAACTTGATCATCAAATATGCTGATGACACCACCATCATCGGTCTCATTAGTACCAATGATGAAACCTCTTATAGAGCAGAGATACAAAATGTGGTTCAGTGGAGTAAAACTAACAACCTCCAGTTGAACGCATCAAAAACATGTGAACTGGTCTACGACTTCAGTCGCAATAGTTCTCATTTGCCTGTCGTAATCGACAACTCCAGGTGCAGATCGTAGAGGAGTGCAAGTTTCTGGGTTTAACTCTGTCTAACGACCTGAAATGGGTTAAAACACTGTCTTTTAATGTTGTTTTATGTCTGTATTTGTCTGTGCACAATGGAGACTTTTTGCTAATGTATTCCAATGTGGGTTTTTTTTACTGCAAATGGCAAATAAACTGAATCTCAATCTGAATCTGAATCTTTCCATTCTGTTTTGTGCTTGTAATTAAGTTGTCGTGTGTATATTTGTATGAGAATCCCTTCCCATAAGTGTGGAGATTACCAACAAGCAATGAGTGACCGAGGTACTTAAAATTCTCCTCATCTGGACCTTGTCTCAGACATACATACTTTAGACTTTGTAAACTGTTGGTTTTTCCACTTTACTTTTGTTTTTAATAAATCTGTGATTGTATCCCATGACTTTGTTTCAATAATGTATTATTATTGTAACTGAGGTTTGGGTATTGATTGTTTGTCTGGTCTCTGAGTCTGCTGTACTGGACCTGAGTCCGGACTAGCCTAGCCTAGCCTAGCGTAGCCGCTAACTTGCTATCCCTATGGCTGCTTCTGTCTCTCCCTCAGTCCTGTACTGCTCGAGTTGCCATATGGCGAGTCTAAACCCTGGATCCTTCTCCGAGGATAGTGATGCGTTAAATTGTAGAATAGTTGTAGCTTTGAAATCCAGGGTTAGTGAGTTAGAGTTGCGTCTCCCAGCAATCCAGTCTCGAGCTAGCACTAGCATTAGCTATAGCCAGGCCGTATCCTCACGGACCATAGACTGTATATATTAACGGACAAGTTACGATTTTCTAACATATACTAATGTACTTTTACTACATACATTATATTTGTCAGTAAATCCGTATAACCGTGATACATTTATGAACAAGGATGGAGAGATTTGGTAAATACAAAGGTTTTATTTTTGGTCAAAATAAATGTTTAGGCAGACAAGTTATGCATCGGATAGCCCTCCTCCTCTGCAACCACTGCTATACAGACTGATTCAGATTCAGATTCATTTATTTGCCATTTGCAGTAAAACCACATAGGAAAAACTGTGCAAGACTACCCCGGTGTGCACCAGACAGACTGCTGTTGCTACAGGTATGTCCGTGGTTTTGTGGGTTGTACAGAGCACAGCAGGTCAGCACCATTGGATTCAAATGTTCAGTGTCTGAGTCATTCCTTTATTTTTCACTAACCACTGTGCTGAATTTTCTATTAAATACTTGCTGTTAGTCTGTCACTCTGTGTCCTGAAAATGTTGTAGGAGCCAGTTCTGCAGGGGTTAAGCAGAGTCCCCTGAGAGGTAATTCCCCTGCTATCACGGATAATAAAATAACTCCATACACGCACCAATATTACTAGTTACGCGTTGCGCGTAAATTACGTGGTCTGGCAACGCTGAGGAGATACTAGGAGGTACTATTTTTGATGGAAAAGCACGCAAACTGAAGCGTGCCGTAACGTGTAGAGTCGTTCCGTATCGTACTGACACTGGAAAAGCGGCATTAAGGAGCAGGTTTGGAGGCTCCGAGGATATCAGATAGAAGACTTGCTTACTTACTAAGCACCTGTGCATCATCGAGTAGAATGAGTGGCTTGCTGTAAAGCATCATAATGGTCTCTTGGAAGGATTCTTCATGACATCTCAAAATTGTATCATTAGTCAGCAGTGGTGATTTGTAATTAAGTAAATTTACACAAGGACTATACTTTAGCGGTTTTTGAGGATGTGTACTTTACTTAAGTAGTTTTTTTGTAGAGAACTTATGACTTTATTACTACTACACCACATTTGAAATACAAATATACTTTCACAAATGTAATAATTTTACCAGGCCACATTATTAATGTGTACATTATTAATCTCACACAGGAGAAATTTACATGTCACGTTTGGCATGGATAGAAACACTCAGATTGTGCAGAAAGTAAGAAATGTGCAAACAGGACAGGACATATTATGTACAAAAAAGTGGCAATTAGAAAGTGGCAATGAGAAGAAGTGTCAATAGTAGTGCAGGTTTTATCAGTCTTAGTGCAGTGACTTAAAGTGACTTATTGTACAGTCTGACAGCGGTGGGGATAAAGGCCCTGCGGTAGCGCTCCTTCTTACACTGAGGGTGCCTCTGTCTTCCACTGAAGGAGCTCCTCAGCTGACACAATAGGACAGATGTGAAAAGACCATTGCGTGCATATATAAAACAGCAGCATGGTGTGGTAACTCTCTTCTGATAAAACGAAAACAGTTAAAGTAGTACTTCAAAGCCGTTTTTTAAACATAATTCATCTGAACATGTCAAAATGAACACCCGCAATATTATAAACACATATTGTAGTTATATATTCTGGATTGCAGCATATTCAATTCTAGTACTACTTTAAGATTGGATTTCACCTTCTTACAAACATGCTTAACGTGACTTTGATACTTCAGATGTTTATCCAATATAACACCCAGGTATTTCGTTTCATCCACCTCCGACTTCATTGTTAAGACTAACCTCAAATGAACTATTTAGAGACCTCTTGTTAATAGAGAAGCACATTGCGAATGTTTTTTTTAGATTTAAGATGGGACTGTTCTAGCCATGTTGAGATGCCTGTGTTAACTGCTGCCCAGCAAGAGCTGATGTTTTAGCTGACACATGAATGACTGTGTCATCAGCATAGAGCTGACAGTTCACATCCTGACTTTAGATACCACAGCAAGGATGGCAATAGGCCTGTAGTTACTGGCTTGGTCTCTATCACCAGACTTATATATTGGTATTAATACTGCTGTTTTCCAGCTTTCTGCAAAAGTATTTGTTTGGATAGACAGGTTCACAAGATAAGTAACCGGGTCAAGTAAACTGCTTAGATGTTTTTTTAAATAGAGCTATCCTCAAGTTGTGAATGTCCTTAGATGTGTGTTTTTCATGTTTACAATAATTTTCCTGATTTTATCAACTTCTTTTATTGTGAAAGAGTTTGTGCAGCTATGCTGAATAACATTCTCAGGATTCAGAGTGTCCTTGAATTTATTTGCCAAACTATGGACTGGTTCTACAAAACATTTGTTGAATTCATTGGCAATTAACTGATTGTCTTTAATTATTTCACACGCCCGTTTATTTGGCACAGAATTCCAAATACAATCCTTACATGAAAAAATAAGGTATTATGAACAAATCTGAATCAAGACCACTTGACATTAGAATATCAAAAGACTTGAGGTGCAAAAGGTCTTTAAATTCCAAAACAATGGGTGCTTCTGTGGTATGCATAACCTTGAAAGCATGGACATGTCAAGAGTTTTCAAAGCGGTTGTTATAAAAAGAACACACTCATCTCTTAAAACAACATTTTGAATAACATGAAACACAGGCAGTAAAGCAGTAAAATGAATATATACCAGTTTTGGTTACTTGAACAAACAAGATCTCCGATTATTTCATCCTGGAGAGACCCACAACAGGGAATGCAATTAGAAGTTTATTTGATTAAGCATGTTTGGCGCCTTAGGCCCCTGAGCGATGATGTTGAGCGCGGCGCTTGCTCGCGCGCATAATCCCCCCCAGGGCCTAGGCACTGGTGGCGGCAGAGGCAGCAGGCAAGCACGCTCAAAATGGGAGGAGGTGGGGCGGCGGAGGATGCAAAGCTTGAGAAGGCCGGGAAGTGGGCGTCTCCGGCTTATAACTAGCGCCGAGGATGAGAGCCGGCCTGGAGGAGCTGGGCTGCAGGAACATCGGTACTTCGCGTATTAAAAAGTCCCGATGTTCCCCCGCCAATAGAAGTGGGGGAACATCGGGACTTCAACAACGAGACTAGTCCCGCTGTTCCCCGCGTGCGCCCTTTGATGTTTGATGTTTCCTCCTCCGCGAAAGATGGTATATGATCCTCGCCAACTTTTGTGAGAGAAAAAATACTAACTAGCCTAAGCCTATTTACTTTTCTTTTTCCCTCTCGCTCTTTGTGTGCTCATATTTCAGCTGATCGCAGCTTGAGTCTATGCAGGATATTTTTGGGCATGTTATGGGCATGTTATCTCCCCTTGCTCACTCTCCCATGGGCATCTATATTTGACAAGTCTGAATAAAATGAGGACGATTGAAACTAGAGCTACTACATCTGTTAGCCTATAGTTTTTCCAAATATGTGGTTTTGCTGAGGACACTGTGCTTTTACGCATAATGGACACGCATATGACGTCGTTTTTGTTGTAAAACTCGAATATGCTCTTATAGATTTTAGAGATATTAATACATATTATTCTATTCAGAACGCGTGCGTCATTGTGCATTGTTGTCCCCGCCTTACGTGTCACTCAGTTAAAATGTAAATAACCAACTCAAACATAGCATTTTTATAACTTGAACTTTAAGAAAAAAATGATCAAAGGAATCAGTGTAAAATAAGATCGGAAAAGCTCAATTCATGATTGTTTAATTAGGTTTCCCATTTTTAAATACAATTGGAAACGCTCAAAATTCAAAAATATTGAAAAGTTTAATGGCTCCTACAGTGGGGGGAATAATAATAATAGTAATAATAAAACTGCTAAAACAACGTCCATTGTTTTGTCTACTGCTTTGTTTTGATATGCTAAAGCGGCAGCATTGTTCGGTCACTTCTGTTTTTTTTTTTATATTCCATATTGTGTCCGTCTGTTTTTTGCGTGTAGCGAGCGCTTATGGAGGACCGTGGCTGCCAAAACAATAAATATATACAGAAATAAAAAAATAAAAAAAAAGATTTAAAAAATATAAAACTTGCAAATAAATGCATGCAATTATGAGAATAAGTACATTTAGTTCTGTATTTATTTATTTATATATTTATTTATATATTCATTTATTTCTGCATTTATAAATTTATTTCTCTTTCTGTATTTATTTTTGTATTTATTTATTTATTTCTCTATTCATTTATTTATTTTTCTATTTATTTATTTATTTTTGCATTTATTTATTCCTCTATTTATTTATTTTTTCTCTATGTATTTATTTCTGCAGTTATTTTTTTTTTCTCTATTTATGTATTTATTTCTGCAGTTATTTATTTATTTCTGTATTTATTGTTTTGGCAGCCACGGTCCTCCATAAGCGCTGTCGCATTTATCTCGACTGTGAAGCACGTTGGAGAAGTAGACCTGCTTCTAAAACTTGCACAGCACAATAATGCACTTTATTTTCAAATGTTTGTAACCCTATAGAATAATTCTATAGGGGGTGTAATCCTTACAGAAACCGCGGGGTCCGTGCAGAATAAAAAACAAAATCAGACCATTGTCCTCAAAAACTTGATTAGTCAACAAAACAGTCTTTACATTTTTACATATTTTGCCTATTGAAATTCAATGTTTTGTTTTCCAGTGGGCTCTCTTTTCTGTCTTCCTTTTTGTGTGCCAACTCGCTTGTGCCATAAGCCCCGATCTCTTTGCTGCGCTTCCTCAGCGTTCTCATTTAATATATGGATCGTTATGTCAAAAAACAGAGGCGCAAATACAGTTCAACCTCATTCAGTCTCAGTGGTGTCTCTCAGAGCGTCTGCACTGCAGGGAGAGGAGTGAGGACGCAATGCGTTGCCCCATTCGTAAAAAGACCCCTATTTTAATGTGCATAAAGCTGGAGTGCAGCCCTCAGAAAAAAACTTGCTGAGAGTTTGGAGCGGCTATGGCACGAGCACAGTCCAGCTACAACAAGAGCGGGTTGCGAGGATGAACGGAGGGAGATATGTTTCCAAAAAGAAAAGGTGGTGGAGCTAATTTTACTTTTCTTATCTGCAACACGTTCTTATTCTGAGGTGGTAGGTTGGAAAAATGTAGTTGGCTACTACAATGCGAGATCTACAAGGCTTATAATATAAAGTATTCAGTAGCCCTATAGACTAGTTATGAGCGAAAGCCGCTTGTTGCTTCATTATCCGCTCGTAGCCATCGGGCGCGTGAAGACGCGCAGCAAAAACATGTCTATGAGCGAGGCCCGCAGTCGGGGAACCCGGGCCCTCCGGCGTTTGGAAGGTCCGGTGTTCACATCGGACCTTCCAAACGCCGGAGGGCCCGGTGTTCCATCGGACCTGGGGAACATCGGGCCGACTCCGGTTGCTGTCATGGGAAGGTTGTCTGGAGTGAGAAATAAAGGTCCGTTAAGATCTTTTTGACAGCGGAAGCGAGAGTAACGCATCATGGACTTGTAGGGGCAGAGAGACGTATCGGAGCGGGCTATTATTATGTTGCAGGCGCCCTTACGCTTAGAATTCTTGAGGTGGAGATTAAATTGAAGTTGAGTGAGCAGTAGTGAACTCGCTTATGCGGAGAAAGTCGTAGAAGGCGAGCAGCAAGACGCTGCGAAGGAGGGCAGATGTGTACTTGGAAAATGAGCCGGAGTTCAGTGCCGCGCAGAGCAGCTGCAGGATGGGCAGCGTGATGGGGAGCCTGCGATCAGAAGAGTGAGGAGTACAGTTATGGATGCCTTGATGAGGAGTTTGATTGACGGCTCGGAGCGAGGACAGCTCAGCACGGCTACTTGGTCAGCTGCACCTGATAGAAGCAGAGAATTAAGCAGAGAGATGAAGCATGACAGCCGAAGCAAACCTGAGAGCATGGTGCGAGACAGCTCAGCACAGCTCTGCATCTATTTAGTATGGATAGCATGGACGAGACAAAATCCCGACAGCCTGCAGTCCGACGCGCGGGGTTAAAGCGGAGCCAGCAGACCATCGTACAGGGTTAAACAGAGAGCCTGCAGTCTGTCGCACAGGGTCGAAACTGGCAACTAGCAATCCAATGCGCTGGGTTAAGACAGAGCCTGCAGACCAGTGCGCGGGGCCAAACGGAGCCTGCAGACCAGTGCGCGGGACTAGAACGGAGCCTGCAGACCAAAGCACAAGGTTAATACAGAGAGCCTGCAGACCAACACACGGGGCTAAAATAGACCGCATGCAGACCTACAGGGCTGGAAGCTGAAGTGCGAGATTTTGCGAGAGTCCCACCCGTGGATACAAACAAAACACACGTGCCGGTAGCATGCTGCTCAGATCGCCGACGTCGTCCCCCTCCATGGATCTATTTCAGTGCCGCTTCGGACACATTTCGTCTCTGGAACAAAAAACTGAGTGCGCGTTCGGAATTAGCAGCGCAACTCCGGCAAAGCCCCGAAGTTTCCACACGGCGGGGAGACGAGAAAGGTGCAGGGCCGTGGTCAACTCATCGCTTTTCTAATCCACCATTAGACTTTAGTGATTTCATAACACCTTTAAGCAACTATGGTTAAAGTTCTAACTACATTCTTACATATGTAGAAGCCTGTACTTTTCCATGTTTTGTCTATCTGAAGGCCAAGCTACAAGCACACCGCGGCAGCTGCTGATTGGAGGTCTCCATGCCTCCGCTCTGTATAATACACTTGCATTCTGTTGTATCATTGTTCGTGCTGTCTCTACCATTGACAATAAAACCATGTCTTGACTTTTGCTCTGTCTGAATCAACTACCATTTTTGCGAATAAACAACCAAGCTGGATGCACAGGATCCCAGTATGTCTGAGTCTGATTTCCCACAATACATCAGAAAGAAAATACGGAACCAATATTCCCATGCGAATAAACAGATGTCGTCCCATACAGCCATCTTTGCTGCTTTGTGGTTGCCGCGAGTGGTTTGGACCACTCGCGGCCATCTTGGATTCCTCCATGAAAGCACTTTTCATGGCCAACTCCTATGAACGGCAGAGATAGGCGTGACTCTGTCCATTAATATATACAGTCTATGGTTAAAACGGAGCCTGCAGACCAAAGCACGGGGCGAAAACTGACACCTGCAGTCCAGTGCGCAGGGCAAAAACCAACCGCCTGCAGCCCAGACGCAGGGAACAAACCGTCCGCAGGTCAGCACACTCACCACCACGCACGCCAGAAGACGAGGGAAAAGCAACGGGACGACGCGGCACCGCCAATCGGAGGCAGGAACACGCACAGACCCCCGCACCGGCCAGACCGTCTGCACGCAGCAGCAGACCACAACGAGACGACCAGCAGCGAGTCCGCGGAGGGACCTCGCAAAGAGTAGAGCGACGGAGACACACGGGCCACAGCGCGCGATCCGCAGCAGGTGCAGGGACGCGGAGGAGGAGCAGACCACAAGCAGCCAGACTGAGAACAGCCGGGTCACACGCGACGAGCAACACGTGAGCAGAAAAGCGACCCCTCCAGAACAACGCATGCAAAGCTTGAGAAAGCTGGGAAGTGGGCGTCTCCGGCTTTTAACTTGCTGGCCTGGCGGTTATTGGTTGACTGGAAGTGGGTGTTGCTGTGCGATGAGCCGAGGATGAGATCAGGCCTGTAGGAGCTGGGCAGCAGGCCGGGTCTACCAGGATGAACTTGCGCAAAGCTTCATAATCGGGAGGTGGCTGTCACGTAGGTGAAAAACAAATGAGGCCCAAAATGCAAAAAATAATGGTTTAATAAAAAGATAAAACAAATCCAAAACACAGGGAACGAGGACAGAACTAAAACAGACTAGGAATGACAATGATGGAACCGGGAGTGAAGGAACACACAGGGCTAAATACAAGACTAACGAGACACAGGTGATACACATGAGGGCAGCGGCAGGTAATCAGACAACAGGAAGTACAACCAAAGAAGACACCCAGCTCCTGCAGAGATGGGCCAGAGATGACACAAAAAAAAAAAAAAGCAGTCTGCTTAGGCCTTGAGTGGTTCCGTCATTCTGTCACGTAGGTGAAAAACAAATAAGGCCCAAAATGCAAAACTGCAAAAAATAATGGTTTAATAACAAGATAAAACAAATCCAAAACACAGGGAACGAGGACAGAACTAAAACAGACTAGGAATGACAATGATGGAACCGGGAGTGAAGGAACACACAGGGCTAAATACAAGACTAACGAGACACAGGTGATACACATGAGGGCAGGGCAGGTAATCAGACAACAGGAAGTACAACCAAAGAAGACACAGGGATAACACATTTCAAAATAAAACAGGAAATAAACTTAAACCATGACAGTGGCGCAGCAAACACCAGCTTTAAGTAGCATTAAGGCTTAAGGCATTAGAACCCTCAACTAGATTAACAGCTGGAGGTTTGTTGCACTGTTCCAAGCGACCATAATTAAAACTTTGAATTCGTCTGTGTATTTCTGCTGTTGTTGTGTAATTGTTACCTAAGTGTTGCAGGAGAAGCTTCATCTCAAATTGAGCAACACCTTCAAATATGTCATGCATGATATCGACAGAAAAACTTGTGGCCATATGAAAATGTTGCCAGGAATTTAAAAGGCACGTGTTTTTCACGGCCATAACATAAGAAAAATGCGGATTACTCTTGATAATATAAGTTCTTTAGTTCGAAGTGAGATCTTACTGCTATCTTCATCGAACTCAGTTTCAAAACCTTACTTCTCCAGTAGGCAAAAACGACAACAATAACGAGCACTGTATGATTCTACAAAACCAAATAAAGAATGAATACCAAGGTTGTCTCCTGTAACTTGAATGATGGTTCCATAAACAGCATGTTCATAAAGGGGAATCTGAACTCCTTCAGTTTCAAGACGAGATATATCCTTGACTAGTGGTTCAAGGATATTATCGAATCCATACGTTTTGATGTCTTGTGCATGAAATAACGAAACCAAATGGATGCCAACTAAATTTGAGTTGTATTTTGGAGAAATATTTTGCAACGTAAAAAATATGGCTTCTAAATTGTGTATTCCACGCTTGGACCCATGGGGGTTAGCACACTCAAACTCATCAAAAAAAGAGCTGGATCTGAAATGCATATTTTTGCTTCAAGAAAACGGTATGACTTTTAAATAATTCTCCATCCTGTATATTGTAGAGAAACGTGTCAGTCTTTTCCCAATCTCTATTGGAGAAAACAGTTCTTAATCAATTCCAACAGTACAGCATCTGGACACAAATGGCATTTCAATTTGGAGAGACGAGAAACAAGAAGCTTTTGAGTATTTTATTGGGAGGAGGTTTGGCGCCCTAGGCCCCGGTGCGGCCTTCGGATCGGAGGGGCTCTGCGATGGAGCGTGCCAATCCCCCGGGACCTAGGCACTGGTGGCGGCATTTGGCAGCGGGAAGCAGATTGAAGGCAGAATGAAGGCAGGGTGAAGAGGAGGAGGAGGGGAGGCGGTGGTTGCAGGCTTCGAGAAGGCCGAGAATGGGAGTTCCTCCGCTTTTAAGCGGCTTGCCTGGCTGGACCGGTGATTGGAAGGGGGCGTTTGCCGTGCGATAGGCTGGGGATGAGAACCGGCCTGGAGGGGTTACCTTTAGCTGACGTCTACCAAATTGAACTTCCGCTGGCTGCATTTCAATTTGGAGAGACGAGAAACAAGAAGCTTTTGAGTATTTTATTGGGAGGAGGTTTGGCGCCCTAGGCCCCGGTGCGGCCTTCGGATCGGAGGGGCTCTGCGATGGAGCGTGCCAATCCTCAAAAAGGTTGTGAGTTGATAGAGTTTTGCAGCCTGGTTTGGAGGGGACAGACGTCGAGACTACTCTATGCTGTGACCGCTATCGCTATATACTGTGACCGCTATCGCTATATACTGTGACCGCTATCGCTATATACTGTGACCGCTATCGCTATATACTGTGACCGCTATCGCTATATGCTGACGACCATCGTGCGCTAACCATTTTTTGCTATATACTGTGACCGCTAACCATTTTTTGCTATATACTGTTGTTAGGATTTAAGCAGACAGAGACGGATCGTGGTGTGCCAAACTCTGGAAGTTTATTTAAGTTTCTCTCAAGTTCCACTGGTTTCCTCCGTTTCTTTCTCCCAGACAGAATAAAGGCAGTACACAGTTTATATAGTCATTGTCACGTCACACATCGAAAGACATACGTGTCACAAAGAGACAGTCACATCATAGTCATAACATGGAGTCCTTGTAGAGTCCTTGTACAGTCCTGCACGTAGGCCATATTGCTATCTAATACTAACACCCTCCCCTTTGATCACATAATCACATGTGATCATTCAATTTGATCAATCAATAAAGTGGAAAAAGAAAAAAAAAAAAATCAAAAAAAAAAACTTAAAAAAATTATTAAAAACAAAGAAAATTTATGCATTAAACTCATAATCATCAAATCAATATCAGTGGATTTTATCCTCTATCCTGGGAAAAAATAAACAAACAAAAAACAAATCAAAAATTAAAGCCGCAAGCGGCATCTAACGGCCCTCGCCGCACCGCGCAAAGGAGGTGGCGCTGACGCGCCATTTTTTTGCCCCCCTGATGGGAGCGACACTGTGTGTTTTGTACCTATGATTAGTGATTGTGTGTGTCTATTGAAAAGGTAAACCCCAGTCTCTCCATGTAACACTTGACTCAGTCTCTAGGGGGCGCTATTGCTGCAATTTCATGATTCACTCCTTCAGTTCACTCAAACCCAAGAGTTGAACAATCATTTCAAATTTTGTGCAAATCGGACTTTGTATGTGAAAATGGTGTTATTTAATGTTGTACAATAGCGCCCCCTACAATTTCAATGTATTACTGTTATACCAAAGAACACCAAAATAATACACTTTATGCCTGAAAAAAACTTGTGGCAAAGTTTGGTGAGTTTTTGTGTTTGTTCAGTGGGTCAAATTTGAGATCAAACGACAGAAAACCTAAATACCTGTATCCCCATGTAAATCTTTACTCAGCCTGTAGGGGGCGCTAATGGGACAATGTCATTGTTCACACTGTCATGTGACCTAGGCCCAGGAGTTGAACAACCGAGTCAAGTTTAGTGCAAATCAGAGTTTGTAAATGTGCTCCTGTTTGTTCATACAATCTGTGAGTGTGTCCATACAGTCTAACATGGAGATAACATGGGAACTTCACACCTCTCTATGAAAATAACCACACTTTGGGAGTCTGTCACGCTCAGACCGTTTGACTAATTAAAACTCTATATGCAACTATTGATGGTCCATGTGTTGAGACCATGTGGAGCGATTTTCAGACAAAGTAGTGAAACGGCCGCGGCTGGTTTGATGTTTGAGCGAGGTGTACTTTTCAGAGATTTAACAATTTCCCCATAAGCACAGACAGGGGAATGTTTGTTGTCACCACGGCAACAGGTTAAAAAATAATCATATGTTATCTTTGACTTTTTGAATCCAGACGACCAATCAGAATTATGTGCGAAATTTCAAACAATTTGGAACAACTAAATATGCAAAATTTTGTCATTGCCTGTAGGGGGCGCTATTGCTGCATTATCATGTTTTAGAGTTTTATTTTACCCAAACCTAAAAGTTAAACAACCGTTTAAAATTTGGTGTAAATCGGACTTTGTATGTGCAAACAGTTGCTTTTTTTTTGTAGAATAGCGCCCCCTACAATTTAATTTTTGTAGTTGTATACTAATGAACACCAAAATATTACAATGTGTGCCAAAACAAAACTTGTTGCAAAATTTGGTGGTAAAATTTGGTTTCCTAGAGCCCTGATGGGAGCGACACTGTGCCATTTGAGTTCCAATGAGCAGTGATTTTGTGTCTCTACTGAATAGATAAACCTCTTTCTCCCCATGTAACACTTGTATCAGTCTGTAGGGGGCGCTATTGTTGCAATATCATGATTCACACCTTCAGTTTACCCAAACCCGAGAGCTGAACAATCAATTTAAATTTTGTGCAAACAACATGTGGCACGCCGTGGAATAAACACTGGCACGCCGGCACCTCCGCATTATTCTCACTGTATCTGTCCTGTTTTAAAAATAAGAGCATCTCCCTCTTTGTCTGAGCGCTTTTTGATGGCCGGCACTAGGACCCAGCGGACACCACCGCGGGGATAAGCTGCTTCCTTCACACACACACCGTGTGTAGCTGTGGGTGAAGCCAGGAGCCAGCAGCTGCAGGTGTATGCGAGATTTAAACTTCTTTTTGCACATTCAAAGTAGTAACTGGTGTGCCATTCACTGCAGACGCCTCCTACAATCACTGGGACACGCTGTCAACACTGTGTGTGTGAAATCAAAGAGGGAACTGGTGAGTTTAAGCATTTTTGTGCTGCACAGAGCTAGGATGCTAGCGCTAGCCTCTGATGCGATGTTGAACTCGAATATTGTTGTTCTCATGTTGATTCCCTGTGTAGCCGACTATGCCTTTTTATGTGCTCATGTATGGTTACCAGAGCATGACATTTACTTGTGTGCTCTTGAATCAAAAGTATTAATACATTTATTTTTGAGATGTGCACTGAACTGAATGAATTGTATTGTGATTTATGGTGCAGAGGATTAATTGTGAATTATGAAGTGAGAATGAGCACTCTGATTATTGAGTATATATTTATTGAACATGTACATGTATTTTTGTAGTAGTGATATATTGCTAAATGAAACTGTTGGATATTTATATTGGTCCTGTCATGCAGGCCAGGTTCCTTGGATCCGTCCGTCCATATGGACTTCTTCTGATGGCGAGCTGCCCCAGGCCAAAAACCTAGAGATTGTCAACCCTACAGTGCGGTAGGAGGTGAGCAGTCTCCCTCATACAACACCACAAACTGAGACAATAACCTGAACTGGATTACTGCAAAGTACACGCTCCACCTTTTCAAACCAACCTGCCAAACGCAACTCAACCGGACTCTCTCACTCAAAACCTGTTCAATTATATTTTGTAAATATTGTAAATATTGTGAATGTGGGGTGTGTGTGTGTGTGTGTAATCTATCCCCTGCCTTTGTAAATATCTATTAGAGGTGCAACGGTTCATCACAGATCCGTGATCTGTTCAGATCAACGTCTTCGGTTCGGTACAGACGTGATCCGCGGTTTGATTTATGAAAAAAAAGTTGTGCGCATGTTGTTCAGTCCACACACAGCGTAATCATGGCGAGCGGAGGAACTTGAAAGCCCTGCGTCATTTAAATCCCCGGTATGAGAGCATTTTGGCTCCACTGTAACTATACTGATGATTAAATAGTCGACAAATTTAATCACTGATCCTCCTGCAGGTGCTGAGTCCACATGAGCAGAGTTTATTACAAAGACAAAACTTTTTAGTTGAAAAATGAACTGAACCGTGGCCTTTGAACCGAGGAACGATCCAAACCGGGATTTTTTTCAAACCGTTGCATCCCTAATATCTCTCTTAACATAATTCACAGCTGGATATTGTGAATATTGTGCAACGGTTCATCACAGATCCGTGATCTGTTCAGATCAACGTCTTCGGTTCGGTACAGACGTGATCCGCGGTTTGATTTATGAAAAAAAAGTTGTGCGCATGTTGTTCAGTCCACACACAGCGTAATCATGGCGAGCGGAGGAACTTGAAAGCCCTGCGTCATTTAAATCCCCGGTATGAGAGCATTTTGGCTCCACTGTAACTATACTGATGATTAAATAGTCGACAAATTTAATCACTGATCCTCCTGCAGGTGCTGAGTCCACATGAGCAGAGTTTATTACAAAGACAAAACTTTTTAGTTGAAAAATGAACTGAACCGTGGCCTTTGAACCGAGGAACGATCCAAACCGGGATTTTTTTCAAACCGTTGCATCCCTAATATCTCTCTTAACATAATTCACAGCTGGATATTGTGATATTGTGATATTGTGAATAATTCACAGCTTGGATATTTATATTGGTCCTGTCATGCAGGCCAGGTTCCTTGGATCCGTCCGTCCATATGGACTTCTTCTGATGGCGAGCTGCCCCAGGCCAAAAACCTAGAGATTGTCAACCCTACAGTGCGGTAGGAGGTGAGCAGTCTCCCTCATACAACACCACAAACTGAGACAATAACCTGAACTGGATTACTGCAAAGTACACGCTCCACCTTTTCAAACCAACCTGCCAAACGCAACTCAACCGGACTCTCTCACTCAAAACCTGTTCAATTATATTTTGTAAATATTGTAAATATTGTGAATGTGGGGTGTGTGTGTGTGTGTGTGTAATCTATCCCCTGCCTTTGTAAATATCTATTAGAGGTGCAACGGTTCATCACAGATCCGTGATCTGTTCAGATCAACGTCTTCGGTTCGGTACAGACGTGATCCGCGGTTTGATTTATGAAAAAAAAGTTGTGCGCATGTTGTTCAGTCCACACACAGCGTAATCATGGCGAGCGGAGGAACTTGAAAGCCCTGCGTCATTTAAATCCCCGGTATGAGAGCATTTTGGCTCCACTGTAACTATACTGATGATTAAATAGTCGACAAATTTAATCACTGATCCTCCTGCAGGTGCTGAGTCCACATGAGCAGAGTTTATTACAAAGACAAAACTTTTTAGTTGAAAAATGAACTGAACCGTGGCCTTTGAACCGAGGAACGATCCAAACCGGGATTTTTTTCAAACCGTTGCATCCCTAATATCTCTCTTAACATAATTCACAGCTGGATCATACCACTGTCTCTGTCTGTGATTTTAAACACCTCTCCCTCTGTGAGCCCAATCTTAGCTTCTAGTCCGAGCCCAAATACAATCAGTTTACTGGACTTAATATTGTTATATGCTACACTAGCTGTTTTTTCAGTCTTTGAAATGTTGATATGGCTAAATTATTTTGAATACAGATACTGTTATTGTTGAGAAAAAAATTCCAGGTATATTGGAAATGTTTATGTATTTTGTGTCATATTTTAACTGCGTTCATCGATGGTAATGGCACACTAGATGAGAAGAACATTTCAAACTGGCACTCCATGTCACAAACGTTGCCGACCCCTGGTCTATAATAATAACTGGAACATCCATGGATCTATAATAATAACTGACACATCCTGCTCCCACTGATGACTGCTGTCGTTGTGTCCTTGGGCAAGACACTTAACCCCACGTTGCCTGAAGCCCCCGCTGAAAGATCAAGGCGGTTTCTCAACTGATGGAGCAGCCATCTTCCTGTGGACTCACCCCCTGCAGAGGATCAGAGGGACTGGTGCTATGAGCATTGGGTGGCAGCTCTCATTGCCACCCCCCCGACCCAGAAATGGACAAACAAAGGGGTTGAAAATGAAATGAAAAAAATGAACATCCATGGAAACATTAACAGACATCTGTAAAATGAAGTTGAACACAGATGTTTGACACTGCTCTTATTCACTTTTATATCTCTTGAAAAGCAAACAGTTACTAATCACATTTGAGTTTAATGAATTAAATTATAAGTATAAGTACTGCTGACAAATATGTAGCTGTGTAAATAATACCTCACTTTGATGACTCTTTACATTTCACACAAACAACAAAATCATAATAAAACCAACAAGTTTGATTTTTGTTTTCTTTATTTCCAGGTTCTCTGTGAAGTGCTGTCGATGAGACCTGTGTCAGAGGCAGACGCCCAGGACTCTGCTGCTGCTCCTTCTGCTGCTGCTCCTGCTGCTGTTGCTCCTGCTGCTGCTGTTACTCCTCCTGTTGCTCCTTCTGCTGTTGCTACTGCTGCTGTTGCTACTGCTACTGCTGCTGTTACTCCTCCTGCTGCTCCTTCTGCTGCTGTTGCTCCTCCTGTTGCTCCTTCTGCTGCTGCTCCTTCTGCTACATGTCTTCAGAGATGCAGAGCCCACTGTTCTAACTATTCATGACAGGTGATTAAAGGAAAATATTATATACAAGTTTGTTGTAGTTCATAATGTTTTCAGCAGTGAAGCAGGAGGTGATGGAGGTGAAGCAGGAGGTGATGGAGGTGATGGAGGTGAAGCAGGAGGTGAAGCAGGAGAAACCTTAATTTCACCACAAGTCTCTGAAAAAGAAGAACACAAACATCATGCATTAAAACACAGCCCACATTTAGGATTCTCTATTTATTTGGGGCTTTGCAAAAAACTGGTTAAATATAAAATACAGAAATCCTTACAGTATTTAATATTAGAGATACAAGCTTCACAGCAGGGGAAACAGAAGAATGATATGATAGAAATATACACAAATAATCAAGTTAGAAGCATGGCTAACCACTTTAAACCTGTGTTTGTGGAAGTGGGACTTTGTCCTCTGCAAATGTCTTATGACAAACGAAACCTCTGTATAATGTGTGTTTACTATTTATTAGACTATTGTATGAAAAGGGCTTTATAATTATTCTTGGCCTATTCTATCATTTCATATGTCTAATATATACAGTTTTCCCAGTCTCAGTATGGGATTAAAAACGATATGCACAATCTATTTTATATAAATACAGAAAACATGTGTTAGCATACTATAGCTGCTGTGCTGCAGAGTGATTTTCCATGAAAACGTGAATCTCTCCTCAGTGTAGCTTTAATATTTAATCAGTGGGTTTGTTTCTCCCTAAAAGATAAAACACAACATGATTTCTCTTGTTCAAAAACCGAATCTGAATGAACTAGCTAGCCTCGTAGCATTAGCATTAGCTTTTTGGGACTGAGCTTATTCACAGCAGATAACAAGGTTAAACACACACATCTGTGGCAGATCTAACTTATGTCTGTGTTTTACAGTCGTGTTCAAAACTCATCAGTAAAGTATAGCAATGCTTACCATAAGTTAGCTCCAGCAGGTCCGACCTGAGTGTTGTTTACATGTTACCCCTTTAAGCGCCAAAGTCGCAATATTGCGACAAGCAACATTGCTCACTTAAACAGGCTGTATGTAAAAATGTGGTGCAGAATCTTGTTAATACTTTTCACCAGGGGTTAGTGGACATGTGTGCCTGTAATATGAGCAACATTTGTGGGTGTGGTTATATTGAAAGTTTTTGAGTAAATTGAGTTCGTAAAACACCTGCGGCGCAGCAGCGCGGAGGCGAAGCAGCAGCAGCGGTAGAGCTGAGAGGAGCGAGAGCAGAGCAGAGGGAAAGAGTGTTTTTTATTTTACTCACGAGGTCTTCAGTACCAGAGAAGTACTTGGTCTGGTACTGGCTCACTCAGATTCAGAGGAGGAAGACACACAGGTGTCCAGTGAAGCAAACACAGACATTATTGGTGACGGGGAGAACGCTCCATAGTCCACAGTCAGCCCCTGTACAGCGGCTGCTTGTCCTCCGTGTGGCACCGGTAGAAGCATTCTGTGAACGCCAAGCAGGGGCCGTGGTCGAGGGGACAGGGGCATCATAACACCGGGCATGTGGGAGAAAGTAGCGGGGGTGAACATCCACGGGGAACACGGGAGACGCGGGAGAAGTCGCGGGAGAGACGCGGGAAAAAAACACATCGCTTTTTGCGTTCACTGCCTTTACCAATAGTGATGATGAGGATCAAGGCAGTTCTTGAGAGAAAATAATCCACAAAAGTGGATCAGAAGTGTTGAAGAGCCTGTTGTTTCTTGTTGAGACGATCTGACATGTTCTGAGCCCATTCATTTCATCTCTCTGTTTCTAAACCATAAATCCAGGAGCCTCATTTCCACTGAGAAAAATAGTAAGCCCACCACTTCTTTGAAAGGGAAATATTGAAACCAAACTCCAGATTTCATGACTGTAAACTATAAAGAGAGCTGTCTTGATCACTGAAGATCTTTGAAAATAATACAATTCCATATGGCCGCGAACCAGTGCTAAAACATTATCTATAATCTGGATCAGGGAATTTATTTCTATCCCAAATTCATTTCATACTAAAGATAATTCACACTGACTGTTTGTAGTATTCCCTGATCTAAAAAAAACTCCCAAGCTACAGCTTTTTGAAGTCTTTATACAATAATTAACATTTTCCAAAATGGCCGCCACCTTGATGACGTCACAATATGCAAATTAGATGACGAATCAACTTCCATCCCAAAGTTTGGTTCAAACTGAAGATATTTCTAATTTACAGTATGCCTTTATCTCAAACCATTTTAAAGTTATAGCCTTTTGAAATCTTGAAATCAAAATTGTATATTTTCTTGAAAAAACTCTGGCGCCTAAAGGGTTAATACTGAACGGAGTTCTGAACTTCTGCGCATGCGCGGCCGTGACTCGGCAAAAAGAAGGCAACGAAGCATACATCAGATGCATCCTTCATATCTGCTCCAAAAGTGGCCGTTTCCATAGAGACGAAGTCACGATGCCTACAGCTTTGTACTTGTTTTAATCATTGTAATAGTTATAATAATCATTGTGACATTCATTGTCGGCCATCTTAGGCCAGGAGGCGGGACATACAACTTCTCGTGATTGGCCCTTGTAAATGTGAAGCTCTCTTATTGGCTGCATGCTCTGATATAAAAACTATAGACAGCCATTTTCTCTTTGCAGATTTAACTTTGTTAACATCTGTTCCCTTTTGCATCTCTGCTGGAATATTTTATTCTACGAGAAGCTGCTTCAACTCCTGGATTCACTGCTTGGATTAGCTGATTTTTTTCAGTCTTTTCTGACTTGTGTGTCCATTCATCTACATCTCCACAAAACCTAAAACTACTTTTAAAAAAGAGAAGAAAAACTCTACAAGAATAAAGGTCCTTTTTAGATCAACTGTTGATCGCCTGCAAGCATCTTTCACTGAAAGGTAAGCGCTGGTTTGTACACATGCTAATGTTTGAAGCTTCTTTTCCTCTGCTCTGTGCTAGCGGCTTACGTTGGGGTGTTCTTCTCTGGACTGCTGTTGGGCTGTATTTATACAGTGGATTAAATCTGCTTTAGTCCTATTTGTCTTAAAATGTTATAGTATTATGTGATAAAAAAAATATATAGATATGTTCCTGCTCATTTGAAAGTACTGGTTGTGTTTGAATCGCTGCTTGGCTGTGATTGGTCCGTTTAAAAGATGCATGGGTTTGTGTGTGTGCAGACTGTGATGTTAGTGTTGCTGGTGTTTGGTAAAATGTATTTTTAACCTGCTTTAGTCCTACTTTAGTCCTATTTGTCTTAAAATGTTATAGTATTATGTGATAAAAATATATAGATATGTTCCTGCTCATTTGAATGTGTCTGCTTGTGTTTGAATCGCTGCTTTGCTGTGATTGGTCCGTTTAAAAGATGCATGTGTGTGTGTGCAGACTAGGCACTTGTGATGTTGGTGGTGTTTGTGGTAAAAAAAAATGTGTTTGGAACCTGCTTTGGTCCTACTTTAGTCCTGCTTTAGTCCTATTTGTCTGTAAATATTCTAGTAATGTTTTTTATATTATTTAAATAAGGGTTGTGTGTGTGTAAGATGGCGTTTATGTCAGTCCTGGTTAAGAGTGTGCAATTAAAGCTGGTATACATAAATTAACTAACGTTAAGTATTTTTTGTGAGATATAAACATTTAATTTAATATCTTTACAGATATTAATATTATTCATGTAATGTCTATGTATAACTTAAAGATAAAGCTTTAACATGTCTGCCAAATGTAATATTGAAAATATCAAAAAGGCTTTATTGCATGTTTTTTCAATATTTCATGGATGCAGCCATTTTGTCTGCAAGGAGCTGGTCATGGCAGCTCAGAATTAATTTAGAACAGGTTTTTATAATCTGCTTTAGTCCTGCTTTAGACCTGCTTCAGACCTGCTTCAGACCTGCTTTAGTCCTGCTTTAGACCTGCTTTAGTCCTGCTTCAGACCTGCTTTAGACCTGCTTTAGACCTGCTTCAGACCTGCTTTAGACCTGCTTCAGACCTGCTTCAGACCTGCTTTAGTCCTGCTTTAGACCTGCTTTAGTCCTGCTTCAGTCCTGCTTTAGACCTGCTTTAGACCTGCTTTAGTCCTGCTTCAGACCTGCTTTAGTCCTGCTTTAGTCCTGCTTTAGACCTGCTTTAGACCTGCTTTAGACCTGCTTTAGTCCTGCTTCAGTCCTGCTTTAGTCCTGCTTCAGTCCTGCTTCAGTCCTGCTTCAGTCCTGCTTTGGACCTGCTTTAGACCTGCTTTAGACCTGCTTCAGACCTGCTTTAGTCCTGCTTTAGTCCTGCTTCAGACCTGCTTCAGACCTGCTTTAGACCTGCTTTAGACCTGCTTCAGACCTGCTTTAGTCCTGCTTTAGACCTGCTTTAGACCTGCTTTAGTCCTGCTTTAGTCCTGCTTTAGTCCTGCTTTAGACCTGCTTTAGACCTGCTTTAGTCCTGTTCGGTCCTGATTTAGTCCTGCTTTAGTCCTGCTTTAGACCTGCTTTAGTCCTGCTTTAGACCTGCTTTAGTCCTGCTTTAGTCCTGCTTTAGTCCTGCTTTAGTCCTGCTTTAGACCTGCTTTAGTCCTGTTCGGTCCTGCTTTAGTCCTGCTTTAGTCCTGCTTTAGTCCTGCTTTAGTCCTGCTTCAGACCTGCTTTAGACCTGCTTTAGACCTGCTTTAGACCTGCTTTAGACCTGCTTTAGACCTGCTTCAAACCTGCTTTAGACCTGCTTTAGTCCTGCTTTAGACCTGCTTTAGTCCTGTTCGGTCCTGCTTTAGTCCTGTTCGGTCCTGCTTTAGTCCTGTTCGGTCCTGCTTCAGTCCTGTTCGGTCCTGCTTCAGTCCTGTTCGGTCCTGCTTTAGTCCTGTTCGGTCCTGCTTGAGTCCTGTTCGGTCCTGCTTGTGACCTGCTTTAGTCCTGTTCGGTCCTGCTTTAGACCTGCTTTAGACCTGCTTTAGACCTGCTTTAGACCTGCTTTAGTCCTGTTCGGTCCTGCTTTAGTCCTGTTCGGTCCTGCTTTAGTCCTGCTTTAGTCCTGCTTTAGACCTGCTTTAGACCTGCTTTAGACCTGCTTTAGTCCTGTTCAGTCCTGCTTTAGTCCTGTTCGGTCCTGCTTTAGTCCTGTTCGGTCCTGCTTTAGTCCTGCTTTAGTCCTGCTTTAGACCTGCTTTAGACCTGCTTTAGACCTGCTTTAGACCTGCTTTAGACCTGCTTTAGTCCTGTTCAGTCCTGCTTTAGTCCTGTTCGGTCCTGCTTTAGTCCTGTTCGGTCCTGCTTTAGTCCTGTTCGGTCCTGCTTTAGTCCTGTTCGGTCCTGCTTGTGACCTGCTGTTTCAGACCTCAGTGTGTGTTCTCTGCAGTGTGTATAATATTAAATCTGTGATAGCTGCATGTTCATAAATATTCCATAGTGTTTGTGCTGATAATGTCATGTAATGGAAACAATACAGTGTCATGTATTAGTCTTATAATGATGCCTGCTCCTTGAAACCAAGATGGCTGCCTCTATGAGAGATGGAGGATGGAGTCAAAAGACTGTCATGTTAAAGGATGTCTTATATATTAATGAATGATGTATTATTTTTATTGTTAATTAGGTTGGGACAGTACATGTTAATGAACACATCACTCCAGATTGTAACATGGGCTAATATCCATCCGTGTCCCACATTCACACTCACAAACACACACTCACAAACACACACTCACAAACACACACTCACAAACACACACTCATTCACCCTGAACTGTTGCACATGTTTTTAGTGGTAGAGGAAACCGGAGTACCCGGAGGAAAACTGACATGTATAAGTAGTTTTAAAGTGATATATTGAACTGTAATGCATAGATTTAATCTTATTAAACATATTAATGTTATTGAATTCATTTGTATTTATCACAATACTTGTAACTCATCATATTTTGATGACACAACATTCTATGCAATGAATGTGTTTTCAATATGACATATTTCACGGAGGCTGCCATCTTTTCTGTGACGAGCTGAGACAAGTTCATTTAGAAGTTTGATCTGATTGGTCCATTTGAAAGATTGTGCTCTTCTTTGGACTGCATGGCTTTTGTGTGCTTTGGTCTGGCACAGTCGAAGGTTCTGTCCTAGTCTAGTCCTGCTTTAGTCCTGCTTTAGTCTTTCTCTCTGTGTGTGTGTGTGTGTGTGCACTTGATTTTAAACTGGGATTTAGGGCTGGGCGATAAAACAATAACGATATATATCGCAATAGACATGTGTTGGATATCAATAGAGAATGGGGTCAATAGAATGTTCGATAGTTTAACTTAACTCCGTCAGGAAAAACAGGAAGAAAACACCGGAAGTAAAGCCGACTCATAAGCGCATGGCATTGTGGGGGATGTAGGCAGAGGCTTCTCGACCAATAACAGCCGAGCAGGAACCGCAAAACTTTGTGGGAAATGCAAAAACACCAACAACCGCACCATGCGTAGCGTCCATGGATCTATAGCTCGTGTTTCAATGCCGTGTCAATGGTTATGCACGTACGTGCGCGGAATAACATGTGCGGCGCCAGAGGCAGTGGACAGACCCGATGTATTCAGCGAGGTCCAATGACGTGGTCCAACGGGCGTTTCACTGGTCCCACGGCGTGTCACTGGTCCACTGGCGTGTCCGGGCGTGTCACTGGTCCATTGGCGGTCACTGGTCCCATGGCGTGTCCACGGTTTTGTCACAGGTCCATGACGTGTCCACGGCGTGCAACTGGGCCATTAGCGTCCGGGCGTCCAGGGCGTGTGACGGTTCATGACGTGTCCATGGGCGTGTCACTGGCCATGGCATGTCCAGCGCGGTGTCACTGGTCCATGACGGTGCCACGGGCGTGGTCAGCTGGTCTAAGGTGTGTCCCCAGGTGTGAGCAGCCCGGACACGTCATGGACCAGTTGAGATCGCCTGGACACGCCATGGACCAGTGACAACCCCTGGACACGCCATGGACCAGTGACAAACGCCATGGACCATTGACACGCCTGACGGAGCGTCATGGACCAGTGACCACGGCCTCGGACACGTCATGGACCAGTGACACTCCATGGTACATCTTCTGGACCAGGACACGCCTTGACACCCATGTGACCAGTGACACGCCAGGACAACACGCCACCCTGGACACGATGCCATGGACCAGTGACACGATCTGACACGCCACGTCACTGTCCATGCGTTCCTGCGGGTCCTGGCGTGTCACTGGCCATGCGTGTACGGGCGTGTCACTGGTCCCATGACAGAGTCCAGGCTGTCACTGGTCCCATGACGTGGTCCGTGCGTGTCACCGGTCCATGCCGTGGTCCCAGGGCGTGTCAGTGGTCCATGACATTTGCAAGGCGTGTCACTGGGCATGACGTGTCATGGCGTGTCACTGGTTCAAGACGTGTGCCATGGCTGTCACTGGTCAATGGCGTGTCACTGGTCAATGGCGATCCAGGCGTGTCACTGGTCCATGGGCGTGTCACTGGTCTAAGTTGTGTCCAGGTGTGAGCAGCCCGACATGTCATGGACCTAGTGAGAACGCCTGGACACGCCATGGACCATTTGACACGCTGGACACAGGCCCATGGACCAGTGACACGGCGCTGGACCACGTCATAGGACCAGTGACACGCCTGGACACTTCCATGGACCAGTGACCACGCCATGGACACGTCCATGGACCAGTGACACGCCTGGACACGCCATGGACCAGTGAAACGTCCATGGACGCAGTGACACGGCTGGCGTGTCACTGGTCCATGGCTGTCCAGGCGTGTCACTGGTCCATGATGTGTCCAGGCATGTCACTGGTCCATGGACGTGTCCGGTCGTAGTCACTGGTCCATGGCGTGTCCAGGGCGTGTCACTGGTCCATGGCTAGTCCAGTGCTGGTCACTGGTCCATGGCGTGTCCAGGGCGTGTCACTGGTCCCATGGCGTGTCCAGTCGTGTCACCTGGTCCATGGACGTGTCCACGGCGGTTCCGGGCGGTGTCACGGTCCATGACGTGTCCGGGCGTGTTACACTGGTCCGATTGGCGTGTCACGGGTCCATGACGTGTCCATGGCTGTCCAGCCGTGTCACTGCTCCGTGACGTGTCGACGGCGTGTCACTGTCCATGAGACGTGTCCATTGAGCGTGTCACGGGGTCCATGCTGTCCAGGCGTGACCTGGTCCATGACGTCCCCACACGGTGTGTCACAGTTCCCCAGGATCGTGTCCACGGCGTTCACTGGTCCACGGCGTGTCACTGGTCCATAGGCGTGTCCGCGGGCGTAGTCCACTGGTCCATGGTGTGTCCAGCGCGTGTCACTAGGTCATGACGGTCCACGTGTGTGCACAGGCCATGACGTGTCCACAACGGGTTACTGGTCTATGGCGTGTCCGGGAACGGGCGTGTCACTGGGTCCTGACGTGTCCAGGGCGTGTCCAACAGGTCCATGGCGTGTCCAGGCGTGTCAACTTGTCCATGATGTGTCCACGGTGGTGTCACAGGTCCATGACGTGTGCCACGCCGTGACACTGGCCATGGCGTGTCCGCGCGTGTCCACTGGTCCATCGGCGTGTCCGGGCGTGTCACTGTCCATGACGTGTTCAAGGCGTGTCACTGGTCACATGGGCGTGTCCGGGCCGCGTGTCACTGGTCCATGAACGTTTCAGGGCGTGTCACTGTCCATGGCATGTCCAGGCGTGTCACTAATGTTATCCATGACGTGTCCATGGCGTGTCCAGGCGTGTCACTAGCTCCGTGACGTGTCCACGCGAGTTACTGGTCCATGACGTGTCCGGCGCGTGTACTGGTCCATGGAGTGGATCACTGGTCCATGAACGTGTCCAATGGGCGTGTCGTGAGTGACACGCCATGGACACATCATGGACCAGTGACACGCCATGGACACGTCATGGACCAGAGTGACACGCCATGGACACGTCATGGACCAGTGACACGCCTGGACACGCCATGGACCAGTGAAACGCCATGGACCAGTGACACGCCATGGACACGCCATGGACCAGTGACACGCCTGGACACGCCATGGACCAGTGACACGCCTGGACACGTCATAGACCAGTGACACGCCTGGACACGCCACGCCTGGACACGCCATGGACCAGTGACACGCCACGCCGTGTCACTGGTCCATGGCGTGTTTGGGCGTGTCACTGGTCTATGACGTGTCCAGGCGTGTCACTGGTTCATGACGTGTCCATGGCGTGTCACTGGTCAATGGCGTGTCACTGGTCCATGGCGTTTCCTGGCGTGTCACTGGTCCATGACGTGTCCACGGCGTGTCACTGGTCTAAGGTGTGTCCAGGTGTGAGCAGCCCGGACACGTCATGGACCAGTGAGACGCCTGGACACGTCATGGACCAGTGAGACGCCTGGACACGCCATGGACCAGTGACACGCCTGGACACGTCATGGACCAGTGACACGCCTGGACACGTCATGGACCAGTGACACGCCTGGACACGCCATGGACCAGTGAAACGCCATGGACCAGTGACACGCCAGGACACGCCATGGACCAGTGACACGCCTGGACACGTCATAGACCAGTGACACGCTTGGACACGCCACGCCTGGACACGCCATGGACCAGTGACACGCCACCGTGTCACTGGTCCATGGCGTGTCCGGGCGTGTCACTGGTCCATGGCGTGTCCGGGCGTGTCACTGGTCCATGGCGTGTACGGGCGTGTCACTGGTCCATGGCGTGTCCGGGCGTGTCACTGGTCCATGCTGTGTCACTGGTCCATGGCGTGTCACTGGTCCATGGCGTGTCCAGGCGTGTCACTGGTCCATGGCGTGTCCAGGCGTGTCACTGCTCCGTGACGTGTCCACGGTGTGTCACAGGTCCATGGCGTGTCACTGGTCCATGGCGTGTCACTGGTCCATGGCGTGTCCGGGCGTGTCACTGGTCCATGGCGTGTCCAGGCGTGTCACTGGTCCATGACGTGTCCACGGTGTGTCACAGGTCCATGACGTGTCCACGGTGTGTCACAGGTCCATGACGTGTCCATAGCGTGTTACTGGTCCACGGCGTGTCACTGGTCCATGGCTTGTCACTGGTCCATGGCGTGTCACTGGTCCATGACGTGTCCACGGTGTGTCACAGGTCCATGACGTGTCCACAACGTGTCACTGGTCCATGGCATGTCCGGGCGTGTCACTGGTCCATGACGTGTCCATGGCGTGTCACTGGTCCATGGCGTGTCCAGGCATGTCACTGGTCCATGACGTGTCCACGGCGTGTCCAGGTGTGAGCAGCCCGGACACGTCATGGACCAGTGAGTCGCCTGGACACGCCATGGACCAGTGACACGCCATGGACCAGTGACACGCCTGGACACGTCATGGACCAGTGACACGCCATGGACACATCATGGACCAGTGACACGCCATGGACACGTCATGGACCAGTGACACGCCTGGACACGCCATGGACCAGTGAAACGCCATGGACCAGTGACACGCCTGGACACGCCATGGACACATCATGGACCAGTGACACGCCATGGACACGTCATGGACCAGTGACACGCCTGGACACGCCATGGACCAGTGAAACGCCATGGACCAGTGACACGCCTGGACACGCCATGGACCAGTGACACGCCATGGACACATCATGGACCAGTGACACGCCATGGACACGTCATGGACCAGTGACACGCCTGGACACGCCATGGACCAGTGAAACGCCATGGACCAGTGACACGCCTGGACACGCCATGGACCAGTGACACGCCTGGACACGCCATGGACCAGTGACACGCCTGGACACGTCATAGACCAGTGACACGCCATGGACACATCATGGACCAGTGACACGCCATGGACACGTCATGGACCAGTGACACGCCTGGACACGCCATGGACCAGTGACACGCCATGGACCAGTGACAGGCCATGGACCAGTGACACGCCATGGACCAGTGACACGCCTGGACACGTCATGGACCAGTGACACGCCTTGACGTGTCCGGGCGTGTCACTGGTTCATGGCGTGTCCAGGCGTGTCACTGGTCCATGGCGTGTCCAGGCGTGTCACTGGTCCATGGCGTGTCCAGGCGTGTCACTGGTCCATGACGTGTCCAAGGCGTGTCACTGGTCCATGGCGTGTCCGGGCGTATCACTGGTCCATGACGTGTCTGGGCATGTCACTGGTCCATGGCATGTCCAGGCGTGTCACTGGTCCATGACGTGTCTATGGCGTGTCCAGGTGTGTCACTGCTCCGTGACGTGTCCACGGCGTGTCACTGGTCCATGGCGTGTCCAGGCGTGTCACTGGTCCATGACGTGTCTGGGTGTGAGCAGCCTGGACACGCCATGGACCAGTGACACCCATGGACCAGTGACACATCATGGACCAGTGACACGCCACGGACCAATGACACGCCCGGACACGCCATGGACCAATGACACGCCTGGACACGCCATGGACCAGTGACACGCCTGGACACGTCATGGACCAGTGACACGTCATGGACCAGTGACACGCCATGGACCAGTGACACGTCATGGACCAGTGACACGCCATGGACCAGTGACACATCATGGACCAGTGACACGCCATGGACCAGTTACACGCCATGGACACTTCATGGACCAGTGACACGCCGTAAACACGCCATGGACCAGTGACACGCCTGGACACGTCATGGACCAGTGACACGTCATGGACCAGTGACACGCCATGGACCAGTGACACACCTTAGACCAGTGTCACACCTGGACACGCCTTAGACCAGTGACACACCTGGACACGCCTTAGACCAGTGACACACCTGGTGGGGAAGTGATTAGGAGTGGGCAAAATATATCGTAGACAATAATTTCGTGAACGCCAATTTGAAGATATGCTTTATTGTATTATCTTTTTTATTTTCCAATACATATTACAATTAGAGAAGGAAAGATGCCCATTGGTCTAATGTGTGCCTAAAAAGCCAATCACTGCTTTATTTGTACATTTCAGTAAATATTGAGCCTTTTTGGATGTGTTTTTTCTGTGTTTCTTGAATCTGATTTTTAATGTTAATATATGTTAATGCATGTTTTGCAAAGATGTGTGTAGCACTTCAGAAAATAAAAAGCTTCATTTTTGATCTACACTGTCTCTTATCTATAGATTCCATGGCAAGCAAAACATTGCAGATCATTTTGTGTAACCATTTTTTATTTTAAAGATATCGTGACAATGTCGTTATCGGGAGTTGGGTATAATTTATCAAGATATTTATTTTTGTCCATATCGCCCACCCCTAGATGTGATGCATGCTTGCAGATTGGCAGTTGAGTTCTGGTGGATACAGATATAGTTTGTGTGTGATTGACACGTCTCTGTTGGTAAGAGGCAGTTATGTCTGTAAACCTTTTGTTGCTTGATCTCATTTTCTTTTAGAATGGAGTGATTGTAGATGTACCATCTATTTAAGTGCAGGATAGAGACGGTGAAGCCAGTTGAAACTAGGAATAACTGGAATTCAGTGAAGGTATCAAGGGAATACATGACAAAGTTTGGCAGTA
Source organism: Knipowitschia caucasica (assembly GCA_964034765.1). Taxonomy (NCBI): domain Eukaryota; kingdom Metazoa; phylum Chordata; class Actinopteri; order Gobiiformes; family Gobiidae; genus Knipowitschia; species Knipowitschia caucasica. The sequence continues at coordinate 9,774,186 of OZ035838.1, read as the reverse complement.
GACTGAAGAATAAGCTCTACACGTGTTTGCAGAGACAATTCAAACTCTTAAAAAAGCAATCCTCCATAGATTATTGATTATTATAATGATGTGCCTCAGTCTCTTTGGCCTCATTATCCATGTGTCCTTTCAGAACAGGTTATCCACAGTGTATGTGTGTGCGGACCAGGCCTCACAGACCATGTGTCCTTTCAAACCAGGTGATACACAGTGTATGTGTGGGTGGACCTGGCCTTACACACCATGTGTCCTTTCAAACCAGGTTATACACAGTGTATGTGTGTGTTGACCTGGCCTTACACACCATGTGTCCTTTCAAACCAGGTTATACACAGTGTATGTGTGTGCGGACCAGGCCTCACAGACCATGTGTCCTTTCAAACCAGGTCATACACAGTGTATGTGTGTGCGGACCAGGCCTCACAGACCATGTGTCCTTTCAAACCAGGTTATACATAGTGTGTGTGTGTATGATGACATCACTGACCTTGTAAACCACACTGTCCTTATAGACCGTGTTTTTGAAAAGTCTTTACAAACCCCTGAAAAGTCTTGAAAACAGTCATTTTTTATATCTCAGTGCAGCAAAGGAAATCTTTAAATTTTAAGCCGTGTATAGGTTCTGTGATTTTTTTCATGATCATTGATATGATTTTTGAGGCTCTAGCACCACGGGAACCCAGTGTCCCCGTATACCTATGTACAGTCTGGTTTAAAGGGATTTTAGAAAAAATGTCCTTACAACGTCTCAAACGGGTATGTGTGTGTGTGTGTGTGTGTGTGTGTGTGTGTGTGTGTGTGTGTGTGTGTGTGTGTGTTCCTTGTTTTTTAATTTAATTTGTTTTTATGTAAAGCACTTTCTGTTGCCTTATGGCAGGAAAAGTACTTATGAAATAAAATTTGATAAAAAATTATCTTTTTTTTTTCTCTCCTGCACCTCAAAGAATCGGAATCGAGAATCGTTTAGAACAGGAATCGATAGTGAGAATCGGAACCGGAATCGGAATCGGAAAATTGCAAACGATGCCCAACCCTAGATGTGACCCAAGTATTTAATTTTGTTGCAAACACCCAGCTTTTGACCAGATAAGTAAAAGTCTGGAAAACAAAGATGTTTGTCCCCTTTGGTGCGGCTGATTAGTACAGCGCTCTTTTTGGCATTATATTGAATATCATGCTTGACCCCATAATCAGAGCATACGTTCAAAAGCTGCTGAAAGCCAGCACTACTCGGGGAAAGAATGGCCAAATCATCGGCATACATGAAATGGTTGACCAGTGTGTCACCGATCATGCAACCAGTTCTACAGCCATTCAAACACTGGGACAGGTCATCCATGTACAAGTTAAATAGGAGAGGGGACAACAGCCCGCCCTGACGCACTCCGTTACTGACGCCAAAGGCAGCTGAGATGGTATTACCCCACTTCACCTGCATCTGCTGATTAGAATACCAGGAGGTCAATATTCTTATTATGCTATCAGGCACATTCCTCTCTTTGAGTTTTCCAAAAAGCCTACAGTGGTTCACGCGATCAAATGCCTTGGATGCGTCCATGAACCCTAATAACACAGAAGAGTTTTGTCTTAAATATGACTGTGCAGTCTCCTTAAGACTAAAAATGCATAGATCTGTCCCCAACTTGGATTTAAATCCAAATTGGTTGTCTGTTGTTCTTATGCAGTGACTCAAGCGACCCATCAGTATCTTCTCAAGGACTTTAGATATCACACTAGCTAAAGCTATCGGCCTGTAGTTATCCAAACTCCCAACTTTGCCAGCCTTATCCTTGATGACAGGCACTAGAGTGACAGACAGTAACGAGTCAGGAAGAAGCCCATGGGTCATGAACCCGGTGAAGCATAATGCCAGCAGTACAGTACAGTACTTATAGTACTTATAGTGACTGCAAATATGACAAAGAGAGTCCTTTAAAGGAATAGTTCACCGTTTTTACATACTGACAAATGTTCTTACCTTACCTTAGACTAGTTAATACGTACCTGTCTGGTCTTAGTCCGTGCGCTCTGTCATGCAAACGGAGCAAAAACGGGAGCACAACTGCAGCCTCCTCTGTATATTTTGTAGCACCAAAAGGTAGCTCCCGCTAGAAGCTACCAAACTCTTCCAAGTGTTCCCTATTAAATGTATATAGTTACGTGACGTGTTACACTGCAAAGTATAGTAACACAGAAATGTAACAGTCGATTTTCTCAGCGGATAAAACGGGTACTATATTGCAGAGGTGGGACAAAGTCATTGTTTAGCAAGTCACAAGTCAGTCTCAATTCATTGCCCTCAATCCCGAGTCAAGTCACGAGTCAAGACAGGCAAGTCCCGAGTCGAGTCCAAGTCAAAGGCCAACAAATCTCAAGTCAGTCCCAAGTCCTACGGTTTGACTTTCGAGTCCTCTCGAGTCTTTTTGACCGCGATTTGTTTCTTGTTGGTCCCCACGTACTTTTGTAGGCAAACAAAATAATGTTAGGAATCATTTTGCTGGTGCATTCTCGTTGGTCTCTGACCCATGGACTAACAGTTTGTTCCATGTCGTTGGCTGCTGGTAAATCAAAACTATCTACGTGATCTAATTGGATGTTGTGCCAGATGCAGGCTCAGTTACACATGCACAGACCACACATAAAATCAGAGCAGTCCGTGTCAACATACTTTTTATCTTTGGGGTTTTTAATGGGAAGTAGCAAGTGCAGCATATATGAATAGTATGCTTATATATATATATATTATATTATATTATAATCAATTAATCTCAGTATTGGGCTAGGACCTGTATCTATATAATCAGTTTAATGTCCGTAGTGGTTATTGTTCCAAATGTCGGTAACACTTTACATTACGGGCCGGTAAGTCCATGGTACTTACAGTGGTACTTCTAGGTACTTACAGTGGTACTTCTAGGTACTTACAGTGGTACTTACGGTGGTACTTACGGTGGTACTTACGGTGGTACTTACGGTGGTACTTACGGTGGTACTTACGGTGGTACTTACGGTGGTACTTACAGGGGTACTTACGGTGGTACTTACAGTGGTACTTACAGTGGTACTTACAGTGGTACTTCTAGGTACTTACAGTGGTACTTCTAGGTACTTACAGTGGTACTTACGGTGGTACTTACGGTGGTACTTACAGGGGTACTTACGGTGGTACTTACGGTGGTACTTACGGTGGTACTTACGGTGGTACTTACAGTGGTACTTACAGTGGTACTTACAGTGGTACTTTACAGCGGTACTTCTAGGTACTTACAGTGGTACTTACGGTGGTACTTACGGTGGTACTTACAGGGGTACTTACGGTGGTACTTACGGTGGTACTTACGGTGGTACTTACGGTGGTACTTACAGTGGTACTTACAGTGGTACTTACAGTGGTACTTACAGCGGTACTTCTAGGTACTTACAGTGGTACTTCTAGGTACTTACAGTGGTACTTACGGTGGTACTTACGGTGGTACTTACGGTGGTACTTACGGTGGTACTTACGGTGGTACTTACAGGGGTACTTACAGGGGTACTTACGGTGGTACTTACGGTGGTACTTACAGTGGTACTTACAGTGGTACTTACAGTGGTAACTTCTAGGTACTTACAGTGGTACTTCTAGGTACTTACAGTGGTACTTACGGTGGGACTTACGGTGGTACTTACGGTGGTACTTACGGTGGTACTTACGGTGGTACTTACGGTGGTACTTACGGTGGTACTTACGGTGGTACTTACAGTGGTACTTACAGTGGTACTTCTAGGTACTTCTAGGTACTTACAGTGGTACTTCTAGTGGTACTTCTAGGTACTTATTGTGGTACTTACAGTGGTACTTCTAGGTACTTACAGTGGTACTTAGAGGTACTTATTGTGGTACTTACAGTGGTACTTCTAGGTACTTATTGTGATAATTCTAGATACAGCTGTAACTTAGTAATTCAAGGACACTACAGTATTATTCCTATGTAGTAAATGTGGTACTTCTACATACATACATACAGAGGTCATTTGTAGGATTGTTTGACTATAAAACATAAAACAACATTATGTAAAACAAACGTCTTTATTAATATGGAATAAGTAGCACAGAAAGGACAGTATAAATACATTTAATGCATATTTCAAAACAAGTTTCAAGGACAAGGGAAACACTGCAAGAACTAGGTCCCAACCCAAGTAACAAGAATTACACATTACCAGGTACTTACCAGCCAAGTACCAGGTACTTAACAGCAAGTACCAGGTACTTAACAGCAAGTACCAGGTACTTAACAGCAAGTACCAGGTACTTACCATAGGGACTGGCCCATAATAAGACAAAGGACTTTAACATAAGTACCAGTGATAACACCAGTAATTATACAGTAAGTACCAGGTACTTACCATCGGGACTGGCCCATAATAAGACAAAGGACTTTAACATAAGTACCAGTGATAACACCAGTAATTATATAGTAAGTACCAGGTACTTACCATAGGAACTGGCCCATAATAAGACAAAGGACTTACCCATAAGTACTAGTGATACCAGTAATTATATAGTATACCATGTACTTACCAGCAAGTACCAGGTACTTACCAGCAAGTACCAGGTACTTACCAGCAAGTACCAGGTACTTACCAGCAAGTACCAGGTACTTACCAGCAAGTACCAGGTACTTAACAGCAAGTACCAGGTACTTACCAGCAAGTACCAGGTACTTGCTGGTAAGTACATGGTATACTATATAATTACTGGTATCACTAGTACTTATGGGTAAGTCCTTTGTCTTATTATGGGCCAGTTCCTATGGTAAGTACCTGGTACTTACTATATAATTACTGGTGTTATCACTGGTACTAATGTTAAAGTCCTTTGTCTTATTATGGGCCAGTCCCTATGGTAAGTACCTGGTACTTACTGTATAATTACTGGTGTTATCACTGGTACTTATGTTAAAGTCCTTTGTCTTATTATGGGCCAGTCCCTATGGTAAGTACCTGGTACTTGCTGTTAAGTACCTGGTACTTGCTGGTAAGTACCTGGTACTTGCTGGTAAGTACCTGGTACTTGGCTGGTAAGTACCTGGTAATGTGTAATTCTTGTTACTTGGGTTGGGTACCTAGTTCTTGCAGTGTTTCCCTTGTCCTTGAAACTTGTTTTGAAATATGCATTACATGTATTTATACTGTCCTTTCTGTGCTACTTATTCCATATTAATAAAGACGTTTGTTTTACATAATGTTGTTTTATGTTTTATAGTCAAACAATCCTACAAATGACCTCTGTATGTATGTATGTAGAAGTACCACATTTACTACATAGGAATAATACTGTAGTGTCCTTGAATTACTAAGTTACAGCTGTATCTAGAATTATCACAATAAGTACCTAGAAGTACCACTGTAAGTACCACAATAAGTACCTCTAAGTACCACTGTAAGTACCTAGAAGTACCACTGTAAGTACCACAATAAGTACCTAGAAGTACCACTAGAAGTACCACTGTAAGTACCTAGAAGTACCACTGTAAGTACCACTGTAAGTACCACTGTAAGTACCACTGTAAGTACCACCGTAAGTACCACCGTAAGTACCACCGTAAGTACCACCGTAAGTACCACCGTAAGTACCACCGTAAGTACCTAGAAGTACCACTGTAAGTACCTAGAAGTACCACTGTAAGTACCACTGTAAGTACCACTGTAAGTACCACCGTAAGTACCACCGTAAGTACCACCGTAAGTACCCCTGTAAGTACCACTGTAAGTACCACCGTAAGTACCACCGTAAGTACCACCGTAAGTACCACCGTAAGTACCACCGTAAGTACCACCGTAAGTACCACCGTAAGTACCTAGAAGTACCACTGTAAGTACCTAGAAGTACCACTGTAAGTACCATGGACTTACCGGCCCGTAATGTAAAGTGTTACCCAAATGTCCTACTGTAGGATAGGGGTAGTATGAGGGGTCCAGGCTTTGGACCTGGGGTAGCTCGCCTTCAAACAAAAAGGGGGGGGGGGGGGGGGGGGGGGGGGGGGACTGAAGGGACCAATGGAGGGGAAGGAACCTGGCCTGGACCAGCATTAGTAATATCTCATAATTACCAATATATCATTACATAATAAAATGTCTCATATAAATTAATTAAATCAGTCAAAGCACTGATTCTCATATCAATGCACCATAAACAATAGTGCAAATATTAATCTAGCTTAGTGCACATAATCAAAACAACTATCTAATGTATGCAAACTTTAGCAGGAGGAGCACAGCAAAAACATACTCATAATAATAGGCCTCGGCGCCCACACAGAAAAATATAAGAAAGAGCCAACAGAGCAGCGCAGGCTAGCGCTAGTTTGACTCACCAGTTCCTCTTTAAAACACGGCACACAGTGTGACAACTGCGTCGATTCAATTGTATGAGGCGCCTGTAGTGAAAGCATATCAATTACGGTTTGTAGAACAAAATATGACGTTAGGTCGCGATAAATACCTGCAGCTCGCTCATTTCCAGTTCCCCTACGACAACACACCCACCGGTGAATGCAGTGCGCTTGTTTAGGGAAGTGTTGCTGCGCGAACTGCGGGGAACTCACGTTCAAACTCTCGCGCGAGCGCTACAAGTACCGCGAGGCTTTGTTTCTTCAGAGACGGCATAGATAGAAAGAGAGATGCGGAGAAAGGTAAAAATGGCCCGGGTTACGCAAGTCTTTACAAGTCAATTGGCGCAAGTCCAAGTGAAAGTCAGAGTCATTGATGTTAAAGTCCAAGTCGAGTTGCAAGTCTTTTTATATTTGGTCAAGTCGAGTCTAAAGTCATCAAAATCATGACTCGAGTCTGACTCGAGTCCAAGTCACATGACTCGAGTCCACACCTCTGCTATATTGTGAGGCGTAGTAATCTGAGGGGCGCTACGTCCGCGCACTAACTTCTCTCCGGAGACTTCTCTCTCGCTCACTTCCGTCAATAGAAGCAGCGTGACTTGTAATACACACAGTAGCAGCGAGAGAGAAGTCTCCGGAGCGAAGTTAGTGCGCGGACGTAGCGCTCCTAACTTCTCTGCGCACTAACTTCTCTCCGGAGACTTCTCTCTCGCTGCTACTGTGTGTATTACAAGTCACGCTGCTTCTATTGACGGAAGTGAGCGAGAGAGAAGTCTCCGGAGAGAAGTTAGTGCGCGGACGTAGCGCCCCTCAGAACACTACGCCTCACAATATAGTACCCGTTTTATCCGCTGAGAAAATCGACTGTTACATTTCTGTGTTACTATACTTTGCAGTTGTAACACGTCACGTAACTATATACATTTAATAGGGAACACTTGGAAGAGTTTGGTAGCTTCTAGCGGGAGCTACCTTTTGATGCTACAAAATATACAGAGGAGGCTGCGGTTGTGCTCCCATTTTTTCTCCGTTTGCATGACAGAGCGCACGGACTAAGACCAGACAGGTACGTATTAACTAGTCTAAGGTAAGGTAAGAACATATGTCAGTATGTAAAAACGGTGAACTATTCCTTTAACACATTACTTACCTCTATAAAAAGCTGCACCCCTGCCACAGATAAGTCATCCCTGTTAAAAAATGCAAGTTTGTTTCAGTGATATTGTCAGTAAGGCTTGAATCAAACATAATGCCAATCCTATTTTTCTGGTAAAAAAGTACCGGTCAGATTCTACGATACCGATTGAACTCGGGAAATCACCAGTCGCAGTAGTGGTTTTAAGGAGTTGAGGCCTTGGGACTCCTTGATGCCATCATTTTTTCATAGCTGTAAAGTAAATAAATACACGTTACCTATACACACATGCATTTCATTGTATTACAGTTGGACTAACTACATTCTATTACTAATATAGTCTGCAATTCTACGATACATATAGTACAGGTACTGAGGTACATAATCACTGCATCTGCAAGTTTCATAATGGTTTACATGCACAGTGGCAGCCCAATAATGTACACAGCTGTACTACGCTAACACATGCTAACGTTGTTTCAAAAGCTCTAATCAACGTAACAGTCATTATTTCTAAACATTCTTTATACAGAACAAACAAAATGCTGAATGTGTCTCGCCAATCTGTTACTGTTCAGAAAAAAACCGAACCAAATGGAATCAGTCCATGTTGCTAAGCCAAAAAGCTAACACATAATAATGCTATTTCACTTTGTATTCGTGCAAGACACTAGGACGTTTAGAACTGAGTCACCGTCTTACCTTCTAATCAAGATAAACGCCAAATGAGGATCAATTTTTATCCCCAGAGCGTTTCGGAGGCTTCTCCATTTCTCAAACGCATGGCCGAGAGCGACTCGGGTCTGAGCTCTCCGCCGGTCGGCCTCTCGCTTCGTTCTTTTCGTAGCATTAGTGACAATCTTCCAGACGGTGATTCTGAAGCTGGTCTTTCTGGTCAAGAAACTGCTGGATCCATCTTCAAATACGCGTGATACGAGGACGGGACAGATCCACTGAACGCGAGGGAACATATGGAGCCAAAACATTGAACGGGCACGCGCATTGCGTCACTTCCGCTTAAACAGCGCGCGAGAAAGCGACCCGAGTCTGGGATTTCTCAATCACTGTATGCGCTCACAGAAGCAACCACAGTGAATCTGCTAATGCTCAGTTTACACACCAGGCAACTGCTGATGGACCACAGATGCAAAATATTGCGTTTTGGCATTTTTCAACTTACGCAATGCACCTTTAACAAAAGTTGCTTAAAAGTGTTATGAAATCTCACATTCCTCGATGCACAGCTCATTGACAAATCCTGCAGAATAATTCAGAGCAAAATGATTACTATTCATATTAATGAAATACATTTCTTTATCTTTTAATTATAGAGGGATTAAAAAAGCAAAAAGAGCTGTGACTTTAAATGTATGTATGTAATCTTTATTTATATACCGCCTTTTCACTGCACATCGGAGTCTCAAAGCGGTTTACAATTGTTATTTTTTTGGGAGTGGGGGTGCCAGTACAGGAGGCACATGCCAGACCTATTGTACATATTTTTAGTGGTAGGGGAAACCAGAGTACCCGGAGGAAACCTACGCAGACACGGGGAGAACATGCAAACTCCATTCAGAAAGGCCCTGGTTCAACCGGGATTCGAACCCAGGACCTTCTTGCTGAGAGGCGAGAGTGCTAGCCACTCAGCCACCTCCTAAGACCTGGCATCCACATATGTGGACCTCACATTTTGGGCTGTATAAATCAAAATATAATTTGTATCTCTTCAAGCACCCGGTGTCCACATCTGTGGATGTAATACTCTCTTCCCGCCACTAGATGGTAGGATAACACAGTAAGACATTGATTCAAAATGGCTGACAACACCGTCCAGGTCAGAGGGCCACACCCAATCTAAAACTCACTCAGGTAAAAGATTCATTCAAAATTCATGGCAGATAGTTGTTCAGATGTATATAACTGTTGTATGTTTGTCATGGAAGTAAAATTATTCAAAATTGAGCAATTGTAACAATTTATCTTCTGTCTTTCTGTCCCCATATGTGGACAGAAAGACTTGGTTCTGAAATTTTACTTGAAAATGTCCACAAATGTGGACAGTCGGAGTAGGAAGGATTTTAATATTTTAGTTGATAAAAACTGTTTACTACAGTATAAACAGGTCTTGCATGAATCTTGAATAATTATAAATAGCGTGTTAGATTGTTATATTGTCATTGACATTTTTTTAATTATTTTTTCAGGCCGTTACTCTCTTACAGAAGCAATTAAGTTACTGGGGTTACTGCCTGGAGAAAACTCTGAATTGGAAGATTTGTCAGACGTTGATGATCCTGTAGGGGATGCTGACTATGAACCTCCAAGGCAGGGGCCAAATAGCAGTGAGGAGGATAGTAGTGAATGTGAGGACCTAATTCCACAGCCCTCTAAGCCTGTAAGGGGACGAAAACGTCACAGGGATGAACATGAAGGCTCTCCCTCAGAGCGTGACAGTACCAGTTCATGTACTCCAAGACGTCGTTCCCGGACACTGAAAGATTATGCTGATGTCTCAAATAATATCCCTGAAGATATAACACCAGAACCAAGCCTTGAGAAACAGGCTAAGAAAGGACGTGGAGTGCGATGGAGGCCTAATCCGCTAACATCAAATCAGTCAAAGTTTGTGCATGAAGACGAAACTGAGCAGGACAGAGACAACTGGTCCTCACTGGACTACATGCAACAATACATAGACAAAGCTTTGATGAAGAATATTGCAGATTGCACCAATGCTACGTCACTTGCCAGGGGTGGGGTCCTACTCGACACCACAACTGAGGAAATCTATCACTTTTTTGGTGCATGCATTTTAATGTCTTGCATACCCTATCCGGAAATAAGAATGTATTGGTCCAGAGCCCTAAGATGGCCTGCTATCACAGAAAAGTTCACACGTGATCGTTTTTTCAGATTGAGGCGATCCCTCAAAGAACTCATTGATGAAGATATTCCTCAAGATATAAGAGAATGTGACAAGTTCTGGAAGGTGCGGCCTTTTCTGAATCGCATTTTGAAAGGCTGCATATCTCAGGCAAGACCGCAATGCGTTTCCATTAATGAACAAATGATTCCATTCACAGGGGCTTGAGTGCTAGAGTGTCTTACTCAAACTTTACATCCCAGTACAAATGTCTACTGTGATCGGTTCTTCACATCCATCCAAAGTGTGGAGCGAATGATGAAGAAGCAGATCTACATAACTGGCACAGTGATGAAGAACCGGATTACATCAGCCCTGCATAATCTACCCAATGACAAAACAATGAAAACTAATGGAAGAGGTACCTCTGCATAAGTTACCACTGAGGTTGGAAGGGTTTGTGTTGTCAAATGGTATGATAACAAGCCTGTACTGATGATGTCTGCTGTTCATGAGAAAGAACCAGAGGACACATGCCAAAGATGGGGAAAAAAAAGAGATATGTGACCATCCCTTGTCCAAATAAAATCCGAGAATACAACTTGAAGATGGGTGGTGTTGATCTCATGGACAGAATGATGAGTTATTATTGCATGAGTGGCCGAACAAAAAAGTGGACTCTGCGGATGATAATGCATTTTACTGATCTGGCGTTAGCGAACAGCTGGCTCTTGTACCGCAAAGACCACACTGTACGTGGCACAGAAAAGAAGAACATCCAGCAGTTCCTTGAATTTCGGATGGATGTAGCCACAACTTTCTTGAGTCAGCTGGACAGTGACAACTCTGGGCTTTCACAGACAGACGACAATGAAGAGGATGTGGTCCTAAGAAAAAGGCGCTTTGTGAAGGCCGTGCCACACGTTTCAGTGCGCAGGAGTGGGAATGCACATATGCCAGGTGGTAAACATGAAGAATGCAGCACGCTGCAGTGCCAAAAGCTGCTCAGGGAAAACTTGAGTGAGGTGTACAACGTGCAAGGTGTTCCTATGCTTACAAGGAGATCGCAACTGTTACACAGCCTTCCACACCTAAGTGTTCCACAGTGAGAAATTCTATGTTTCGTAAACTGTTCAGCATGTTCAGAAAGGTTAATTTCATAAGTTTCTGAGTTGAAGTAAACTTTAACAGTTGTTAATTTCCTTTTGTCTCATGTTTTTACACAAAGAATGAATGCTGCTGTGTTCAGGCACAAAATAAAAGGTTTTGTACATTATAACTCTTCTGTGACTTTCATGCGTTTTACTGAAATTTAAAACGAATGTCCACATAAGTGGACATCATTTTTCTCAGAAACTGTATCATGCAAAAAGATAATTCTTTGTTTCTATAATCATTAGGTCCCAATGAGCCCAAATAGTATAGGGAAATCAAAAATGCATGCCTTGCAAGAGTTCAGGTCTTAGGAGGTTAAGCCTAAAATCAGACAAAAAGTCAAAATCAAGAAAACATTAGCTTGTTTCATAGGTAGATCTTATTTTTAAATAATCCAAATTGACTCAAAATCAGCTTTAATTCTCTTGATTCCAGCACATGTACAGTGGGGAGAACAAGTATTTGATACACTGCTGATTTTTCAGATTTTCCCACTTGCAAAGCATGTAGAAGTCTGTAATTTCTATCATAGGTACTCTTCAACTGTGAGTGATGGAATATAAAACAAAAATCCAGAAAATCACAATAGATGATTTTTGAATAATTAATTTCCATTTTATTGCATGAAATAAGTATTTGATACATCAGAAAAACAGAACTTAATATTTGGTGCTGAAACCTTTGTTTGCATTTACAGAGATCAGACGTTTCCTGTAGTTCTTGACCAGGTTTGCACACACTGCAGTAGGGATTTTGGCCCACTCCTCCAAACAGATCCCCTCTAGAGCCTTCAGGCTTCGAGGCTGTCGCTGGGCCACACAGACTTTAAGCTCCCTCCAAAGATTTTCAATTGGATTCAGGTCTGGAGACTGGCTAGGCCACTCCAGGACCTTGAGATGTTTCTTACGGAGCCACTCCTTGGTTGCCCTGGCTGTGTGTTTTGGGTCGTTTGTCATGCTGAAAGACCCAGCCACGACCCATCTTCAGTGCTCTTACTGAGGGGAGGAGGTTGTTGGCCAAGATCTCACGATACATGGCCCCATTCATCCTTCCCTCAACACGGTGCAGTCGCCCTGTCCCCTTTGCAGAAAAGCATCCCCAAAGAATAATGTTTCCACCGCCATGCTTCACGGTTGGGATGGTGTTCTTGGGGTTGTACTCATCATTCTTCTTCTTCCAAACACGACGAGTGGAGTTTAAACCAAAAAGTTCTATTTTTGTCTCATCAGACCACATGACCTTCTCCCATTCCTCCTCTGGATCATCCAGATGGTCATTGGCAAATTTCAGACGGGCCTGGACATGCTTTGGCTTGAGCAAGGGCACCTTGCGTGTACTGCAGGATTTTAATCCTTGACGGCGTAGTGCGTTACTGATGGTTTTCTTTGAGACTGTGGTCCCAGCTCTATTCAGGTCATTGACCAGGTCCTGCCGTGTAGTCCTGGGCTCATTTCTCACCTTTCTCATGATCATTGATGCCCCACGAGGTGAGATCTTGCATGGCGCCCCAGGCCGAGGGAGATTGACCGTTGTCTTAAATTTCTTCCATTTTCTAATAATTGCACCAACAGTTGTTCCCTTCTCACCAAGCTGCTTGCCTATTGTCCTGTAGCCCATTCCAGCATTGTGCAGGTCTACAATTTTATCTCTGACCTCCTTACACAGCTCTCTGGTCTTGGCCATAGTGGATTTTGGAGTCTGACTTATTGAGAGTGTGAACAGGTGTCTTTTATACAGATAACAAGTTCAAACAGGTGCCATTAATACAGGTAATGAGTGGAGAACAGGGGGGCTTCTTAAAGAAGAAGTAGCAGGTCTGTGAGAGCCAAACTTCTTACTGGTTGGTAGATGATCAAATACTTATTTCATGCAATAAAATACAAATTAATTATTTACAAATCATCTACTGTGATTTTCTGGATTTTTGTTTTATATTCCATCACTCACAGTTGAAGAGTACCTATGATAGAAATTACAGACTTCTACTTGCTTTGCAAGTGGATAAACCTGAAAAATCAGCAGTGTATCAAATACTTGTTCTCCCCACTGTAAGTAGTTTCTTCATCCAAGATAAAAATGGTGTACTACTGCTACTACTCGCTGCCATCTTTGTTTTGAGTATGACGAATCAACGCGCATATTTTGTATCAACATATTTTTTGTTTCAATGTCATAGATTACGTTGACGCGTTGTCCCAGCCCTAATTAATATCATAGATTCATGCTATCCCCACATCTGTGATCTGAAGCAAGCACATACAAATGTAAGTGCTAAAGTGAACAGAGTTCAAAGTCTGAAAATTGGGGAAAGGTGTGTGCGCTTCATTGTCCACAGTTTTCCACTGCATCTGGGCAGCACTGCTCGAGTGGGACGGGGTGAGTGTAAAAGAATGCGCGTAGAAGAGGAATAAAACAGTGTTTGTTTTTTTTTAATCGCCGGGACATTGGGCACAGGGTTCAACCGAGATAGTCTGGGGTAACCTTGCCTCCCAGCGGCCCCACCACACCCCAGCGGTGTCCAACATGAATCACACAAGGCAGAGCGCGCAAAGAGCAACGGTCATCTGCCCGTTCATTTCAACCTCCGCCACCAAGGACATCAGACATTTTGTGGTTTGCACTCGTGGCGACTCATAGCCTTGCTTTTGTGGTACCCCACACAGCAGAAGGAAAGTGTAGTGAGCGAGTGCAGGGCGTACATTGAAGCTGAGTGGCTGTTGCAGCTGTCGTGGCTGTTTTGGCTCTTTAGTATCCTCGTGCAGTATCCACCCCCCCATCGCCCCCATTTATTTATCTGAACTCTGGTGAATGGTTGGACCTAGGGTTGACATGGTACGAAAATTTAACCTCACTGTTATTGTGATCAAAATTATGACGGTTTTTGGTATTATTGCGGTATTCTTTTTTCAGTTAATATGGCAATACGACAATCAAAAAGCATTGATATTTCTAGTCAAACTGAAATAGTTTCAAAAAGGTGAACAAATGTTAGCTCCAAGTATCATTTGACTGATAACATTTACTTAATTATACTACACGTAGTGAATGTCAACTAAAATGGTTAAACATTGTGTCAACCATTTTGACGGAATCCGTCCGCTGACTCCGCAGCAATGGAGCTAAGCTAGCTAGTTCTAAAACTCTCTGGAACTACATGAAAACTGAACAAAGAATTCTGAACATCAGCGGTGAGTTACTCATTTATATACTGAACCTATATCCATAATCAGATCCTCTGCAGATGTGTCCTATAATGTTCAATCAACGTTAATAGCTACTTCCGTATGGCGTCAAAATAGGGTCTGCTTAAACGTAACCGTAAAGCAGGAATTGTAAACGTAGGTTGTAAGTATTGTAAACATAAAAAAATATTGTACACAAAAAAACTGTAGCGTAACCGTAAAGCAGGAATTGTAATCGTAGGTTGTAGTATTGTAAACATTAAAAATATATTGTAAATTAAACAAATTAAAACTTACATTTTTCATGTTTTGCTTCAAAAGTTACGTTTACGATTCACAAGTTATGTTTACGATTCACAAGCTACGCTTACGAGTCAAAACTTACGGTTACGATACATTTTTCATCTGACCCCTTTTTGGAGGGGCGGGCTCAGCGCGCCCATTGGCTGGAGACACCGGATGTTACGTCATCACAAAAGCAAAACACACACCATTCAAAATTCAAGTCTCGTTCGAACTCTCTACATCGTATGATTGATCACATTTTTTCAACTGGGCTGGCTATTATAGGCTTTCACGTGGTATGTGCACTCTTGTGGACACCCTAATTACACCAGGTCATGTTTAGATCGTGTGAAATATGCTCTCGTAATAACGTCATATGCCTATGTTGCCCCAAGGCTAGCCAGCTAAGCTACATCTCGGGACCTTCATCACCACCGTACGTTGTTCACACTGAATGCTTTGTCATGTCAGGATTATCTACTGCTATCAAAGGTGAATAAAACTATGTCTTTGATTTTTTGTTTGCTTATTATTTACATAATTATAGCGGCTTACCTAATGAGCCCATGCTAGCTAGCAATGAATTTTGTCAGTCCATAACCTGTACATAAAGTTTTGAAACAAATGAGGTAACTAGCTGAATGATTAAACAAATCTGTGAAACTTGCTAAATAGTACGTTTCATTGGCTTCATGATATCTTATCAAAATTAACTTAAAGTTAAGTAGCTCAAATCGGGGCTAACCTGTTAAGGCCATTAAGTTTACGATATTTGGCTACTGTACCTGTACTGTGTTTGCTAATTTAGGATGGCTAACATCCCTAAAATCACACAGAAACTCTGTATAGTTCTGATCTTGCAGGTTATCTCTGCGATGGGCACCAGCACCACACATTGCAGACCAGCAAGATGTAAAACTGTGGTTTTATAATAATCTATATAAATGTGATGTATTTTCATGTCTTAGGGACCAGGTCTGCAAATTAAGTGCTAGCTATACAGCCTATGAACATGGTATCGGCCACCTGTATCAATACTTTTAGTTCTGTGCCTATCAAATAAACATATAATAGCACTTATTCTCACAGAACAGTGGGTTGTAGATAGGAGTAAATGGCCGTCTGTTACCTGGCCTAATATCTATAACTTCCTCATCCAGACATACAGTGTTTATACCTGACTGAACTCCTCCAGATCTCCACACCTGCCCGCTCCCTCCGCTCCTCCTAGCCTCTCCAGCTCTTGGTCTTGGCAGCCTTGTCACCATGTGGAATAGAGCCTCTCCAAATCCACCCTCAAAACTCATCTGTTCAGACAAGCCCACTCACTAACATCATAACCACACTCTCCTCTCTCCATGATGCTTTTAACTGTTTTTAAAATACACTTTTTTTACTTGGTTGTAAGGCAACCGTGAGTGTCAAGAAAACAAATTATTAAAAAATAAATAAATAAGCATATAGATCTATAAATACATACACACTCCTCCTTCCTCCTCCGTCGAGCAAAGACGTGTCTTAGTCCGCTCCTGCTTCTGAACGGCTTGCTATCTCCTGTTTTTGTCTTTTTTCCTGGAGCTTTGCCACAGACAACTTTAACAGAATGGAAATGATTAATTGGTCCCTCAACGCAATTGATTCTATCTTTTCAACACGTAAGCGTGGGTCTGGAGAGCCCGTGTGTCCGGACGGGACTTCACCAGCGGGGTATACGCTTGACAGCTGGAACAAGTGGCAGCCCCTCTGTCTGTCGACCCTGTCCATTGAAGATTCAGAAGACGTATATATCTTTGGCATTTTGGTGGTGGGAATCCTCCTGTTTGGGTTTGGAGCGATCCTCTTCTACCACAAATTCGGAGGCATGGCAGTTCGCAAGATTCACGACCTGCTGGCCGATAAAATTGATGGGATGTACAAGGAGCTTAGCCGTGTCGTGGTTGAGAGTGCCGTGTCTGGACAAAGAAGGGTGGTTTTGGTGGAACAGTTGATCAAAGACCTCGCAGCTCGTTCACTTGATGGACATAAGACTTTGGAATTGAGATTGAATGACATTGTTTGTCAGGCTTGATCTCTCTGACCCGGCTTGGATTTGCCCCTGTGTACGGAGGTCTGAGGGCACCGGAATTCGGTTTAATTGGAATTAATAGAATATCTGCCTGCTTTTGACTGCGACATTGCAGGCGATGTGTTTTTCTCCTCCTGTGGCTTCTCTCCACTCTTATCTCACATTCCTCAGCCAAGGCCATAAACAAGGTCCCACAATCTACAACAACTCACACTATTTCAGTCTTCAGCAAGGATCCCCCACCCCCGCCTCCCTCTACCTATCCATCTTGCTCCCTCCCTCCCCTCCATTCCTTATTGTTTTCCTACTCACCCCCTCCCTGATCCCGCCCCCCTCTGACAGCTACATTGGGCCGGCCGAAGAGGTGCTCTTCCCGAGAAAAAAATCCGTGGTTTATAAAAAGCACAATGTGTCTATCCAATTGTCTGTGAACTGTATGTTATTGCTCTCTGCTGTTTCTTGCTGCACACAGCGCCGCAAATGGCGAAGTGGCACGCTCTCTGCCAAAACAATTTCCAAGTGATAACTTTGTTACTCACGTGGCAATAAAAATGATTCTGATTCTGATTCTGATTCTGATACAATTATGCAGCCAGCGAAAGTTCAATTTGGTAGACGTCAGCCAAAGGTAACCCCTCCAGGCCGGTTCTCATCCCCAGCCTATCGCGCTGCAAACGCCCCTTCCAATCACCGCACCGGCCAGGCAAGCCGCTTAAAAGCGGAGAAACTCCCACTCTCTGCCTTCTCGAAGCCTGCACTTCTCGAAGCCTCGCAAGCCCTCGAAGCCTTGCAGAGAATCGTCTGGAGGAATCGTTTTCGTCTACTCACGCTACTCGGCGCGACCCTGGCGTCCTCCGTCTGGCTGCTTGTGGTCTGGTCCCTGCACTGGTCTGCTCCTCCTCTGCGTCCCTGCACCTGCTGTGGTTCGCATATCTCCTGCTCTCCTCCTCTGCGGGCTCTTTCTGCGGGCTGCTCCGCGGGGCCCTCCGCGGGTTTCGTGCGGCTCGTTCCTCGTGGTCTGCTGCCGCACGCAAAAGGTCTGGCGGTGCCGTGCGTGTCCCTGCCTCGATTGGCGGTGCCGCGTTGTCCCGTTGCTTTTCCCAAGTCTCCTGGCATGTGAGTACAGTGAGTGTGCTGACCGCGGACAGATTAATCCCGGAGTTTTGAGCTGCAGGCGATTGGTTTTTGCCCCGCGCACTTGACTGCAGGCGCCAGTTTTTTCGCCCCGTGCTTGGTCTGCAGGCTCCGTTTCACATGTGTTTGAGCCAGAGGTGTGGACTCGAGTCATGTGACTTGGACTCGAGTCAGACTCGAGTCATGATTTTGATGACTTTAGACTCGACTTGACCAAATGTAAAAAGACTTGCAACTCGACTTGGACTTTAACATCAATGACTCTGACTTTCACTTGGACTTGCGCCAATTGACTTGCAAAGACTTGCGTAACCCGGGCCATTTTTACCTTTCTCCGCATCTCTCTTTCTATCTATGCCGTCTCTGAAGAAACAAAGCCTCGCGGTAGTTGTAGCGCTCGCGAGAGAGTTCGAACGTGAGTTCCCCGCAGTTCGCGCAGCAACACTTCCCTAAACAAGCGGACTGCATTCACCGGTGGGTGTGTTGTCTAGGGGAGCTGGAAATGAGCGAGCTGCAGGTATTTATTGCGACCTAACGTCATATTTTGTTCTACAAACCGTAATTGATATGCTTTCACTACAGGCGCCTCATACAATTGAATCGACGCAGTTGTCACACTCTGTGCCGTGTTTTAAAGAGGAACTGGTGAGTCAAACTAGCGCTAGCCTGCGCTGCTCTGTTAGCTATTTCTTATATTTTTCTGTGTGGGCGCCGAGGCCTATTATTATGAGTATGTTTTTGCTGTGCTCCTCCTGCTAAAGTTTGCATACATTAGATAGTTGTTTTGATTATGTGCACTAAGCTAGATTAATATTTGCACTATTGTTTATGGTGCATTGATATGAGAATCAGTGCTTTGACTGATTGAATTAATTTATATGAGACATTTTATTATGTAATGATATATTGGTAATTATGAGATATTACTAATGCTGGTCCAGTTCATACAGGCCAGGGTCCTTCCCCTCCATTGGTCCCTTCAGTCCTTTGGAACAATAACCACTACGGACATTAAACTGATTATATAGATACAGGTCCTAGCCCAATACTCATATTCATATATGCTGCACTGCTGCACTTGCTACTTCCCATTAAAAACCCCAAAGATAAAAAGTATGTTGACACGGACTGCTCTGATTTTATGTGTGGTCTGTGCATGTGTAACTGAGCCTGCATCTGGCACAACATCCAATTAGATCACGTAGATAGTTTTGATTTACCAGCAGCCAACGACATGGAACAAACTGTTAGTCCATGGGTCAGAGACCAACGAGAATGCACCAGCAAAATGATTCCTAACATTATTTTGTTTGCCTACAAAAGTACGTGGAGACCAACAAGAAACAAATCGCGGTCAAAAAGACTCGAGAGGACTCGAAAGTCAAACCGTAGGACTTGGGACTGACTTGAGATTTGTTGGCCTTTGACTTGGACTCGACTCGGGACTTGCCTGTCTTGACTCGTGACTTGACTCGGGACTTATGAATTGAGACTGACTTGTGACTTGCTAAACAATGACTTTGTCCCACCTCTGGTTTGAGCTAACCGAGGGGCAATGCATATTAAATGGCATCAATCTCTATCGTCTGAGGGATATAAGAGGAGCAAAGTGCATTAATTCAGATTCATGTTCTGCCACTTGCAGTAAAACCATGCATTTAAATAGCTAGCTCGCTGGTATTAAATTAGGTAACTAACTGCAGTTGTTGCATTTTGAAAGTGCAGCAGAATGAAAAAGGGCCCAAGGTGGATCTGCAATGGGTGTGAAGTGGTGTTGGAGCTATGAACGCATGGATCAGTGATCGTTCATGCGTATCTGCCATAACCAAAGCAGCCGCTGCCGCTCCGCAGGCTCCCAGGCTGCACCTGTCTCTACGGCTCGGCTCCTTCAGACGCGTACGTAACCTGGCTCACGGAGTCAAGCGGCGCACGCTGGCGTGACACGTCTGTTTGTTCGTATGAATCGCATCGTGGTGCTGCTGCTCCCGCTAATGCTGCTTCTTGTACTGCTACCGCTACTGCTGCTACTGCTGCCGCTGCTGCTTCATACTGCTACTGCTGCCGTGCTGCTGCTGCTTCATGTACTTTGTCATCTCTCCTCACTTCGCTTCTCTTTCTGAAACACTAAACAGCTACAACATATCCTACCGCTGTGGCTTCGATACAGGATTTTTGCCGTTGTTATCTACGGATGCTGCTGCTGCCGCGGCTTGATACAGGATTGTTGCGTTATTATCCGAGGTTACTGCTGCTGCCGCTGCTGCTACTGCTACTGCTGCAACCCACTCTCTCAGAAGCTTATCCTGCTTCTAATGGATGCAGCCCGGCCGGGCATGCCGCGCTGCGCTGGACTCGCACCTATGCTCCCAGGGTCGCTTCGGCGGTCATGCTTCATCTCTCTACTTAATCTTCTGATTCTATCAGATGCAGCTGGCCGAGTGGCTGCGCTGAGCCGTCAATCGGACTCCTAATCAAAGGCATCCACACCTGTATTCTTCACTCTTCTGATCGCAGGCTCCCCATCATGCTGCCCATCCTGCAGCGGCTCTGAGCGGCACTGAACTCCGGCTCTTCTTCCAAGTACACGTCTGCCCTCCTCGCAGCATCTTCCTGCTCGCCTTCTATGGCTTCTCTGCATAAGCGTTTCACTACTGCTCACTCACCCTTCAGGCGGTCCGAGACACGGCTTTTCCCGACCATCCTACTATCCTGATTATCTACTCTCCAACCCAAGATTCTAAGCGTAAGGGCGCCTGCAACTTCAATGGCCCTCTCCGATATGTTTCTGCCCCTACAGGTCTCCGCTTCTACACGGACGTGCCCCTTCCGTGGGTTTTGGGTTTTTTTTTCCAGGACCTTTGGGTTGCCGGGCCGTGGCCGCTACTTTCCACCGGAGCATCTCCTCTGCCCTACACGAGATATTCCCAGTGGTCGTGGCCTGCGCGCGGCGGAATCACACCTGGCAGAGAAAGAGGATCTCCGTCATGCGTGATAATCTCGACTTCCAGGAGTTCCGACGCCTCTGCCCTTCTGCCAACCCATCACCATGCCAGATCCCCTGCATGGAATCCCTCGCCCCGGACTAGTCCCTCCGTCTCTTCATCCTCCTCATCTCCTCCGCTGCATCCTACATGAAGATGGGTCTCTCACCTTCCACACTGAAATCATACAGTTTCGCGTGGAAAGTCTACTCCAGCTTCTGTCACGCCCACTGCATTCCACTCATTCCGCCCTCTGCTGTCACGATCCATGATGCATTACACTCGCCTCCGCTCTCGGAAAGGAGATCTCAACGGACCGTCATTTCTTACCCCTGATAACCTCCCTATGTCCCCCAACTGGTTCAGAGCCCAACTCAAGTACGTACTGCTGCTTTGTAATCTGTCTCCCCATCTCTACACAGCCCACTCCTTTCGGATAGGCGTCACTGGGGCTCCCCCATTCCGCCCTTCAGCAGCTGGGCCGCTGGTCATCATCGGCCCTCTCCTCATATATCAGGCCTGACACCTCGACCATCCTGGCAGCCCAGCGGCTTTTGGCATCTCCATAAAACACTCGCTAAACTCCTGGTGGCGGCTGCAGCTGAGTATCCGCAAGTTTGGTCACAGCAAATAGCGGTCACAGTATATAGTGATAGCGGTCACAGTATATAGCGATAGCGGTCACAGTATATAGCGATAGCGGTCACAGTATATAGCGATAGCGGTCACAGTATATAGCGATAGCGGTCACAGTATATAGCAAAAAATGGTTAGCGCATGATGGTCGTCAGCATATAGCGATAGCGGTCACAGTATATAGCGATAGCGGTCACAATATATAGCAATTCTGGTCACAGTATATAGCGATAGCGGTCACAGTATATAGCAAAAAATGGTTAGCGCATGATGGTCGTCAGCATATAGCGATAGCGGTCACAGTATATAGCGATAGCGGTCACAGTATATAGCGATAGCGGTCACAATATATAGCAATAGCGGTCACAGTATATAGCGATAGCGGTCACAGTATATAGCGATAGCGGTCACAGTATATAGCGATAGCGGTCACAGCATAGAGTAGTCTCGTCGTTCTGTCCCCTCCAAACCAGGCTGCAAAAAAAACTCCATCAACACAGCTTTTTGGGGATTGGCACGCTCCTTCGCATGGAGGCCCTCCGCTCTGAAGGCCGCACCGGGGCCTAGGGCGCCAAAACCTCCTCCTAAATAAAATACTCAAAAGCTTCTTGTTTCACGTCTCTCCAAATTGAAATGCAGCCAGCGAAAGTTCAATTTGGTAGACGTCAGCCAAAGGTAACCCCTCCAGGCCGGTTCTCATCCCCAGCCTATCGCGCTGCAAACGGCCCTTCCAATCACCGCACCGGCCAGGCAAGCCGCTTAAAAGCGGAGAAACTCCCACTCTCTGCCTTCTCGAAGCCTGCAACCACCGCCTCCCCTCCTCCTCCTCTTCACCCTGCCTTCAATCCGCCTTCAATCTGCTTCCCGCTGCCAAATGCCGCCACCAGTGCCTAGGTCCCGGGGGATTGGCACGCTCCTTCGCATGGAGGCCCTCCGCTCTGAAGGCCGCACCGGGGCCTAGGGCGCCAAAACCTCCTCCTAAATAAAATACTCAAAAGCTTCTTGTTTCACGTCTCTCCAAATTGAAATGTGGACATGTGAAGAATGGGACTGAGTTCTATGTTTTGAGGCTGATGTGCTCCCCAGTCAGAGAGTGGGCATTAAGTCAGTACGTCTACAAAGACTCGGTGCACATCCTTACTCTGAACTGTTCCTGTATGGCAGGGTATGGACATGTAACTTGCTTTTAATGTTCAATTACAGTCTTAACCTGGTGCACACCCATTGACCCCTTTATTAGTGTAATCTGCGTTATGTTTTATGTTCTGCGCTGCCTGAAGAAGGAGCAGGACACAAGGAGGACCACTGAATGACATTTACTAGTAGCTCTGCACAAAATAAAACACATCCACTTCACGTCTATCCGTGCATTCAGCTCAGCAGTCCCCTCCTCAGATGCAAGGCGCAGTTCTCCTGATAAAGGGAAAAAGCCACATTAATAAGTAGTTACTACATTTTGAGTGGTATACAGGTTGAACACTTTTGTTCTCCAGTTGTCTTTGTATTAATGGTAAAAAGACAAGTTTGTGATTTTAGCTCTAAAATATTGGTGTGCTCTTCATCCACTCACAGTATCAGTATTGTTGTGACTAGAAGGCTACACAGGCTCACTTATGAACAACTGTTTAGTTAGTTATTTGAAGACTGTTTCTCCTCAGACTAAAACGAAGGAGCCTCCCTAGCTACTTATTTAGCAAAACAGCTAATGTTAGCATTATAGCAACGTCAGCTGTTTGTTATAGCGGCGCTATAAGTGAGCTGGCTTTAACTTGACTGATCATGATTACATCAGGTCACAGCGGGTTCTCTTCTTATAGCGACATGATGTAACCAAGTGATCACTTATGGGTTGGAGTTGGACTCTTTCATTATTAGCTTCTGTAGGACACAGACACTTACCAGCTATGAAGTTTGCTCTTAGCATTTATGTACGCAGGTCTCCGTAGATGGCCTGAAGCCTGTTCTTCGTCTTCTGTAGTAACCAGACTGTAAAGATTGTAGCAACGTGCGTGTGTTTTGCTTTTGTGACATCCGGTGTCTCCAGCCAATGGGCGCGCTGAGCCCGCCCCTCCAAAAAGGGGTCAGATGAAAAATGTATCGTAACCGTAAGTTTTGACTCGTAAGCGTAGCTAGTGAATCGTAAACATAACTTGTGAATCGTAAACGTAACTTTTGAAGCGAAACATGAAAAATCAGAACCGTAAATGTAAGTTTTAATTTTTTTCATTTACAATATATTTTTTATGTTTACAATACTACAACCTACGATTACAATTCCTGCTTTACGGTTACGCTACAGTTTTTTCGTTTACAATATTTTTTTATGTTTACAATATTTTTTTATGTTTACAATACTTACAACCTACGTTTACAATTCCTGCTTTACGGTTACGTTTAAGCAGACCCTATTTTGACGCCATACTTCCGGGTTTATCGCTTTTTTTGTGCATTAAAACATTATTATTGTCATGAAAACGTTAACAAATAATTTTGAAAACCTCTGTGTATGTGTATTAATAATGTATAAGTATAATGTGTTCTCAGATTAACATTTAAATGTGTTACAGAAACGTAGGCATAGACCAATCAGAAAGGAAGGGGGAGGGAGCTTGGGTCTTTTTTTTCAAATCCTGTACCTCTCTCTCCTTTTTCTGAGAAACTCCAGACAATCACACATTCTTATCAAATTCCACAAGTGTATTTTAGTTAAACAGTAAAGAATAAATAAATGCAAAATAAATTGCAATTCTTTTGTTGGTTGACTGGTGATTAGGTTATTTTCTTTGTCCAAAAAAAAAAAACACTTATATATACTTAGGCTATAATGAACTTGACAAAAAGTTTGTGTCAGGTCTCACCACAATATCATATAGAATATCACATGCAGAGTTTATGATTTATCATGTACTGTATCATATACTATGCTTTAAGTCATCACATCTCCTATTTTTCAGCACGCATTCCAGATGAAGTAGTACAGCTATACAAGAAGGTTCTCAAGGCCTATATGACATACAGTACCTTGCGAAAGTATTCGGCCCCCTTGAACCTTTCAACATTTCGCCACATTTCAGGCTTCAAACATAAAGATATAAAACTTAAATTTTTTGTCAAGAATCAACAACAAGTGGGACACAATCGTGAAGTGGAACTAAATTTATTGGATAATTTAAACTTTTTTATAAAATAAAAAACTGAAAAAGTGGGACGTGCAATATTATTCGGTAACGCTTTATATTAAGGTGTGCTTGTTAAGTATTAAGTAAGGGATAATGTATAGCCTACAGGTCATTATCGGAAAATAAGTACCGACAGGGCGAAGCGGACCCCGACGCGCAGCGGAGGGGTCTGCTTCCGCCCTGAAGGTACTTATTTTCCGATAATGACCTGTAGGCTATACATTATCCCGCTTATTATACTGCTTTGTACCAACTTAACACACAAAATAAACTTCAGATCACTTTTATGAATGCCAAAAGTTTATTTAATGACAAAAAATAAAGTAGTCCCAAAAAGTTTTCCCGTTGCTCGGCAACCGCGGGCAAGCAACAGTTAGGCTGGCAACTTCCAAACTAGAACTCTCTGGAACTGCATGAAAACTGAACAAAGAATTCTGAACATCAGCGGTGAGTGACCCATACATAAACCTAACCTAAATCCATAATTCGATCCTCTGCAAATTTGTCCGAAAATGTGCCGGTATCTTAAAATGTGCGGTATCTACTTCCGGGTTTTTCGGGATCGCCTTTTCTCGCATTACATCAGTGTTTTTGTCATGAAAACGTAAACGGAAAATTCTGAAAACTTCCGTGCACTTGTATTAAGACTGGATATGTATAAATTACTCTCCGATTAACATTTCATTGCGTTGATTGATTGGCAATTGCGTTTATTGAGCGGCCAGAACTACTTCCGGGTTTTTCACGATCGCTTTTTGACGCAGAGAAATAGTATTTTTGTCATGAAGACAAGACCAGAAAATTCTGAAAATTTCCGTGCACGTGTGTGAAGAATGTATATGTATAAGTATTCTCCGATTAACATTTAAGTGTGTTGATTGAGCGTGGCTAGCTCCGGAGTGGCCGGAACTACTTGCGGAGTTATCCACGCATTTGAAAGACAAGCGGAGAGTGCGTTGCCATGGGCAGCGGTCATTATTGTTTTGAGAGGTCAGTTATAGAAAATAATGACCGGTAGAACGTTTTGAAATTACATTCAAATCAATGGAGCATTCTACTGCTGCTGTGAGGAGCCGTATAATAATAAGGTATTAATAGACATTACCATCATGTTTATATATTGCTTATATGTACTTATAAACATATTAATAAGCTGCTCATTTCACTATTCTCTAAATGATGTTCTAGTTATATGCTTTTAAGAATTTAATAAGTAATTAGTAAGATACTTATTAAAAGGAGGAATATGTTTATAAATATATGAATAAGCTGCTTATTAAACTATTATCGATACCATGTTAATAGGCCACTAACAATATGCCTATAAAGATATTAATACGCTGCTTATTAATAGGCAATAGTGGTAATAGGCCACTAAAGATATGCGTTAATAAACTGCTTATTACACTATTTTGCAGTACCCTAATCTAAAGCGAGGAGCATTTTTGTTAATGTAGAAATAAACACAACAATGATCTAAGATGTTTTTATTTATTCAAACAGCAACAATTAAAGTCTAAATGAAAAAAAATATCAAAATTAAGTTTGTGCCAAAAGTTTGTTAGTAACTTCAAGGAGCCATGATGCCCCCACTCATGCTCCGACCTGCTCTGTTAATGAATTTGGCTTTGGCAAAACAGTCAATCAACTGACTTCACGAGCCTGAGAGATTAGCGGACAGGGGTGGGAACCTAAGGGTACCTCACGATACGATACGATACACGATACAAAGCTCACGATAAAGATTACAATAACAATTTTATCACGATATGACGATTATTGATATATTGGTCAGAAATATACAATATGCCAATTTATGGCATAAATAAAATGAAAAATACTCTTTATTTCATGATAAATAGAATGGGTTAGGGTTAGGGTATAGCTCTGGGCGGGGGGCTGATGACTTCAGGTCTCAAACTGTGACCGCTATCGCTATATACTGTGACCCGCTATCACTATATACTGTGACCGCTATCTACTGTGACCAAACTTGCGGATACTCAGCTGCTGCCGCCACCAGAAAGTTTAGCGAGCGTTTTAAGGAGATGCCAAAAGCCGCTGGGCTGCCAGGATGGTAGAAGTGTCAGGCCTGATGTATGAGGAGAGGGCCGATGATGACCAGCGGCCCAGCTGCTGGAGGGCGGAATGGGGGAGCCCCAGGGACACGGCGCGCGTGGCGGCGCGCGTGGCGGCGCGCGTGGCGGCGCCTATCCGGAAGAAGTGGGCTGTGTAGAAATGGGGAGACATGTTACGAAGCAGCAGTACGGACTTGAGTTGGGCTCTGAACCAGTTGGAGGACATGGGGAGGTTATCGGGGGTAAGAAATAACGGTCCGTTGAGATCTCCTTTCCGAGAGCGGAGGCGAGTGTAATGCATCATGGATCTGTAAGGACAGGGAGAAGAGTCAGACCGAGCTATAACTATATTACGAGCGCCTTTGCGTTTGGAATGCTTGATGTGAAGGTTGAAGTAGTCGGGATAGTAAGACAGGTCGGAGAAGGCAATGTCTCGGGCTGCATTGAAGGTGGTGTGGGGGTTAGTGAATTCGCTTATGCGTAAGAAGCCCATTTTCATGTAGGATGCAGCGGAGGAGAGAAGGTGAAGAGACGGAGGGACTAGGCCGGGGCGAGGGATTCCGTGCAAGGGCAGAGGCGTCAGAACTCCTGGAATTTAAAGCGAGAGAGAGAGTCAGCAATACAGTTAGGTGACGAGGGACGTGACGAGCAGTGATGATAAATTGTTCGAGACTGAGAGCCATGTGATGCGTCTAAGGAGGGTGTGATTTGGGGAGAGGATGAACGACTTCTGTTAATTATTTCAATGGCGTCGAGGTTGTCGCACGTCACGGAAATCCTTTTCCTATGCCGCGTATGGTTCCGCAGCATGCAGGCTCCGGTCACGGGATATATCTCGTGGAGCGCGGAGGAGATGCTTCGAGGGAAAGCGTCGGGCCGGGGCCCGGCGAGCCACTGGTCCTGGAAAACCCCCAAAACCCACGGACGGGGCTGTGTCCGTGAAGAATCGCGGGGCATCTGAGACAGGATGATGTCACTGTAAAAAAAAAAGAGATACACCATCCCAGCGGCTCTGCAACAGGACCGGAACGCCAGGTCGGAGTAGCGCCCCGCGTCCGGGCAGACGCGTCATCGAGGGAGGAGACGGAGCCGGCGAGGGAAGGAGTCTGGAATTAAAAGAACGACCTTGGGGAACGATACAGACGGCATAAGGAAGATGCCCGAGGAGGGAGAGCAAGGACGCCTCGAAGTGACGGGAAGGCCGGGGCAGACCGGGAGAAAGCGCGGATGCGTTCGAGCTTGTCCAGCGGGAGGGAGGCCTCCATGGCGCGTGTGTCGAGGCGGATGCCGAGAAACTCCAGAGCGTTGGCGGGGCCTGTGGGCTTTCCGGAGTGGAGGAATCCGAGGGCAGAGAAGGCGAGCCTGAGCTTGCGGAGAGAGCCCCCGGAGCAGTCTGAGGGTGGGTCGACTATGAGGGAATCATCGGGGAGATGCAGACAGAGGGGAGCCGCGCGAAATTAAGCAGAATCCGACACGGCGCCTCCGAGAGATTGTTGAACGAGAGGGACTACTCCGGCAGTCAAAGGTGAGGCGCACTGCGAAGAAGAACTCCGACGCCACTTGACCCCTGAACAGCGCCAGTGGTCGGGGTGGATGGCAGCAGCTTGAACGCGACCGGGATGACGGCCTTGGAGAGCCAGGAGCCGGGGCCGAAAGTCTTTATCAGCCTGATCGCGTGGTCCACGGTAGCGGACTGCAGGGAGAAGGGCGCCGGAGGGAAGGGGCTGTTGATGCTCGGGCGGGCCCGGAGCGGGGACAGGAGAGGACGAGTATGAGACGCTTGTTCCTGGAGTGCTTGCGGGTGGCGATGCCCATCGGGTTAGAGCGAGACGGAGAGAAGGGGTCAATGACGTAGCCCCCGGACACCTCCCGCGCCCGAGCCGCGTGCCGACTTGGGGCTCACGGAGAGCCGGGAAGAGGTTGCGGGACACTAGGCGCCGAGGGACCTAAACGGAGCCTGCAGTCTAATGTGAGGGATTTAATAGAGCTTGCAGTCCAAAATGAGGTATTAAAACTGAGCCCGCAGTCCAAGTGAGGCGTTTAACGGAGAGCCTGCAGTCCGGTGTGAGGGAGTTAAACAATGGGATGGATCCAACAGAGCCTGCAGTTTTTTATTTTTTATTTATTTATTTTATATTTATTTATATTTATTCATATTTACATTTATTTATATTTATTTATATATATTTTTTTTTTTATATATGAGCGTTCCAGATACAAACAGTACCATATATGCAGTTCCATATAAGCAGTTCCGTATACAAGCCGTTCCATATATAAGCAGTTCCATATATAGCAGTTCCACATATAGCAGTGCCATATATAGCATATATAAGCAGTTCCATATATAAGCAGTTCCATATATAAGCAGTTCCATATACAAGCAGTTCCATATATACAGTTCCATATATAAGCAGTTCCATACATAGCAGTTCCATATATAAGCAGTTCCGCATGAAGCAGTTCCGGGTACGGTATAACAGCTCCAGATATAAGCAGTTCCAGATATAAACAGATCCGTGCGGGATTAACCTGGGAGCTCGCAGTCCAATGTGAGGGATTCAATTTGGGAGCCGCAGTCCAGAGGGATTTAAACGGGGCTTGCAGTCCAAGAGAGGGATTTAAACAGAGCTCGTAGTCCAGAGAGGGATTTAAAGAGAGCCTGCAGGCCAAAGTGAGGGATTAAAACTGAGAGCACACAGTCCAATGTAAGGGATTAAACTGAGGTCTTGCAGTCCAATGTGAGGAATAACGGAGCTTGCAGTCAGAGTGAAGGATTTAAACGGAGCTTGGTTAAGAGAGCCTGCAGAACAACGCGAGGGCTTTAAACTGAAGCTTGCCCACCAAGCACGGGGCCAACTGAGCCTGCAGAACAATGCGAGGGCTTTAAACTGAAGCATGCCCACCAATGCACGGGGCCAACTGAGCCTGCAGAACAATGCGAGGGGAATAAACCGTCCGCAGGTCTCATACTTACCCACAACGACAGAAGACAAGGGACAACACAACGGGACCACGCCGTACCGGCACGAGGAGGCAGGGATGCGCACGGCTCCCACCGCACCGGTCCAGACCGGCCGTATGCAGCAGCAGGCCGCGACGAGACGAGCAGCGGCGAACCCGCAGAAGAGCCCGCAAAGGAGGAGAGCGGCAAGGACCCACGGACCACAGCACGAGACCCGCAGCAGGAGCAGCGACGCGGAGGAAGAGCAGACCACACGCAGCAAGACAGAGGACAGCGGGGACTGCAGGAGTAAGCGTGAGTAGACAAAAGCGATTCCTCCAGAACGAGTCATTGCAGGCTTCGAGAAGGCCGAGAATGGGAGTTCCTCCGCTTTTAAGCGGCTTGCCTGGCTGGACCGGTGATTGGAAGGGGGCGTTTGCCGTGCGATAGGCTGGGGATGAGAACCGGCCTGGAGGGGTTACCTTTGGCTGACGTCTACCAAATTGAACTTCCGCTGGCTGCATCTTTGACACGTTTCAATCAGGTTTTAAAGCTCTACATAGCACAGAGACTGCACTGCTCAGAGTTTTTAATGATCTGCTTTTAACAGCTGACTCTGGTTCTCCTGCCATTTTAGTTCTTTTAGATCTGACAGCTGCTTTTGACACTGTAGATCATAGCATTTTAATTTCGCGTTTGGAGCACTACGCTGGTTTTAAAGGCACCGCATTAAACTGGTTCAGGTCCTATCTTGGTAACAGGTGTTTTTCTGTCTACTTTGGGCCCTACAAGTCTGGCCTGGCACCCCTCAATTGTGGCGTTCCACAGGGCTCCATTTTAGGCCCCGTCCTTTTTTCTTTAGAATATCTCCAAGTGGCAGCATATACATAGTTCCCACAGACCAATGCATGTCACATGACCTCCTCGGAGACGCCATCTTTGATGGCACGCTGCTGTGTTTGTGCATTCCATTAAACAGAAGAATGAGAATAAATGTAGATATTCAAACGCAAATTGGAAAAAAAGGGCAACTTTTGAGCAAATAATTGTATATTAATACAATGGCACCACAGTTTAACGTGCTACGGACATGTTTTACATATTTGATCAAATTATGCAGCAAAAATTAACAAGCAATGCAAACATTTCTCAAAAACTTTAGATTTAATACCAGTTGGAGCTCCATTTAATTATTTTAATTATATTAACAATTAATTTAATTAATGCTAATGCCACACGGACACTCTGGATTGCTGTTATTGTTTATTTCCGCGTTTTTGACCGTATGTTTTGGTGAATGGTGGGCAACTGATTTTTCCAGGCGTAAAGAGCAGTTTATTTTATGACACAGATCTTTTTACAGAAGCAATGCTGTTTGTGAACATTGTTTTAGCCCACCATAGAACTATTATTATCTATTTAATACATTTACGTTGCCCTCGAGAGCCTCGGACGCGACACCGATCCTCCTCATAATAAAGTAATCTAAATAATGAAACTCTCAAGTTACCAGATATCAGCATACACAAGTTAGTACTGAGTAAATTACGTCTGTCAACAGATTATAAGATACGATACGCAGTTTCTTGCCTGTTTATCTTTGCAAGCCATTCCGTTCTGACAAAAGCTTAATCTTCTCACATTCATGAAGTCTAATGATGGGTATACTGTAAAATCCAAGTTTAACGGAACCTCCGGCACGATTTGAACATCCATTGACCCAGCAGGAGATGACCATTTTCAACTTTATCACGACATTAACACGTTTCAGCTTCTTTTTCTATTGTTTTGCCCACAGCATGCCAACACAAATGGCGCCGGGTCGGCAAATCCCCGTATGTAGTGACGTCATGTGGGAACTATGTATACAAAGAAACACAATGTCTCCTTTCATGCGTATTCTGATGACCTGCAGATCTATCTGCCTTTAAATCCGATCTGTGTCAATTGCAACACTGCTAGATTGTCTTCAGGAAGTGAGATCATGGCCGGCCCAAATTGTTTTATTTCTGAACGAGAATAAAACTGAGATTGTTGTTTTTAGCTCCAGCCTCCCTGTGGAGCTCACTGATGCACTTGGTGCACTCTCTGCTCATGTCCATTCCTCTGCCAGAAACTTAGGAGTTATTTTTGATAGCACCTCTAGGATGGACAAGCAAATTAATTCAGTAATCAAAGCCAGCTTTTATCAGCTCCGGGTCTTGAGCAAAGTGAAGGCTTACATCCCACCGACTGACTTTGAGCGAGTTATCCACCTTTTTATTTCTTCAAGATTAGATTACTGCAACTCGTTGTATTGTGGTCTGGACCTCGGCTCTTTAAAGCGCCTTCAGCAGGTGCAAAATGCTGCTGCTCGCTTACTCACAGGGACAAGTAAGAGAGAGCACATCACCCCCGTGCTGGCCTCACTTCACTGGCTCCCTGTTACTTTCAGGGTTGATTTTAAGATTCTGATGCTTGTTTTTAATCAAGCATCAGATCAGTGCGGTCCGAAAACCAGATGTTGTTGAATGTGCCCCGGTCTCGTCTCAAAACTCGAGGAGACCGAGCCTTTTCTGTTGCTGCCCCCAAACTGTGGAATAGTCTACCTCTGTTCATCAGAGCAGCTCCTTCATTGGAAGTTTTTAAGTCTAGTTTAAAGACACATTTTTACACCTTGGCTTTTAACACCAATTGAGGTTTTACCACTTTACTTTTACATGTATGTGTATGTATTTTATACTGTTTTATTTTTATCATTCGTGCCTGTGAAGCACTTTGGGCAGCTGGTGTTGTTGTAAATGTGCTATATAAATAAAAGTTGACATTGACATTGACAATCTCTACTTAAAAAGTCATTAATATTTGGATTCTTACAAATGACCTGCAACGTCTCAAGAATGGGAATATATGTAAACTTATCTCGAACAGCAACTTGAGAAAATGACCGAGTTGTAGTAAGCGAAAATTCAATTTGGTAGACGTTAACCAAAATTACCCCCTCCAGGCCGGCTCGCATCCCCAGCCTATCGCTCAGCAGACGCCCCCTTCCAATCATCTGTACCGACTCGCTCAAACATCAAACCAGCCACGGCCGTTTCACTAATTTGTCTGAAAATCATTCCACATGGTCTCCACACATGGACCATCAATAGTTGCATATAGAGTTTTAATTAGTCAAACGGTCTCAGCGTGACAGACCCCCAAAGTGTGGTCATTTTCATAGAGAGGCGGAAAATCTCATGTTATCCAATGGAGACTGTATGGACACACTCACAGATTGTATGTGTAAACAGGAGCACATTTACAAACTCTGATTTGCACTAAACTTGACTCGGTTGTTCAACTCCTGGGCCTAGGTCACATGACAGTGTGAACAATGACATTGGCCCATTAGCGCCCCCTACAGGCTGAGTAAAGGTTTACATGGGGATACAGGAATTTAGGTTTTGTGTTGTTTGATCTCATATTTGACCCACTGAACAAACACAAAAACTCACCAAACTTTGCCACAAGTTTTTTTCAGGCATAAAGTGTATTATTTTGGTGTTCTTTGGTATAACACTACAAAATTTAAAATGTAGGGGGCGCTATTTTACAACATAAATGCCACCATTTGCACATACAAAGTCCGATTTGCACAAAATTTGAATTGATTGTTCAGCTCTCGGGTTTGGGTAAACTGAAGGTGTGAATCATGATATTGCAACAATAGCGCCCCCTACAGACTGATACAAGTGTTACATGGGGAGAAAGAGGTTTATCTATTCAGTAGAGACACAAAATCACTGCTCATTGGAACTCAAAAGACACAGTGTCGCTCCCATCAGGGCTCTAGGAAAATGGCGCGTCAGCGCCACCTCCTTTGCGCGGTGCGGCGAGGGCCGTTAGATGCCGCTTGCGGCTTTAATTTCCATTTGTAGTTGTAATAGAAAGACATTCATATATTGTTTTTGGGTTTCTTAATGACTTGCTAAAAACAAGACAAACACAATCATTATGAATATGCACAATAAATGACCATTCATGGCCTTATGGGAAAAATAAACTTTCAACTGTCTGAGTGATAGAACATTGATCTCTGACCGCTGTGTTCTCAATGATCAACAAAAGAACTATAGGGTGAAAGCTAAGGTGAGTTTAAAAACAAGTATAAAATGACACAACAAGAATGTTTCAGTGTGTGAAAAAAGGATCCTCCACATTGGACTTCAGGAACAACTGGTTAAATAACCTGTGTGAATTATAATTGGGAAGTTGAATATTTAGAAAGATTCCTAAACAACTGATGCATAAGCAATTCAGAACAAAAATATAATGCAGATAAGGCAGCCATTCCCAAACTCAGTAACACCGAGGCCCCCTTAAAAATCTGACGGGTCTGCGTGGCCCCCCCAAAATAATAACCAAGAAGACAACATTAAGAATAGGCTCTTCTGGTTATTTTATTTTGGGGAAATAGCCTCTGCTACAAACATTGTAATACAAAAATGATTACAGTGGATTATTCAAGTCAAATAATGAACACAAATATTTTAATATTACAAACAAAACATTATAAATTTAACATTAAATAATTATATTATTTTTTTTATTTTTGTTATGACCTCCCGCGGCCCCCCTGCAGTACCCTCGCGGCCCACCAGGGGGCCGCGGACCCCACTTTGGGAGACACTGAGATAAGGCATTGATGATTTAAGAAAGTCTTCTTAATAATTAATCATAGTTAGAATGGGGGAAATATAACCATTATGGAGAAATGTTTGGACTCAATACTTTGTTCGAACCTTCTGCCATTTGTTCTCAGGAAAACAAAGCCTCACACTTTGGGGGGTGTGTCAGAGGGCAGATGAAACAGAACTGCTATAGAGATTTCTCGCGTGACGTCACAAGGGCTAGAAGTCGCTAGGCCTCCGCCATGTTGCCAGCCGTCCTTACTTCACATGGCTCCAAAACAAGAAATCTCCAAGAAACGAGAGAGAAATGGCACAACAACAAAAAACGAACAGTCCCCAGAGCACCCGAATATGCTCGGATCATTTCATTTCTGCTAAGTAAAATTAATTTGATGGCGGATTTAATATTATTCCAAAACAAACAGAAGTTTAAGGATAATACAAACTTATCACTGTCTGACTGCAACGTGGGGTTGCTTCATGGACTGTAGCTTAGCTTGTAGCATAGCTGTTATATATTTGCTCTCGCAACGGACCTCACCCACTCACAAGTATCTGACTTGCCAAGGCCAGCTGACGTGTGAACGACTGAGCCGTGCTCGAGGCAGAGTGCCCCGTACTAGTATTTATTAATAAAATATACGGCTTCTCACAGTAGACGCAGAAAGCTCCATTGATTTAATGTAATTTCATTATTTCCTCTGCAGTGTAGTCACACATAGATCCATGGTGTAACAATAAACACATTAAATGTCAATCGGAGAATACATTACACATATACATTCTTAATACATGTGCACGGAGGTTTTCAGAATTTTCTGCTAACGTTTTCATGACAAAAATACTGTTTTAATGCAACCGCGGTAAACCCTAAAGTAACGATTAACATTAATAATAAATTATAGGACGCATTTCCAGAGGATCTGGTTCATGGATTTAGGTTGAGTAGATATTTGGGTCACTAACAGCTGAAGTTTCGAATTCCCTGTTCAGTTTTCATGTAGTTCGAGAGAGTTCTGAACGTCCGGTTATAAATTGCTAGCATGGCTGTTACTCGCTGAGGTTGTCCTCCAGTATGGCTGCCGTGGCTACTGGTCACGCGACCGTTGGATCCCTCTATAGTTAAAAGCTCTTGGAATTGTGAAAAAATATAGAAGTTAATTATTATATTCTGAGTATTTAAAGACTTCCTGAGTTGATTCTCTGTGTTCTTCTCTCTGTGTTAAAGGCGCTATACCCGTTTCTGCAATGTTTGAATGTTTAGCACCGCCCCCCAACTCGCTCACAGGCTTCTCATTTCCCCTACGCTCTCATCCCACGGAGCCACCTAGTTTTATTTGCAATCTGACATGTATGCTAACAATAGCATTAGCACAACTTCTTGTAAGCTGTACAACAATCACTGATGAAATGGTACAAAAGCAATGCATTGCTAACACAATATATAAGTAAAAGAATACCGCTAGTTTCACATCCGAATGTATTAATTTAACATTAGAATATTTTCTAATATTTAATTATAATTTATTATACAGCTCCTCACAGCAACAGCACTCCACTGACTTGAATGCAATTCTTCCGATCATTTTTTCTTGTTAACAGAACTCTCAAACCAATATTGACCGCAGCCCCAATGCAATCTCTGTTTGTAATTCAGGTGTGTAAAATACTGCCATTACTCCGCAAGTACAAGCTATCAGCGCCTGTCACTACACTGTGCAGTTTCTCTGCACACTGCACTCTACACTGTCTGTAGAGAAGCTAGCGGAGCTAGCCACGCTCAATAAACAAATACATCTCAATCAATCAACACCATTAAATGTTAATCGGACAATACAGTATACATATACATCCTTAACACACATGCAGGGGACAATTTCAGAATTTGCTGTCAATGTTTTCATGACAAAAATACTGTTTTAAAGTGACAAAAAGCGATCGCCATAAACCCGGAAGTTACCATGAAACAGCTAGCTAGCTTAGCTGTTACCTGCCTAGCACGTCCCGGTGAAACCTTTGGGAGCTAACTATTTTATTTGCAGTCATTAAATACATTTTGAATTATAAGGGCTGTTTAATATTTTTCGAATATTTATATATTTTTTATTTTAGAATTATATTCGAATTTTGAAGTCGAAGCCCTGGTGTTAAGCAGCGCTGTAGAGGCTAGAGGACGCAGGCTGTTCGCTGCTCGTTCTGTGAGTGGAGGAGAACAAGCGTCCCGCTAAGACTCCACTCAGCACTTTTCACGGCATAAATTTCATACACAGCTGAATCAATGACCTCGAGTTTTCAATTAAATTATGTATTATGATACAACTTGTATGTAGTAAAAAGCATTTTTATGAACTACTTAGAAAAAAATCGGGTATAGCTTCTTTAAAGCTAATCACAGATGCAAAACCAAGACCGGTGCTGACATTCCCTCCCCAAGTATCGGAGCAAACCCAGGATAAATATGATGATGATGGATAGAGATTTCAATAAGAAGACATTTGTGAATCGTGACCTCTTAAATTAGAGGTCAAAAGGGGGATCGATGTGTATTTGTATCAATGAAATGGTTTGTTGTTCATCAGCTTATCATTCGATGTTAACTGTGTTTTCAATTAAGTCAAAACCTGTAGAAAGAGACAGAATACTAAAGAGTAGGCCCCCCAAAAAAGGGTGTCTGGACATGCTATTTGAGACAATAAATCAGCATATTTGTGGGGGAGGAAAATATATATACAGAGCGCTAAGAGGGGCACCCTCAGAGCTCGCACAGGTTTAGGACACAGGGACTGCAGCGAGAGATCTTACACACATTTATAAGAAAATAAATGTATGGAACTTTTGGTTTTTCCTCGGTCTTCCTTCCTGGTCAAATTTGAATTATGCAACACCGTTCATTTGAATAGGACGCCATCTTGGGTCACCAGGGCTTGGCTCGCTCACAAACACGTCTGCTCCTCCACTTACACGGCTCACGCACACACGCAATGCAGTCTCATCTCGCTAGGTGTAGCAGTACTCCGTCTCTTTCCTCCTATCGGAATCTCTTGGGATTTTGACCGTTGTCATTAGAGATTCAAGATTTAGATACGGCTAAAGTTATTTGACAGCTCCGTCTGGTCTCCAAAGGACCCTGCTGAGCACATAGCCGCCCACGCCTGTTTACAAATGGCTTTTATTGAAAATTTGACATATACTTGTAATAATGTACTTTTGAACACGGTGGTCAGCGGGAAAACTCAGAATTCCGTCAATAGACTGAAAATTCTCATCCCTGAATACATATTTCACAATCGGTGCATCACTTAAAATTACCTATTCGAGCACTTTTAAAAGAGCTAATGTTTGCATTGCCTATGTTTGTATGTTTTTTGTGTCGGTCCATGGCCACGTTTTTTAAAATCTGATAAAACCATTAATCGAAGAAATAATCGCAAATTAATCGATTATTAAAATAATCGTTAGTTGCAGCCCTAATAATAATAACAAGAAACAGCCCTTAAGGTCACAGCAGCAGAGATGGAGTCGCTTGGTTTGGACCATTTTCTCTGCTCTGGTCCAAAGTAAAATGCTAAATGCTTTGTTAGCATTTTTTTAAAAGTTAGGACTTCCTCCAGTGGATTTTTGACTGATCCATGAATCCTCTCCACTCTGGTCTGGACCAGTGTAAAACCGTGAACACTGTACTGCAGCAACATTTGAGGTTGAAAAAAGCAAGAAAAAAACAGCAGTTCCTGCTTGGTGCATCCGGCAGCAGGAGTGGTTCAATTTCCTAAGGGAGGGGCCACTCACAGCAGAATTCTGCAAGAATAAAAGTATCACATTTAATTGCAACGATAGGCCATTAGCAGTTCATGGGATTCACTGTCTATAGTCCATACCTGCTTGGGGCCAGCCTTAACCACAAGTTTTGTTTGTGGACGTGTCCTTGTTTAACCTGAACCCTGAATCATCAAACATCCGTGTGGTTCCCTCCAGCTTCAGCCTCATTCAGTCAGCGCCGACTTAATATACACAGGAAGAACAATGAGGAGCTGTCAGCAAAAGGCAATGCACTACACATCCATCGCTCATAGCAGTCTGCAGGAGGAGGAGACTGGGAGGAGGAGGAGGCTGTAACACGTACATATTGACTTTGCTTAATAAAGGAGTTAATTGTAGTAGTCTGTGAAAAGCCATGTGTGCCTCTGCTCTACACTGGACTGCAGCGCCCTCTGCTGCAAGATCCCTCACATGACATCAGATCAGTTATCTGACTTTGTGCTTCCCTTTGATGGTTATACTGACAGATCCAAAACAGGACATACTCACTAATGTGTTGAAGGGTCCCTAATAGAAACATCATTATCCTCAGATACAGTGGAACAGTCACTATCAGAACTATTCATCTGATGTCAGTCCGAAAACAGGGATAAAGGGAGAGTGTGTATGGTGGAATCAAATAAGCATGTGATAAACGTAAAACTATGTATTGAGCTGGTTCAAAGTAATGGGTTTCTCCCAGTCGGAGGAGTCCAGAAAGCTTCCGAAAATTATTCTCGGGCCACCTCAACTGGCTCATCATGACTTAAAGAATTCTTCGGTTCTACTCTGACCTCCTCCCGTGTGACTCAGCTCCTCCCTCTATCTCAAAGGGACACAAGGGAGACTGTTATTTTACCTGTGGCACTGATTCAACGTTCTCTTTCTCAAATATTTTTTATAAAAGCATGAGCTAGGGACATTGTATGACATGTCTGCCAACAATACGCATAAACAGTACATGCTTATGTGTATTAATATTAGGGGTGAAGAAGATGACATGTCTGGGATCGCGTCTTTAATTCAGACAGAAGACATGTTTTACTGTCGATGGTAGAGACAGCACGAACTGCCACAGTGCCATGTAGCTTGGCCTTCAGATAGACAAAACATGAAGTGGAAAAGTACAGGCTTCTGCACATTCATAGAAGGATGAGTTTAACTTTAACAAAAGTTGCTTAAAAGTTTTATGAAATCTCACTGGGGTGTCAAACGATAAAATATTTTTAGTTCATTAATCACATATTAATCGTGAGTTAACTCACGATTAATCACATTTTAAAGATTAATCAGCACTTAATTAATCCGCATGACGTGGGAAAAGTGGTTCTGTGCGTGTGTGGTCTTGTCTGGCCACGGCACCATTCGCCGTGTTGTTGTTAGTGGCTCACGGCCGCTGGAGGTGGGGGCCTCTGTCCCGGGTGGCTGCCGACGATGCGGACTTCAGTTCATGCAGCAGGCGCTGGTGGGTACCCCGAGGTCACGCAAATGTTCTTTTGGGGCTTAGGTTCCTGTTGCCATCTCACACACGCATGTGTCTGCGGCATTCTGAGTGATATTATTGGATACATGGGCGTGTCAATTCAGTACATGTGTTAATGCGTTAAAACATTTTTAACACGCCGTAAAGATGGCGCCGTGGCAAGAGCTCTGGTGTGTGTCGTCTGGTGCACACTGGGGTAGTCTTGCACAGTTTTTCCAATGTGGTTTTACTGCAAATGGCAAATAAATGAATCTGAATCTGATTAATTAAAAAACATATAATTAACGTGCGTTAATGTTGTAATATATTAATTATACGTACGAGTGCCTTGTAAGCTGTACTGCCCCCTTGTGGTTTACCTCTTATGCTGAAATAAAGAGCACGTGAAATTTTTGACAAGTTATGGGCCCAGACCCTCGCTAAAAAGCTACTTTTTACACGGATTTTGTGTATCATAAACGGTATTGTGGGATTCACAAAGGAAGACAAGCTGTTTATTGACAAGCTGAACGGACCTGAGAACTGGGCAACATGGAAATTTCAAATGGAGCATCTTCTGAAAGCGAAAGGACTGTGGGGTATGATAACAGAGACTGAACAGCTAGCCGGAGATGCTAATGCTAATACACGAACTGAGTTTGAAAGACGGCGTGAAAAGGCATTTTCAGTGTTAGTGCTAAACGTGAGTACACCCCAGTTATACTTGATAACAAGCTGCAAGACACCAGAAGAAGTTTTGGACACGTTAAAGGGACAATTTGAAAGAGACACGGTAGCGAACAAGTTGTTTCTGAAGAAAAAATATTTCCGATGTGAAATGAAGGAAGGAGAAAAACTCAATGAACATTTAAAACGAATGAAAGAGCTAACTGATCAGCTCAGCGCTATTGGGTCAGTGATTGAAGAAGAGGATCAAATCGTCACTCTCCTGGGTAGTTTACCACACAGCTATTCTACAGTTCTTACTGCGCTCGAGAGAAAGTTGGAGGACTTGACTTTGCAGTTCGTACAACAAGCTCTGATAAACAAGGAACAAAAACGAGTGCATGCAGATAATATTACTGGATCAAATGGAGCTTCAGCCATGTCAACACAAGTACGTGGAAATCAGCAGGACGAGTCAAAAGCTGTGGGAGCATTAAGTCCCAACACATGGAGATGTTATAAGTGTGGTAAAGAGGGACATATCAAACGTGAATGTCCGAGCTTTAAAGTGGACATATCGTGTTTTCAAATAATTGATTTTTACATCTAAATCATTAATTTGTGGCCTATATAAAGCGTAACTGCAATGCCTGGGTCTGAGTCTCATTATTTGTAGCTCCACGGGCCTTTCTTCTACACCTGTTCTGAGGTGCGTCTGACAGCAACCTGTTTTGGTGCTGTCTCTTTAAATGCAAATGAGGCGCTTTTGACCACCCCCCCATCCAGGTGACACAGGTTCAACTCCACCCCGAGCGGCCATTTTCGTAGTTTCTAAGCACAGATACAATTATCTCATAGAAACTTCTCATTACATCGCAAACATGAAGCAGACCTTCCTCATTGACTGAAAGCAAATGTTAATTTTCATTCTTAGTCCAGTCTTATTATCGACTCTTCTCTTTTTAGCTTTGGGATCCATGCGCACAGTCAAGGCAAGGAAAGGCAAGTTTATTTATATAGCACAATTCATACACAAGGCAATTCAAAGTGCTGAACAAAATAAGAAAGCATTAAAATCATAAATAATCACAGAACATTAAAAAGAAAGATACAAATATAAAATCCCGCAGTTGTATGCACAGCTAAACAGAACTGTTTTTAACCTGGTTTTAAACATTGTCAGAGAGGACGCCTGTCTCACATCTTTAGGAAGACTGTTCCAGATTTTAGCAGCATGAATCTGAAAGGCAGCCTCCCCATGTTTAGGTCTGACTCTGGGCACTAACAGGAGTCCAGTCCCTGTAGGATTGAGGGAGGTGGACTCGGGACAATACTATTGTTTGTTACAGGGTTGAGAATTGGTCAAAAAAGACTGAATGCATATTGTCAGGCCATTTTCTGGCTCTAAATCTGTTTAATTCTGTTCACATCATATTACTTTTTGGGCTCAAAACATGAACTTTTTAAATGGCAATGCAAAATGTAGGAATCAAGAGCTTTATTTAGGCGTTAATCGCGCTCGAGAGGATAGGGAGACGCGTGACAGTTTCTGCAGCAGTGTATTTATTGGGTGCACAGATTACTCAAAAGACAGCTTGGGCCTGTGCGCGGTTATGGTGTTGGGTAATTGGCACGTTGAGGCTGCGCGTCAGCCCACAACCTCATACACGGTGGAGCGGCTGCGAGCGGCTCTCATTACCAAAGCGGCCGCAGTGCCCCGGAACACTGCTGCCGCTTTGTAATGAGGGTGCCGCTCGCAGCCGCTCCCCGTGTTGTGGTTGTGGCTGAGCGCGGAGCTCAACGTGGCATGTTACCCAAAACCATTAAACGCGCACAGGACATGCGTTGTCTTTGTGTACATCTGTGCAACACAATAAATACACTGTGCGGGGAAACAGTCCGCGTCTACCTCTCCTTCGAAGCGGCTTAAACGCCCTAAAATAATGCTCTGAACTAATTTTGCCACTTGCATTAAAAAGTTCATGTTTGAGCCCTAAAGTATATGTTGTTGAACAGGATTAAACAGATTGAGAGCCAGAAATTGGCTGACAATTATGCATTTCTGTCTTTTTTGACCAAGTCTTCATCACTGTAACAAAACAATAGTATTGTCCGTGTCCACCTCCCTCACTTCTGACACATGTGTATTACTACTCTTGTAATGTAAGACCTATTGTTTTTTTTACATTTTATGATATTGTTGAAACTGCCACATATTCCGAATCCTCTACCAGTATTTGCTTCCACAGTACTGTATAAAACTAGGTTCGGCAAACCTGCGGGCTCTGGAGGCGCATGGGTCTCTTTCCTTCTATTGAAGGAAATAATCCGTTCTAACGTTTTTTTATTAAGTGCGTAAAATTGTGCATTTAGTAATATTCAATGTTAACATTTCTGTCAAGTAGTGTGGCTTATCTGCGACGTACAGTAGGCCCCACCAGGCGGCTGCTGTTCTGTAACTTGCTGTAGTAATGTGCTAAACTGGCGTCTGTGGAGCATCATAGACTGTGCGCATGGAATTCCCAAAGCTAAAAAGAGAATGAGTCGATAAATAAGACTGGAGTACGAATGAAAAACTTTATATTTGCTTTCAGTCAATGAGGAAGGGGACTTTTTTTTAAAAACTTCCTGTTTGCGAGGGTAATGAGATGTTTCTATGAATAATTGTATCTGTGTTAGTAACTACAAAATGGGCCCGCTCCAGGGGTGGAGTTGTACCTGTTGTCACCTGATGGGGGGGGCGCGTGGTCAAAAGCGCTCATTTGCATTTAAAGAGACAGCACCTATACAGGTTGCTCTCAGGACGCACCTCAGAAAACATAGTGTAGAAGAAAGGCCGTGGAGCTAAAATAATGAGGACTCAGACCCAGGAATTGCATATAGGGCCACAAATTATTGATTTTAGATGTAAAAATCAATTATTTGAAAACGATCTATTCACTTTAAGAGCCGTCCTATACAAAAAATTTCCTTCTGCCCCTTTCACAAGTCCTCAACTTATCGCTTAATTTCAAGTCACGGCTGATTGTTGCACCACCATGTGCTTTGTCTCACTTGAGGAAGGAGATGTTTGTTGTGGCCCTCAAATCAATGTCATTGTCCATCTATTGTTTTTATCAGTCGCTTTAGCCAAAGCACAAATCATACTCGTCTTTGGAGGGTTGATTTTATACCCAGGTACCTTGGAGTAGACCTTCCACCCGGGAGGCTAGGAGTGTGATACCCGATAATTGGAACACACCCTCGGTCCCCCTCTTGTAGAGAGGGGGACTACACCCGGTTCTTGCCACTCATTGGCAAGGACTGGTCCTACATCAGGCAGATAGAAAACTTTGTGGAGGTGGATGTCTTCCTTCCCCCGCCAAATTATCGCGAGTCAAGGTCCGCACCCACCACTCGTACACAATAATGTTGGCTTCCCCTCCTGAGCGCCAGACGGTTTGCCGATTCTTTTCGAGGCCGACGATAGTCATGGCTCCTTAGACTCTTCGAATTCCTCCCAGTCCTGGGTTTTTTTGCGTGTGCAACAGCCGGGCTGCGGCACCTTGGCCGGGCGGTATGGACAGCTGCCTCAGGAGTCCCAGAGAGAGAACCTCTATGGCTCGATAGGACTCCTTCAGGCCTGGACGGGCATCCCTTCTACCGGTGCCCACACGGGTTGGATTTTGTCGCCGAGGACCAGCCAACAGTGACATTGCGGGGGGGGGGGTTAACCACAGATACGAGCCACCGCATCGGGTATAGAGTGGAAAAACATGGGACATGGTCCACTCGGATGGATCGATGTCCCCCTCCTCCACGGGGACCTGGAAGAAACTCTCCGGGGACCAATGTCCATAAATGTTAATTAAATGTTTTTGATTGTCAAAAACATTGATTTAGAGTCTTATAGGTCCAGGCAGGGAATATATGTGAAAATACCAAGTCACCTTGATCCGCCCTAAACCACTAACCACTGACCTGGAGACCTCCTGTAACCATGCATTTATGTATATGGTACCCAATGGAGCCCAGGAGATGTGTTTTCTCCTAATCTGTGGCCTTCTCTCATTGACGTTGGGAAATACTGTAGCAGCTCAAAAAAAGGCATTAAAAGTAACCAGTCGTCATTACCACATTTAATTGGCTCAAAATCCATTATCAGCCCTATTCCTCCTCCCCACGGGGCCCTGAGCTGGACAGCCTGGCTGCTCCG
Source organism: Knipowitschia caucasica (assembly GCA_964034765.1). NCBI lineage: Eukaryota > Metazoa > Chordata > Actinopteri > Gobiiformes > Gobiidae > Knipowitschia > Knipowitschia caucasica. The sequence continues at coordinate 9,729,399 of OZ035838.1, read as the reverse complement.
AGACAGAGGAAATGAAATAACAAAGCACCACCAGAGGACACTGCTATAAAGACGCTTGGGCTTCTCCATATTTAAATTTCTATTGAACCATGAGATTTTGTGTTGATTATAAACATAGGCATAAATCTGATGCCGCCTGCTCCACTGCGAGAAGGAGGACAAGTTGAGATAGTCAGGCTACCGAGAGCAATGAGGACGGGCTGTAAATGTTAGGAAGCCTTCAAATTTAGGATTAGGGTTCTATCTTACAGTGTTGCCCCCTAACATTATTGTCTTTGGGGCCATCACCTAAAGCCCCATTGGATACACAAGATTCAGATTCGTTTATTTGCCCGGTAGCAGTAAAACCACCGTTGGAATACATGTGCAAGAATCCCCAGTGTGCACCAGACAAGTACATAAATATTAAACAAGCTCAAAAAAGAAGTACAGAAGGAAGTAAAGAAAAAAATCATAACTGTGAAACTAAGATCAAAAAATACACCAATTACCATGAGATCATTATAGTGCTGTTGCTCAGACTGATAACAACTGATTGAAGTGGGTCTCTCTTGGTCCTCTCTTCTGGTCCACTCTGGTCTTCTCTCTGTCTCCTAAAGGCCTAGGTGTATTACTTGCGGACGGCGGGCTTACGGTTAGACGGTTGCGGTGGACCTACGGTGAAGCACAATTGATGTTATACTTGGCGCGTTCCATTCGGGAAGTTTTGAGGAGATATGTTGTGTTATGAATCCCACAACAAACCACATGAGGGCGCGGAGATCACAATGGACGCGGTCCAGTTACGCTGCTACTTTGTCCTCTCGAACAACCAATAGCTAACAAAAGCTGTTTGAGTCATTACACGTGTTTCGTACTGTAGTTTATGTGTCGTTGTATGGATTCCATTATTTTATAAGTCTTTCAACTGTGAAGCTGTGAATAAAGACACAGTCTTGTTGGAAGGAATCATAGTTATTATTAAATAGTTTTCAGACACAAACAGCAAAACTATTAATAGTGGTAATATCTGGGACAAACATGAACTGATTTTTACGAGTGCAAGGGGAAAGCAACAAACGCCCAGCAACGATTCAAACAAGGACAGGAACTGTGCAAAAACAAACGACCTGCTCAGTTTTTAAGCGGATATATTGGTTTAGGATAGTTCCACAGTTTCCTGTATATCCAGGCTGGTGTGCCAATAATGCTTTTCCTTCTAGCACAAAGCTTCTGCTCATAGTGCCTGTCCTTGGTCCCTGCTGCAGCCGCTCCGTTGCTTTCCTGTTCCAATACACTCAAGTACGGGGACCACTCAATCCAATCCAATCCAATCCATCTTTTTTATATTGCACAGTTAAACAACAAAACGTTTCCAAAGTGCTGAACTACAATAACAATTATAAACTAAAAAAATACAAATGTGTTCCACTAATAAATAGAAATCAGCGGGAGCATCCTGACGGCGCCCATTATTAGTTAGGAAAATTCGAGGGCAGTGCGGTGTCCAACGCGTTGCGCAAGTGACGTCACGTCACTCCGTAAGCTCCGCGCGCGGGCGAGTAATAAATATAGGCTTTATGTGTTTGTATTTTTTTTTCTCCGGAAAGGCTCTTAACAAAAAAACACACCTTCTTTCAAAGTGAAAACACTTGCCCTGTACTTTTATATTCATTTTCTTATGGCTCTGTGTGGCCTGTTCTTAATAATAATAAAATATATCCTGGGGGTAAAAGATAATTTCTTTTTGGGTGCCGGCCCCGTATACCTGGCCCCGGGCCTTGACTTTGACACCAAATGCCATTGAGAGAAGAGACCATGTCTCTACGGTCTCTCTCTGATCTCTTGTTAGACTTTATATACTGCATTTGGAAAAGGAAGCTGGTTCTCTCTGGTCTTTCTCTCTCTTGGTCTTCTTTGGGTCTTTCTCTGGTCTCGTTATTGGTCTCTCTTTGGTCTCTAATCTCTCTCTGGACTCCACTGGGCTCTCTCTGGGCCTCTCTCCTTTTCTCACTCAAGTTTCTTTCTTTCTGCTTTTCACCGCTTTCTGTTTCTCGCTATTCTCGCTCGGGTATCTCGCTCTCTCTCTGCTCTCTCTGGTCTCTCTCTCTGGTCACTCTGGTCTTCTGTGCTCTCGCTCGCATGTTCTCTCTGTTTCTCTTTCTCTCTCTGGTCGCTCTCTCTCTCTGATCTCTCTCCGGGATCTCCTTTTTTTCTCGTGAGGTTGTCGAACCAACAGTCACATAAAATCTAACAAAGAAATAGGAAACTTTTGATGGGGGCAGCAATAAGGTTCCAGCAGAGCAGAGTTTGTGCTTACATCAATAAGAACAACTTTATTGGTGAGTTTCATACTGTATAGTTTTTATAAGGATTGTGTGAACCTTATCGTCGAATTGTGACATTAAATGTATTGTTTGTTTGTTACAATAAAAACATTTAAAAAAGCAGTTGTTAAATTACAGTGAATGATCTCTGTCCTTTCACTTATACCTTGACTATAAAAACTCAGATTCTGGTATCGACCCGAAGTCTGCGCTCTTGGACAACTATCCGATTGCGCGTGCTCAAGGACACTGGAGCTCTAAACTATTTGGGCGGGTTAATAAATGGCGCTGTGATTGGCTCGTGCTCAGGAGTTTATATGGGTAAATATGGCTTGTGAATGGCCCTGTTTGTTGATCCCATACAACACCCGTCTGTGAGCCTTGTTTGAGCTGATCAAGGAAATAAGTGTGGGACTACTCCTGCTTCGCCTTGTGTCCGGTTCATGTACAGCTCTTTAAAGAGCGTATCTTTGGCTCTGGCATTAATGCTGGATTGTCCCGGTTTCTATCTTGTCTGGATTAGTGTGCGTAAAACAGAGGAAACAAGCTTTACATGTCGGTGACGGTGTGAAAGATGAAAGAGGAGAGTGATTAAAGACAAGGTTGTCTGAACAGGTAGGTAAGTCTTTTAGACAATGCTCTCATGTTGGACGTAAGTGCAAACAGTGAGAGACTAACGCTTGGTGTGTGAACCGACTTCTCTAGTTTTTTTTTCCAGACGCAGGGGTCTTCAGTCTTGATTGTCCTGGTAGCGCGACGGTCGGGAGTGGAGGAAGTTAGGGCCTTTGTGCGAACTGAGTTTAGCTAGCGGCTTATTGTGTAAAGATCTTCTCCAATTAATGCGCTTTGCAATAAAAGGCGTGTTGTGTGTTCAGGTGGACCTTCCACGGACGTATATAACGCTGTATGTGTTCACGGAGGTTGCGCCATACGTATAATTTTATTTATTAAAAGGTATTTCCGCATCGGCGACACACTCGAAGCAGTTGCAAAAGTCACGGGAGCATGAAAAACTCACATGTTAACAAGCACTATGTCCCCCACTGTCAACCCTGGTGTAGTCTGGTTTGTCATAGGTGTAGCTCCTGTTTTGGCTGTTTACAAGTATTTTCAGTCGTCTACTCGCTTAGACCGCTAATGTCTCCGTGCCACTTTGGGCTCTCTGATTGGTTGCTGCCGGAGCGTCCCGAGGAAGGAAAAGGTTCAGCAAAATTTCATCTCTGCGTTCCTCCCCTTCGACTTCCCAGCGCGGTCAGTGCGTGCATTCCGTGACGCTTGTGCACGTTGTGAGGCTCAAACGCCCATTCCACTTTTGACTTTGCATGAAGCCAACGCAAACGAATGATCGGTCTGGAAGCGGCATAAGGGCAGTAGTGATGATCCAGGAAACTCCACCATTCAACATTATACAGTGGGGCAAAAAAAGTATTTGGTCATGGGCCACCGATTGTGCAAGTTTCTCCCACTTAAACTAGACAGGGTCTGTAATTTTTCATCATAGGTACACTGCTACTGTGTGAAAAACAGAATGTGAAAAAAAAAATCAAGAAAATTCAGTGTTAGAATTTTTTAATGAACTTTTATTTGTAAATTATGGTGGGAAAAATAAGTATTTGGTCCTTCAAACAGGGGAAGCTCTCTGGCTATCACAGGTATCTGTAACTTCTCTTCTTTAAGAACTCTTTCTGTCTCCACCTGTGACCTGTATTAATGGCACTGTTTTAAGTCGGACCGTGGCGCCGTAGAGGGTTTAACTCGTTATCTGTATGAAAGATTAGCCCAAATGTTAACCCAAAAACGATATTTCAACCACTGATAATCTCCCTCGATCTGGGGCTACACGCAAGATCTCATTTCCGTGGGTCAAAAATGAGTAATTGAGAACGGTGATCCAAAAATCTAAGAACCACACGGGGGGACCTGGTGATTGTCCTGCAGAGAGCTGGGCATCAGTAACACACTACGACGACCAGGAATCAAATCCGCAGTGCCAGACGTGTTCCCCTGCTGAAAGCCATGTGAATTTTCAGGCCGTCTGAAGTTTGCCCAGAGAGTGCACTATGGATGATACAGCAGAGGATTGGTGAGAATGTCATGTGGTCAGAATGAAACCAAAGTAGAACTGTTTGGTATAAACTCAACTCGTCGTGATTGGAGAAAGAGTTGCATACCCTAAGAACACCCTATCCTACTGTGAATCTTGGGGGTGGAAAGCGTCAGGCTTTGGGGCTGTTTTTTGCAAGTGGGACAGGTCGACGATGATTACCGGGTTAAGGTAAAGAATGAGATGGGGCCAATTGTATCGTGGATTTTGAGCCAAAAACCTCCTTCACATTGCGTTGAATTTTGTATGGCCACATATTATTTTCCACCATAATTTACAAATAAATTTCTTTAAAAATAACAAAGTGAAATTCTGATTTTTTTTCTCATTCAGTCTCTCACAGTTGAAAGTGTACTATGATGAAAATTACAGACCACTGTCATTATTTTAGGGGGAGAACTTGCACAATCGGTGGCTGATAAATGACTGTTTTGCCCACTGTTTATTGTTGATTTGTGGAGTGTCCTGGATCTTCACTACTGCCCTATGACGCGTTCAGACCGGATCATTCGTTTGCGTTGGCTGTCAAGGCAAAGTCTTTAGTGAGGGGTTTGAGCCTCAAAAGCAAAGCGTCTCCGGAAATGCACGCACTGACCGCGCTGGGAAGTTCGAAGGGGAGGAACGCATGAGATGAATTTTGCTGAACCTTTCTCGGGACGCTCGTGCACAACCATATCAGAGAGCCGCAAAGTGGTCACGGAGGACATTAGCGGTCTATAGCGGTAGGACTGAAAATTACTTGTAAACAGCCAAAACAGGAGCTACTCAGGACTAAACCAGGACTAATCCAGGGTTGACAGTGGGGACATAGAGATTGTTAAACATGTGAGTTTTCGATGCTCCCGGTCTTTATGCATAACTGCTTCGAGTGTGTTCGCCGATGCGGAAATCCTTTTAATAATAAAATAAACGTTTGGCGCACACTCCGTGAACACATACTGCAGTTATATTAAAGCTCCGTGGAAGGTCCTGAAACACACACGCTGCAAGCTGCATATTGGAGAAGATCTTTTCACAATAAGCCGCTAGGCTAAACTCTGTTTAGCATCGAAGGCTACTTTTCCGCCACTTCCGGCGGCACCAGGACTTCTAGTCTGAAGATCCCCTGCGGTGAAAAACTAGTAGAATGTGCGTTTCAGCGTGAGTCTCTCTGTTTGCAATTAAGGCAACATAGAGGAGCATTGTCTAAATGGTAATTCTCCTGTGCAGACAACATTGTCCTTTAATCACTCTTCCTCTTTCTTCTTTCACCGTCACGAATGAAACTGTTTCCTCTGTGTACGCCACACCTTTTCCAGACAAGATGAAACGGGGATCTATCCAGATTAAGCCAGAGCAAAAGATTAGCTCTGTAAAGTGCTGTAATGAACGGGACACAAGGCGAAGCAGGGAGTTTTCCCTAAATTTGTTCCTTGAGCATCTCAAATCAAGGCTTCACAGACGTGTGTTTATGGGATCACAACAGGCCATTCACTAGAATTGCTATATTACCTTATGAATCTCTGAAGCACGGAGCTATTAACAGCGGCATTTTTAACACCCCGCCCAAATAGTTAGAGCTCCAGTGGTCCTTGGCAACGCGCTGATCGATAGTTGTTCCAAGAGCGGCAGGACTTGGGTCGATACCAGAATCTGTGGTTTTTATGGCAAGGTAGAAGTGAAAGGACAGTGATAATTCACTGTAATTTAAAATGCTTTTTTGTTTTTTATTTGTCAATACTAACACTACATTTAGGTCTCAATCGGGACGTTAAGGTTCCACACAATTTTATTAATAATATACCAGTAATGAACACCATTAATGTTGTTCTTATTGTTGTAGCACAAAAACTCTGATCTGTGAACCTTTATTTGCTGCACCATCAAAAGTTTTTTTTGTTAGGTTTTGTGACTGTGGTTCGACAAATCAAGAGGAAAAAATGGAGACCGGAGAGAGATCAGAGAGAGAGAGCGACCAGAGAGAGAAGAGAGAGAACAGAGAGAACAGCGAGAGAGAGCTCAGAGAGACCTGAGTGACCTGAGAAGGAGACCAGAGAGAGCGAGAGAGGAGCGTGACCAGAGCGAGAGAGCGGAGAGAAGAAAGCGGGAAAGAGCAGAAAGAAGAAACTTGAGAGAGGAAAAGGAGAGAGGACAGAGAGAGACCAGTTGTCAGAGTGAGATTAGAGACCAAAGAGAGACCAGAAAAGAGCCAGAGAAAGACCCCACGAGAGGACCAGAGAGAGAAAGACCAGAGAGAGACCAGCTTCTTACCACAAGCAGTTTTAAAGTCTGAATCAAGAGATCAGAGAGAGACCGTAGAGACATGGTCTCTCGCTCAATGGCATTTTGTGTCAAAAGTCAAGCCCGGGGGCCAGGTCCGGCTCCCAAATGAATTATCTTTACCCCCAGGGGATTTTTTTATTAGTATTAGAACTGGGCCCACACATAGAGCCATAAGAAATTGAATATAATGTTCAGGGCATGTGTTTTCACTTTGAAAGGAGTGTGTTTTTGTTAGAGAGCCTTTCGGGAGAAAAAAAATAAAAACACTTAAGGCTAGTTTATACTCGCGCGGCGCGGGCTTAACGGAGGTGAAGTGACGTCACGTTGGCAACGCGTTGGTCACCGCAAGGCCCTCGAAATTTTCTAACTAACGTAAGGGGTCGGCCGTAATGGAAGCTCCGCTGATTTCTATGTATTGGTGGAATCTCCATTTGTTATGGTTTTTGTTTTATTGTGTATTGTTGTTCAGCTCTTTGGAAACGTTTTGTGTTTAAATGTGCTATATAAATAATGTGGATTGGATTGGATTGGATTGATTGGGTCCGTGTGGTGTTGTATTGGATGGAAAAGCCGGGAGCGGTGCAGCAGGGGACATGGACGAGGCACTATGGAGCAGAGAGCCTTTGTGTTTGAAGGAAAAGCAGTTTGGGCTCAAAGGGGGGGGGCCTGATATAAAGGAAACTGTGGATATCTAAACATTATATGCTTATAAAACTGTGCAGTCGTTTGTTTGCACTGGTCCTGTCTTGTTTGAATCGTAGTGCGTTTGTTGCTTTCCTCTGCACTCGTAAATTCGTTCTGTTGCCCAGATATTTACCACTTTTTATTGTTTTGCTGTTTGTGCTGAAAACTATTTAATAAATAACTATGTTTCAACAAGAATGTGTCTTTATTCACAGCATCACAGTTGAATATGACTTATAAAATAATTGAATCCATTAAACTATCACTATAAAACCTACAGTAGAAACACGTGTTATGAGCTCAATACAGCTTTGTTTGCTGCATTGTTGTTCTGAAGAGGTCAAAGTAGCAGCGTAAATGGACCGTCCTGTGTGGGGAAAAATCGCCTCATGTGTGTTTGTTGTGGGGATTACAACTATTCGCCTCAAAAACTCCGTAAAGGGGAACGCGCCAGTAGAACTTCAATTGTGCTTCGTAGGTCCACCGCAGACGCTACACGTAAGCCACGCCGCGCAAGTATACACTAGGCTTTAGAGACCAGGAGAGCCAAGAGTGACAGAGAGAGACCAGAGAGAGAGACTCAGCTTCTTCAGTTGTTATCAGTTGTGCAAGCACTTTAATGATCATGTATGGTGTATTGTGTTGTTTAGTTTCACTGTTATGATTTTTTCTTACTTCTTCTGTACTTCTTTTTGGCTTGTTTTATTTTTATGTACGTGCTGGTGCACACTGGGATTCTTGCACATGTATTCCAAAGTGGTTTACCTGCGAACGGCATAATAAATACTGAATCTGAATCTTGTGTTCCAATGGGGCTTTAGGTGATGGACCCAAAGACAATAATGTTAGGGGCAGATCTGAAAGATTGAACCGAATCCTCAAATGTGATATTCTAAACATTTACAGACCCGTCCCTCATTGCGGCTCGTAGCCTGGACTATCACTTGTCCTCTCTGCAGTGGAGCAGGCGCATCAGATTTATGCCTATGTTTATGAAGTCAAAACAAACTCATGGTTTCAATTGAAATTAATATGGAGAAGGCCCAGAGGTCTTTATAGCAGTGTCTCTGGTGTGCGGTTTGTTATTTCATTTCCTCTGTCTCGGAGCAGCCAGGTGGCAAGTAGGCCCAGGGTGGGGGGAGGATGGCTGATAATGGATTTGAGCAATAATAATGTGGTAATGACGACTGGCGGACATTTTATTGCTTTTGAGCTGCTAGCAGTATTTTCCAACGTCACTGAGAGAAGGGCACAGATTGGAGTAAACATGTGGCTCCCATTTGTACATATACAGAAATGCATGGTTACAGGAGGGTCTCAGGTAGTGGTTAGGTGGTTAGGCGGATCTATAGGTGATTGGTATTTCACATACATTCTGGCTGGTCCTATATTCTTAATTCTAGGTTTTTGACAATCAAAAAATAACATTTATTAACCATTTAGGACATTGGTCCCCGGGAGTGTTTCTTCAGGTCCCGGTGGAGGGTGGGGGGACATTCGAGTCCGAGTGGACATGTCCATGTTTTCCACTTTTCACCGATGCGGTGGCTCGTAGCGTTGGTGCAAGGTCTCTGGTGCTGGTCCTGGCGACAAATCCCAAACCCGGTGGGTGGGCACGGTTAGTAAGGGATTGCGTCAGGATGAAGGAGTCCTATCGAGCCTGTTGGTTTCGGGACTCCTGAGGCAGTGTCCAGTTACCGGTCCGGCCAAGCGTGCCGCAGCCGGGCTGTTGACACACGCAAAACCGGGCCTTGGGAGGATTTCGAAGAGTCTATTGGAGCATGGGTACTATCGGTCGGTCCTCGATAAAAGATTCTGGCAAACCGTCTGGCGCCTTCAGGTAGGGGGAAGCAAACATTGTGTACGAGTGGTGGGGTGCTGACCTTGACTCGAGAATTGTTGGGCGGGGGAGAAGGAATACTTCCACTCCACAAGTTTCTGCAAGTTGTAGGACTGTCTTGGCCATTGGAGTGGTACAGACGGGGTGGTTAGTCCCTCTCTAACAAGAAGGGGGGACCGGTGGGTGTGTGTCCTATATCCGGGGATCACACTCCTCAGCCTCCCGGTAAGGGCTTATCTCCACGGTACCTGGGGTATGAAATTCAACCCTTCAAAGGACTGTATGTTTGTGCTTTGCTTAAAAGCGTCTGTTTAAAAAAACAAATAGTTGGTTCAAGTCATGTTTGAGGGCCACAAAATCTCCTTCTCAAGTGAGACAAAGCACTTGGTGGCAACAATCAGCAGTGATCTTGAAATTTAAGCTTATGTTGAGGACTTGTGGTTAGGGGGCTAGGAAGGAAATGTTTGTTTAGAGGCTCTAATAGTGGAATATCGTGTTTTCAAATAATGGATTTTTACATTCTAAATCATGTAATTTGTGGGCCGATATGCAATGCCTGGGTCTGATTCATTAGTTGGTTAGCTCCACGGTGCCTTTCTTCTACACTGTTCTGTGGTGGTCGGAGAGCAAACCTGTTTTGGCTGGTCTCTTTAAATGCAAATTGAGGCGCTTTTGACCCACGCCACCATCAGGGTGACCCCACAGGGTTCAACTCCACCCTGAGCGGCATTTTTGTAGTTACGTAAGCACAGATCAATATCTCATAGAAACTTCTCATTACATCGAATCATGAAGTAGTCCTCCTCATTGTCTGAAAGCAAAATATTAAGTTTCATTCTTAGGCCAGTCTTATTATCGTTCTCTTCTCTTTTTTAGCTTTTGGGATCACATGAGCACAGTCTATGTATGCTCACACGCCGTTTGTTTACAACGGCCGCCGCCTGGTGCGGGCTTCTGTACGTGCAGGATATGACACACTACGTTGACAGAAAATGTGTTAAATTGAATATTACTTATTGCTCAATTTTAAAGCTTTTAAAAACGTTAAGAACGTTTTTCCTTCTATAGAAGGAAAAGGACGCATGCGCCTCCATGAGGGCGGTTGCCCGACTCCTTAGTTTTTACAGTTGTGGACGCAAATTAAGGTAGAAGGATCAGGATATGTGCAGTTTCAACAATAAATAAAATGCAATAGTCTACCATTACAGAGAGTAATAAACATCGTGTCAGAGTGTGGGAGGTTACACGGACAATACTATTGTTTGTTACAGGGATGAGAATTGGTCAAAAAAGGACTGAAAAATGCATATTGTCAGCCATTTTTGGCTCTAAATCTGTTTAATCTGTTCACATCATATTACTTTTGGGCTCAAACATGAACTTTCTAATGCAATGCACTAATGTAGTTATCTGGCTTTTTTTAGGGGTTTAATCGCGTTCGAGAGGAGAGGGAGTCGCGGACTGTTTCGCAGCAGTGTTTTTTTATTGGGTGCACAGATTTACTCAAAGACACGCATGGTCCTGTGCGCGTTTATGGTGTTGGGTACATGGCTCGTTGAGGCTGCGGCTCAGCCACAACCACAACACGGTTTGGAGCGGCTGCGAGCGGCTCCTCATACAAAGCGCCGCAGATGCTCCCGGAAACAACGGCGGCCGCTTTGTAATGAGGGGAGACGCTCGCAGCAGCATCCACAGGGTTTGTGGTTGTGGCTGAGCGCGCCAGCCTCAACGTGGCCATGTAACCCTAACACCATTAATACGCGCACAGGACATGCGTGGTCTTTTGAGTAATCTGTGCACCAATAAATACACTGCTGCAGGAAACAGGTCGCGGTCTCCATCTTCATCTTCGAAGCGCGATTAAAAGCCCTTCTAAATAAAGCTCTGGATTACTTCATGTTTGCTTTGCATTAAAAGTTTTGTTTTTGAGCCCAAAAATGTAATATGTTGGTGTAACAGATTAAACAGATTTAGGAGCCAGGGAAAATGGCTGAAATGATGCATTTCAGTCTTTTTTGACCCATTTCTCATCCCTGTAACAAACAATAGTATTGTCCGTGTCCCACCTCCCTCACTTGACACATGTTTAGTTACTCTCTTGTAATGTAGACTATGGCATATTATTTTATTGTTGATTGAAACTGCATTTTCCTGTTCCCTCTACAGTATTTGTCTTCCACATCACTGTATTAAACTAGGAGTCGGCAACCTGCGGCTCTGGAGGCGCATTGCGTCGCTGTCCTTCTATAGATAGGAAAAAAAAAACGTTCTTAACGTTTTAAATGCTGTAAAAATCGGCATAAGATAATATGCAATTTAAACATTTCTCGTCAACGTAGTGTGTCATATCCTGGCCGTACAGTAGGCCGCACAGGCGGCTGCTGTTGTAAACAATGGCGGTTGTGTTGTGAAGGCTTCATAGACTGTGCGCTTGCTCGATCCAAAGCTAAATAGAGAAGAGTCGATAATAAGACGGGAACATCTAAGTTGAAACTTAATTTTTGCTTTCAGTCAATGAGGTTGGACTACTTCATTGTTTGGCGATGTAATGAGAAGTTTTATGAGGATAAATGGTATCTGTGGTTAGTAACTACAAAAAATGGCCCCGCTTCAGGGTGGAGTTGAACCTGTGTAACCTGGATTGGGGGGCGTGGTCTAAAAAAGCGCCTATTGCATGTAAAGAGACAGCACCAAAACAGGTTGCTCTCTGTACGCAACCTCAGAACAGGTGTAGAAGAAAGGCACGTGGAGCTACAAATAAGGAGGACTCAGACCCAGGCATTGCAGATTAGGCCACAAATTAATGATTTAGATGTAAAAGATCAATTATGTGAAAACACGATATGTCCACTTTAAGTGCCTTATATAAAAACATTTCTTCCTAGCCCTTACAAAAGTCCTCAACATAACGCTGTTAATTTCATGTTCATGATGTTTGTTTGCCAACACGTGCTTTGTCTCACTTGAGAAGGAGATGTGGTGCCTTCATAACATGACTTGACCATCTATTTGGTTTTTTTTTAAACGGACGCTTTAGCAAAGCACAAACAAATTTACCAGTCTTTGAACGGGTTTTGGTTTTCATACCCAGGTACCTTGGAGTAGACCTTAACCGGGAGGCTGTGGAGTGTGATCCCCGAATAATTGGGAATACACCCTACGGTCCCCTTTGTAATGAGAGGGGACTACCACCCCGGGTCTGCCACTCCCATTGGCAAGACAGTCCTACACATGCAGAAACTTGTGGAGTGGAAAATTATTCCTTCCCCCGCCCAACATTATCTCGAGGTCATGGTCGCACCCCTCCACTCGTAATCATTGTTGCTTCACCCTCCTGAGGGCCAGACGGTTTGCAGAATCTTTTCGAGGTCCGACCGATAGTCATGCGCCTTAGATCTCTTCGTAAATCTTTCCCGTTTCCTGGGTTTGTGCGGTTGCAACGGCCCGGGCTGCGGCACGCTTGGGCCCGGCCGGTACTGGAAGCTGACTCAGGAGTCCCGAGAACCATCTGGCTTCGATAGGACTCCTTCAGCCTGACGGCATCCTTACTACCGGTGCCCACCCACGGGTTTGGGAGTTGTCGCCAGGTGACCAGCACCAGAGACCTTGCCGACCACGCTACGAGCACCGCATCGGTGATAGAGGTGGAAAACAGGGACATGGTCCAATCGGACTCGATGTCCCCCTCCTCCACCGGGACCTGAAGAGATAAAACTCTCCCGGGGACCAATGTCCATAATTGTTAATAAAATGTTTTTGATTGTCGCAAAAACATTGCTTTAGAGAAATATAGGTCAGAGCAGAATATATTGTGAAATACCAAGTCTCCTAGGATCCGCATAACCACCTAACCACTGACTTGAGACCCTCCTGTAACATGCATTTCTGTTTTATGGTACAAATGGGAGCCAGTGTTTACTCCAATCTGTGGCTTCTCTCAGTGACGTTGGAGATACTGCTGCAGCTACATAAGCATTATAATGTAACGCCGTTTTTTCGGGTCATTACAACATTTTTATTTGTCAAATCCATTATCGCCATCCTCTCCCCACCTGGGCTCTGAGCTGACAGCCTGGCTGCTCCGAGACAGAGGAAATGAAAATAAACAACGCACACACAAGAGGACACTGCTATAACAAGACGCTCTGGGCTTCTCCATATTAAATTTCAATTTGAACCATGGAGATTTGTTTTTGACTTCATAAACATAGGGCTAAATCTTTGCCGCCTTGCTCCACTGCGGAGAGAGGACTATTGATAGTCAGGCTCTACGAGAGGCTATGAGGGACGGGCTGTAAATGTTAGAAGATCAAATTTAGGATTAGGGTTCTATCTTTCAGAAGTCTGCCTAAACTTATAGTCTGTGGGCCATCCCTAAAGCCCCATTGGAACAAAAGAATTCAGATTTCAGTTTATTGCCAGGTTAGGCAGTAATAACCACTTTGGAATTCATGTGCAAGAATCCCCAGTGTGCTCAGCAGACAAGTGTACATAAAATTACAACAAGCCAAAAAGGAAGTACTAGAAGAAGTAAAAAGAAAAAATCCATAATGTGAAAAACAATCAAACAAAATACACCAATACATGATCATTAAAGTGACTTGCTCAGATGATAAACAACTGAAAGAAGCTGGTCTCCTCTCTCTGGTCTCTCTCTGGTACTCTGGTCTCTCTCTGGTCTCTAATGCCTGTGTATACTTGCGCGGCGTTGGCTTACTGTTAGCGGGTTGCGGTGGACCTCGTTAGCTTAAAATTGGATGTTATTACTGGCGCGTTCCCCTTACGGAGTTTTGGAGGAGAATGTTTGTTTAATTTTTATTTGTTTAATTAATTATTTTTTATTTTTTTTTATTTTATTTTCTTTTTTATTTTTTTATTATGAATCCACAACTAACCACATGAGGGCGATCCACACAGGAAAGCGGTCCATTTACGGTGTACTTTGTCCTCTTCAGGACAAAATAGCAAACAAAGCTGTTTGAGCTCATTCACGTGTTTCTACTGTCGGGTTTATGTTGATAGTGTTATGGATTTCATTATTTTTTTAAAGTCATTTCAACTGTGATGCTGTGATAAAGACACAGTTCTGGTTGGAAAATCTGTTATTAATTAAATAGTTTTTCAGCACTAAACAGCAAAACTAATTAATAGTGGTAAAATATGGGACAAAACTGAACGAATTTTACGGAGTTGCAGGAGGAAAGCAACAAATGCAGCTACGATTTCAAAACAAGACGAGGTACTGTTCCCACCCAAAATACAAACGACTGCACGTTTATAAGCTATTATATGTTAGTTAGTCCACAGTTTCCTTGTATATCCGGCTTTGAGCCCTAACTGCTTTTTCCTTCAAAGCACAAATGTCTCTGGCTCCTTAGTGGCCTCGTCCAGGTCCCTGCTGGCAGCCGCTCGTGCTTCCTTCCAATACACACACACGGACCAATCAATCGCAATCAATCCAATCCACTTTAATTTATATAGGAACATTTAAAACAAAAAACGTTTCCAAAGTGCCTGAACAACAATGAACAATAAACTAAAAACAATTACAATGAGGTTCCACCAAATATTAGAAATCAGCGGAGCTTCCCTTACGGACGACCTTACGTAGTTAGAAAATTCGAGGGCCTTGCGCGTGTCAACGCGTTGCGCAAGGGAACGTACGTCACCTCCGTAAGCTCCGCGCGCCCCGCGAGGATAATAAACCTAGGCTTAAGTGTTTTTATTTTTTTTTTCCGATAAGGCTCTCTAACAAAAAACCCACACTTTCTTTTCCAAAGTGTGAAAACACATGCCCTGGAACATTATATTTCTTTTCTTAGGCTCTGTGTGGGCCAGTTTAATACTAATAAAATATCATCCTGGGGGTAAAGATATATTTTTATTTGGGAGCCGGACCCTGGCCTCCCGGGCCTAGACTTTGACACATTTGCCATTGATGAGTAGAGACCATGTTCTCTCTACGGGTCTCTCTCTGATCTCTTGTTCCAGATTATAACTGCTTGTGGAAAAGAAGCTGGTCTCTCTCTGGTCTGTCTCTCTCTGGTCTCTCTCTTGGGTCTTTCTCTGGTCTCTTTTCTGGTCTCTCTTTGGTCTCTAACTCTTCTCTCGGGACTCATGGTCTCTCTCTGGTCTCTCTCCTTTTTCTCTCTAAAGTTTCTTTCTTTCTTGCTCCTTTCCGCTTTCTGGTGTCTCTCCGCTCTTCTCGCTCTGGTTCGCTCTCTCTATTGCTCTCTTGGTCTCCTCTCTATGGTCACTTCTGGTTCTCGGTGCTCTCTTTTTCTCGCTGTTCTCTCTGTTCTCTCTTTGCTCATCTCTGGTCGGCTCTCTCTCTTCTTATCTCTCTGCGGTCTCCTTTTTTTCTCTGTGATGTTGTCGAACCACAGTCGTACAAAACTAACAAAGAAAGAAACTTTGTGATGGTGCAGCAATAAGGTTCAGCAGAGTCAGTCAGGAGTTTGTGCTACAACAATAAGAACATCAATTTGGTGTGTTCATTTACTGTATAGTTTTATAATGATTGTGTGTACCTTTTATCGTCCGATTGAGGACCTAAATGTATGGTTAGTATTTGTACTATAAAAAAACCTTATAAAAAGACAAGTTGTTAAATTATCAGTGAATGATCTCTGTCCTTTCACTGTCTACATTGACATATAAAAACCACAGATTCTGGTTATCGACCGAAAGTCTGCGCTTTGGACATTCTATCCGATCAGCGCGTTTGCTCAAGGGACACTGGAGCTCTTACTATGTGGGGGGTTTTGTTTTTAATATGGCCCGCTGTTATTGCTCGTGCTCAGGAGATTAATTAGGGTAATTGCGTCTGTGAATGGCCTGTTGTGATCCCATAATAAACACACGTCAGTGAGCCGTGTTTGAGTATGCAAGAATAAGTTTGGGGAAAAAACTCCTGCTTCGCCTTGTGGCCGGTTCATTACGCACTTTAAAGAGCTAATCTTTGCTCTGGCTTAATCTGGTTTGTCCCGGTTCTCTGTCTGGATTAGTGTGCGTAACAGAGGAAACTGCTTTCATGTCGGTGAGGTGAAAGAAGAATGAGGAGAGTGATTAAAGAACAAGGTTGTCTGAAACAGGAGGAAGTCTTTAGACAATGCTCTCTGTTTGATTAAGTGCAAACTAGGAGAGAATAACTGCTGAATCGCACATTCTCTAGTTTTCGAGAGGGGTCTGCAGATAGAAAAGTCTGGTTCGCGCCGGGAGTGGTGGAAGTAGTTGCTTTGATGCTAAAAGTGTTTAGCTAGCGGATTATTGTGTAAAAGATCTTCTCAATAATATGCAGCTTTGCAGCGGTGTGTGTGTTCAGGGACTTCCACGGACTTTATTATAACAGCTGTATGTGTTCACAGGAGGTGCGCCATACGTTTTTTTTATTATTAAAAAGGTAATTTCCGCATCGGCGATCACACTCGAAAAGCAGTTGCATAAA
This sequence comes from Knipowitschia caucasica, assembly GCA_964034765.1. NCBI lineage: Eukaryota > Metazoa > Chordata > Actinopteri > Gobiiformes > Gobiidae > Knipowitschia > Knipowitschia caucasica. The sequence goes on along the minus strand of OZ035838.1, from coordinate 9,712,756 downwards.
GGTCACGGGAGCTTATGAAAACTCACATGGTTTTTTATAACAGCACTATGTCCACCACTGTTCATACCCTGGTGTAGTCCTGGTTTAGTCCTGGTGTAGCTCCTGTTTGGGCTGTTGACAAGTATTTTCAGTCTACTCGCTTAGGCCGCCGAATGTCTCCCGTGACCTTTTGCGGCTCTCTGGATTGTTAGCTGCACGAGCGTCCCGAGAAAGGTTCCAGCATAATGTCATTCTCATGAGTTCCTCCCCTTCGACGTTCCCAGCGCGGGTCTGTGCGTGCATTCCGGAGACGCTCTTGTGCGTTGGAGGCTCGAACGGCCACATCACTATTTGACTTTGCATTGAAAGCCATCGCACACGACTGATCCGGTCTGAACGCGGGCATAAGGGCAGTAGTGATGATCAGGGCACTCCAACATTTCGAACAAGATACAGTGGGGCAAAAAAAAGTATTTAGTCAGCCACCGAGTGGGCAAGTGTTCTCCCACTTTAAAAATAATGACCCAGTGGTCTGTTAATTTTCATCATAGGTACACGTCATACTTTGAGAAACAGATTGTGATAATAAAAATCCTGAAATTCACATTGTTGAATTTTATTATGAATTTATTTGTAATTTATGGTGGAAAATAAGTATTTGGTCACTTCACAGGGAAAGTTTCTCGGGCTTCTCAAGACCTGTAACTTCTTCTTTAAGAAAGCTCTTCTGGTCCTCCACCTGTTACCTGTAATTAATGGCACCTGTTTTATGTCGACCGTGGCGCCCTAGGAGGGGGTTAACTCGTTATCTTGTATGAAAGATAGCCCAAATGTAAACCCAAACGATATTTCAACCACTGATAATCTCCCTCGATCTGGGCTCCACGCAAGTATCTCATCCGTGGGGTTCAATAATGATTTCTGATGAACGGTTGATCAAAAAATCCCAGAACCACACGGGGGGTCGGGGTGAGAGGACACTGCCGAGAGCTGGGATCCCATCAGTAACACTCTACGTCGACATGGGAATCAAATCCAAACCTCTGCAGGGCCCGGACGTGTCCCCCTGCTGAATAGCCCAGTGAATTTTCAGGCCCGTCTGAAGTTTGCCAGAGAGCACAATGGATGATCAGCAGAGGATTGGTGGAGAAGTCATGTCGGTCTGATGATTCCAAAGTATGAACTGTTTGGTATAATCTCATTCGTCGTGATTGGGAGGAAAGAGTTGCATCCCAAGAACCCCATACCTACTGTGATGCATGGGGGTGGGTAAAGTATGCTTTGGGGCTGTTTTTCTGCTAAGGGGACAGGAAGGATGCTGGATCCGTGGTAAGGAAAGAATGGAATGGTGGCCATGATCGGTGAGTGAGATTTGAGCCATAAAACCTCCTTCCATTGCGTTTTGAATTTCTGTTATTGGGGCCAAATACTTATTTTTCCACCATTATTTACAAATAAAATTCTTTAAAAATTCCTACAATGGGAGTCCTGGTTTTTTTTTACTTTCTGTTCTCACAGATTGAAGTGTACCTATGATGAAAGTTACTGACCACTGTTCATTATTTTTAAGTGGGAGAACTTGCACAATCGTGGCTGACTAAATACTTTTTGCCACCACTGTATATTGTTGAATGTGGAGTGTCCTGGATCATCACTACTGCCCTTATGCCGCGTTCAGACCGGATCATTGTTGCGTTGCTTTTTCAATGCAAAGTCAAATTAGTGATGGGCGTTTGAGCTCTCAAAACGCCAGCGTCCTCGGGAATGCACTGCACTGACCGCGTGGGAAGGCGAAGGGGAGGAAGCATGAGATGACTTTTGCTGAACTATCCTCGGGTCGCTCGTGGCTAGCAAACCATCAGAGGAGCCGCAAAGTGGTCACGGAGACATTAGCGGTCTAAGCGAGTAGACTGAAACATACTTGTTAAACAGCCAAATCAGGAGCTACACCAGGCTAAAACCAGGACTAAACCAGGGTTGACTGTGGGGGACATAGTGCTTGTTTAACATGTGAGTTTCATTCTCCCGTGGACTTATGCAACTGCTTCGAGTGTGTTCGCCGATGCGGAAAACCTTTTTATAATATAAAACAAATAAACGTAGGGCACCTTCCGTGAAACATACATGCTGTTATTATAGGCCGTGGAATTGTCCCTGAACTCACACACGCTGCAAAGCTGCATGTATTGGTGAAGATCTTTACTCTTAAGCCGCTGCTAAAACTCTGTTTGTTCAAAGGCTACGTCCTCCAACTCCCGGGCGCGTCCAGGATCTTCTAGTCTGAAGAACCCTGCGTCTGAAAAACGAGAGAATGTGCGTTTCAGCGTTAGTCTCTCCTGTTTGCCACTTAAGTCAAAACATGAGAGCATTGTTAAGGTTTCTCCTGTTCAGACAAACATGGTCATTTAATCACTCTCCTCTTTCTTCTTTCACCGTCACCGACATGAAAGCTGTTTCTTGTTTACGCCCACTAATCCCCCCCCCCAGACAGATGAACCGGGGACAATCCTGATTAAGCCAGTAGCATAAGATTAGCTCTTTAAAGTGCTGTAATGAAACCGGACACAAGGCGTATCAGGAGTTTTCACAAACTTTGTTCCTGAGCATCTCAAACAAGGCTCACAGTCTGTGTGTTTATGGGAATCACAAACAGGCCATTCATCCAGAGGCAATATTACCTTATTAAATCTCGGAGCACGGAGCCAATAACAGCGGCCAATTTTTAACCCGCCCAAATAGTTTAGAGCTCCAGTGTCCTTGAGCAACGCGCTGATCGATAGTTGTGCCAAGAGCGCAGACTTCGGGTCGATTCCCAGAATCTGTGGTTTTTATGTCAAAGGTTGAAGTGATAGGACAGAGTTCATTCACTGTAATTTAACAACTGCTTTTTATGTTTTTATTGTACAATACTAACAATACATTTAGGTCTCAATCGGAGATAAGGTTCACACATTCATTATAAAAACTATGACAGTAGGATCAAACCAATATTGTTGTTCTTATTGTTTGTGCACAAACTCTGACTCTGCTGATCCTTTATTGCTGCACCAATCAAAGTTTTTTGTTAGTTTTGTGACTGGGGTTCGTCAACATCACAGAGAAAAAAAAAAAAGAGACCGGAGAGAGATCAGAGAGAGAGAGCGACCAGAGAGAGAAGAGAGAGAACAGAGAGGAAACAGCGAGAGAGGCACAGAGAGACCAGAGTGATCCAGAGAGAGAGACCAGAGAGGCGCAGAGAGAGAGGGAGACCCAGAGCGAGAAGAGCGAAGAGAACAGAAAGCGGGAAAGAGCAGGAATAAGAAAGAAACTTGGAGAGAGAAAAGGAGAGAGACCAGAGAGAGGACAGTGAGTCAGAGAGAGATAGAGGACAACAGAGAGACAGAAATGAGACCTGAGAAAGACCAAAGAGAGACCAGATGGAGGAGACAGACTGAGAGAGACCAGCTTCTGTCAACAAGCAGTTATAAAGTATGAACAAGAGTTCAGAGAGAGACGTAGAGACTTGTTCTCTCTCCCTTCAATGGATTTGTGTTCAAAGTCAAGGCCCGGGGGCAGAGGTCCGGCACCCAATGAATTATCTTTTCCCCCTGGATGATATTTATTAGTATTAGAACTGGCCCACACAGAGCCATAAGAAAATGTATTAATGTTTCAGGGATGTGTTTTTCACTTTGAAAGAAGTGTGTTTTTGTTAGAGAGCCGTTCGGAGAAAATAAATAAAATACACTTAAGCCTAGTTTATACTCGCGCGCGCGGAGAGCTTATCGGAGGTGCGTGAGTTCTTCTTGCGCAACGCGTTTGGTCACGCATAGGCCCTCGAAAATTTTCTAACTACGTAAGGGTCGCTCGTAAGGAAGCTCCGCTGATTTCTATTTATTTGGTGGAATCATTTGTATTGTTTTGGTTTTATTGTTATTTGTTGTTCAGCACTTTGGAAGTTTTGTTGTTTATTATGTTGGCTATATAATAAAAAAAGTGGATGGGATTGGATGGATTGAATTGGTCCGTGTGTGTGTATTGGGAAGGAAGCACGGACGGCTGCATGCAGGGAAATGGACGAGGCACTATGGAGCAGAGAAGCTTTGTGTTTGAAAGGAAAAAGCAGTTTGGGCCAAAAGTGATATACAGGATAACTGTGGTCTATCTAACATTTATCAGCTTATAAAATTGTGCAGTCGTTTGTTTTGCACTGTTCCTGTCTTGTTTGAATCGTAGCTGCGTTTGTTGCTTCCTCTGCACTAGTAATCGTTCATGTTTGTCCCAGATATTTTACCACTATTAGTGTTTTTGCGTTTGTGCTGAAAACTATTTAATAAGAACTATGTTTCAACAAGAACTGTGTTCTTTATTCACGCATCACAGTTGAAAGACTTATAAAATAATGAATCATAAAAAAACTATCACTTAAACACTACAGTAGAAAACACGTGTAATTGAGCTCAAAACAGCTGTGTTTGCTATGTTTGTTTGAAGAGGACCAAAGTAGCAGCGTAATGGGACCGCTCCTGTGTGATCGCCCTCATGTGGTTTTGTTGTGGGATTACAACATTCTCCTCAAAAACTCCGTAAGGGGAACGCGCCAGTTTAACATCAAATTGTGCTTACGTTCGAGTCCACCGCAAACCGCTAAGTAAGCCACCGCGCAAGTATACACTAGGCTTTAGAGACCAGAGAGAGACCAGAGTGACCGAGTGAGGACAGAGAGAGAGGGACCAGCTTCTTTCAGTGTTATCTGTCTGAGCATAGACTTTAATGATCATGTATGGTGTATTGTTGATTAGTTTCACAGTTATGATTTTTTCTTTACTTCTTCTGTAATTCTTGTTGGTTGTTTTATTTTTATGTACTTGTCTGGTGCACACTGGGGATTGTGCACATGTATTCCAAGTGGTTTTATGCTACGGCAAATAAACTTGAATCTGAATCTTGGGTTCCAATGGGGCTTTAGGTGATGGCCCCAAAGACAATAATGTTAGGGGAGACTCCTGAAAGATAGAACCCTAAATCTAAATTTGATCTTCTAACATTTACTGGCCCGTCCTCATTGTCTCGTAAGCTGGGGACTATCACTTGTCCTCTCTCGCAGTGGAGCAGGCGGTTCAGATTGATGGCATTATGGTTATGAAGTCAAAACAAATCTCATGGTTCAATTGTAAATTTAATTATGGAGAGCCCAGAGCGGCTTTTTAGCAGTGTCCTCTGGTGTGCGTTTGTTATTTCATTTCCTCTGTCTCGGGAGCAGCCAGGCTGTCAGCTCAGGCCCAGGTGGGGAGGAGGATGGTGATAATGGATTTGAGCAAAGAAAATTGTGGTAATGACGACTGCGTTACCATTTTAATTGCTTTTTGAGCTGTAGCATATTTTCCAAGTCCTGAGAGGAAGGCCACAGATTGGAAGTAATACACTGGGCTTCCCATTTGTACCATATACAGAAATGATGGTTCAGGGGGTCTCTGGTCAGTGGTTAGGTGGTTAGGCGGATCTAGGGTGATTGGTATTTCAAATATATTCTGCTGGAACCTATATTCTCTAATATCGACTGTTTTTTGACCAATCAAAAAACATTTATTAAACATTTTATGGAATTGGTCCCCGGGAGTTTCGTTCAGGTCCCGGTTGGAGGAGGGGGATCATCGAGTCCGAGTGGACCATGTTCATGTTTTCCACCTCTTTCACCGATGCGGTGGCTCGTAGCTGTGGGTCGCTAAGGTCTCTGGTGTGGTCTGGCGACAAATCCCAAAACCCGGTGGTGGGCTCCGGTAGTAGAGGGATCCGTCAGGCGGAAGGTGTCTATCGAGCCATGATGGTTCTCGGGACTCCTGAGGCAGCTGTCCAGTACCGGCCGGCCAGCGTGCCGCAGCCCGGGCTGTTGCACACGCAAAAAACCCAGGACTGGGAGGATTTCGAAGAGTCTATGGAGCATGACTATGGTCAGGCCCGAAAAATTTGGAAACCGTCTTGGCGCCTCAGGAGGGGGAAGCAATTTGTGTCGAGTGGTGGGGTGCTGACCCTTGATCGAGATAATGTTGGGCGGGGGGGAAGGAATACTTCCACTCCACAAGTTTCTGCATTTGTAGGACTGTCTTGGCCAATGGTGTGGCCATGACCGGGGTGGTAGGCCCTCTCGATCAGAAGGGGGACGGAGGGTGTGTTCCATATCGTGGATCACCTCCTCAGCTCCCGGTAAAGGTTACTCCAAGGTTCTGGGGTTATGAAATTCAACCCTTCATAGGACTGTATGTTTGTCTTGCTAAAGCGTTGTGAAAAAAACAAATATTTGTGATGGTCAATGTCATGTTTGAGGGCCACAACATCTCCTTATCATGTGAGTCAAAGCACTTGGTGGCAAAACAATCAGCAGTGACTTGTAAATTTAAAGCGTTAATGTTGGGACTTGGTAAGGGGCTAGGGAAGGAAATGTTTGTATGAGGACTCTTAAAGTGACTATCGTGTTTTCAATTAATTGATGTTTCATCTAAATCATTATTTTGGGGCCTATCTGCAATTGCCGGGGTCTGAGTTCATTATTTGTAGCTCCACGGGCCTTTCTTCTACACCTGTTTGAGTGGCGTCTGAGAGAAACATGTTTTGTGCTGTCTGCTTTAAATGCAAATGAGGCGCTTTTGACCAAAGCCCCTTCCAGGTGGACACAGGTTCAACTCCACCCTGAGCGGCCAGTTTGTAGTTACTAGCACAGTTACATTTATCTCATAGAAACTTCTCATTACATCGCAAACATGAAGTAGTCCTTCCTCATTGACGAAAGCAAAATTTTAAGTTTCATTCTTAGTCCAGTCTTATTATCGACTCTTTCTTCTTTTAGCTTTGGGGATCCATGCGCGGAGTTATGATGCTCACACGCCTGTTTGGTTGTACAAACTGCAGCCGCCTGGTGCGGGCCTAGTGTAGTCGCCCGGATATGACACAACTAGTTGACAGAATGTTTAAATTGAATATTAACTTATGCACAATTTTACTGCATTTAAAAACGTGAAGAACGTTTTTCCTTCTATAGAAGGAAAGAGACGCATGCGCCTCAGCGCGCAGGTTTGCCGACTCCTAGGTTAAACAGTATGTGGAAGCAAATACTGTAGAGGATCAGGGTTATGTGCAGTTCAACAATAAAATTATAATGCAATAGTCAACTTGACAAGAGGAGTAATAACATGTGTCAGGTATGGAGGTGGGACACGGACAATACTATTGTTTGTTACAGGGATGAGAATTGGTCAAAAAAGACTGAAATGCATATTGTCAGCCATTTTTCTGGCTCTAAATCTGTTTAATCTGTTCACAAATATTACTTTTGGGCTCAAACATGAACTTTTAATGCAATGCAAAATGTAGGTATCAGAGCTTTTATTTAGGGCGGTATAATCGCGCTTCGAGAGGAGAGGAGACGCGGACTGTTTCCTGCAGCAGTGTATTTATTGGGTGCACAGATTACTCATAGACACGCTGGTCCTGTGCGCGTTTATGGTGTTGGTACATGGCCACGTTGAGGCTGCGCGCTCAGCCACAACACATCACTCGGTGGAGCGGCTGCGAGCGGCTCCTCATTACAAAAGCGGCCGCAAGATGCCCCGGAACACTGCGGCCGTATTGTACTGAGGAGCCGTCGCAGCCGCTCCACCGTGTTGTGGGTTGTGGTGGCGCCGCAGCCTCTCAACGTGGCCTTGTACCCAACACCATATAACGCGCACAGGACCATGCGTGTCTTTGAGTAATCTGTGCACCCAATATAAATACACTGCTGCAGGAAACAGTCCGCGGTCTCCTCTCCTTCGTAGCCGGATTAAAAAGCCCTAATAAAGGCTCTGTTACCGACATTTGCATTGATTAAAAGTTCATGTTTGTGCCCAAATGTATATGTTTGTGAACAGATTAACCAGATTTAGAGCCAATGAAAAATGGGGCGGCAAATATGCATGTCAGTCTTTTTTTGACACAATTCTCATCCCTGTAACAAACAATAGTATTGTCCTGTCCACTCCCTCACTCTGACACATGTTTATTACTCTCTTGTAATGGTAGACTATTGCATTTTATTTTATTGTTGAAACTGCACATTTCCTGATCCTCTACAGTATTTGTTCACATACTGTATAAACTAGGAGCGGCAACTGCGGGCTCTGGAGGCGCATGCGTCTCTTTCCTTTCTATAGAAGGAACAAAAAAAAACGTTCCTTAACGTTTGTAAATGCTGTAAAATTGTGCATAAGTAATATTCAATTTAAACATTTCTGTCAACGTAGTGTGTCATATACTGCGACGTACGTAGGCCGCACCAGGCGGCTGCTGTTGTAAACAAACTGGGCGTGGTGTGCATCTTTGACTGTGCGCTTGGATTCCCCAAAAGAACTTAAAAAGCGGAAGAGTCGATATAAGACGGGTCTAAGAATGGAAACTATAGATTTGCTTTCAGGTCAATGAGGATGGACTACTTCATGTTTGCGACTGTATACATGAGAAGTTTCTATGGAGATAAATTGTATTGGTTGCTTCTAGTAACTACAAAAAATGGTCCGCCTCAGGGTGGAGTTTTGAAACCTGTGTCACCTGGTTGGGGGTCGTGGTCAAAAGCGCATCATTTGCATTTAAAAGAGACAGCACCAAAACAGGTTGCTCTCAGAGCACTCAGAAAGGTGTAGAAGAAAGGCGTGGAGCTACAAATAAATGTGACTCAGACCCAGGCATTGCAGATAGGCCACAAATTAAGGATTAGATGTAAAATCAATTTTTGAAACACGATTATTGATCCACTTTAAGAGCCTCTATACAAAACATTTCTTCCTTGCCCCCTTTACACAAGTCCTCAACATAACGCTTTTAATTTCAAGTCATGCTGATTGTTGCACAAGAGCTTTGTCTCATTGAGAAGGAGATGTTGTTGCCCTCAAACTTGACACTTGACCATCTATGTGTTTTTTTTAACTAGGACGCTTTAGCAAAGCACAAAACATACTTGTCGGCATCATAACACAACACCAGACACAAGATGCCCACACAATAAGCAATTCCATTTGGGTATCATAATTTGAGAAGGAACAGGCAAAATTAGGTGATCCTTAAAGGGCTGTAATTAACTTGAAGAAAATGTTTTAATCGTTTGACAGCCCTAAATTAAACAAAAGGTAAGATGGCGCCTTGTATGGTCGACACGGCTCTTTGCTGCTCTCTTTTTATTTTGTTTTTACTTTTTAATTGTGCATCTGGCTGTTCCTACACCCGTAAGGAACTCATGAACATCCGACCCACCGTTCCCATGGACCTATTGCCTGTTTACTTGGCATCTGCGGCTGATTTAGTCCATGTTCTAGCCAAAAAAGTGTGGGCCCGTAAAAGGGGAAAGCGCGGAGGCCTGCTCGTGCGTCTAATGGGGCTTTCAGACCGCCAACGCTGAAACGCTGAAGCCCCACTCACCAGACGCGCATTCTCTATTTTCAGACGCAGAGCACTTCACACCAGAACGTCCTGACGCGAGCCGGAAGTACCGTAAGTAGCCGGCCGGCACTAATGCTAACAGAGCTATGCTAGCGACTTCTTGTGTACAGATCTTCTCCAATATGCAGCTTTGCCACGTGTCTTTGCTCACAGACATTCCACGGGCTTTATATAACAGTAGTATGTGTTCAGGGAGGAGCGCCATACGTTTTTTCATATTATTCAACGGAATTTCCGCATCGGCGAACACACTCGAAGCAGTTGCATAAGGTCACGGGAGCATGACAACGCATATTTTCACAAGCACACAGTCCCCCATTGTCAACCCTGGTTTGAGTTCTGGTGAAGCCTGGTGAGGGTCCTGTTTTGGCTGTTTATGAGTATTTTCAGTCTGCTCGCTTAGTCCGCTAATGTCCCCGTGACCACTTTGCGGCTCTCTGATTGGTTGTCGCACGAACGTCCCAAGGAAAGGATGAGCAGAATACATCTCCTGTGGGCATTGTTTTTTCGCTCCTGCTCCTCCCTTTTCACTTTCCCGCCAAGTCCATGCGTCTCTACTGAACAGTCCGTTCGTGCGAACCCAGCGGTCTGTGCGTTGCGACGGCCTAACGCGCGTCACCATAGACTTTGCATTGAAACCCGACGCAACGCATGATCCGGTCTGAAAGCACCATTAGGAGTAGAGGAGCGCGCAGGGCTCTCCCCGGAATTTTTCTCTCCAACGTACGCTCACTGGGCAATAAGATGGACGAACTCGGCCTACTCATGAGAAGAAACAAGGACTTCACCTCATCCTGTGTCCTCTGCTTCACTGAGACCTGGCTAAATGAGCGGATCCCGGACTGCGCTCTGGAGCTGCAGGGTTTTGAGCTGTTCCGCGCGGATCGCCATTGTGCGCTATCAGGAAAGAGCAGAGGCGGAGGGCTGTGTTTCTACGTCAATACAAACTGGTGTAACGATGTGACAGTGATCTCCAAGCACTGTTCTCCTGCTCTGGAATATCTTTTCATTCATTGTAAACCATTTTACTCCCCACGTGAATTTGTTTCACTCATTCTTGCCTCTGTTTACATACCGCCATGTGCGGATGCGCACGAGGCTCAGCGTGCACTCGCAGAGCAAGTACTGTGTATGGAGCGTTTATACCCGGACTCTGATTATTATCCTGGGGGATTTTAATAAGGGAAACTTGAGCCAGGAATTAACCAAATACAGACAGTTTATCAAATACCCGACTGTAGACGACGCCATCAACCTGGCCCTCCACCACATCCTACAGCACCTGGACTCCCCGGGGACCTACGCCACGGTCCTGTTCGTGGACTTCAGCTCTGCCTTCAACACGATCCTGCCATCCCTGCTCCAGGACAAGCTCTCCCAGCTCAACGTGCCCGTTTCCACCTGCAGGTGGATAACTGACTTCCTGACACAGGAGCCCCACAGGGCTGTGTTCTTTCTCCCCTGCTCTTCTCCCTGTACACCAACCACTGCACCTCCAGCCACGACTCCGTGAAGCTGCTCATGTTCGCGGATGACACCACCCTCATTGGACTCATCTCCATCAACGATGAGCCCGCCTACAGGAGGGAGGTGGACCGGCTGGTGTCCTGGTGCAGTGGTAACAACCTAGAGCTGAACGCCCAGAAGATTGTGGACTTCAGGAAGAGCACTGTCCCCCCGCCCCCACCCTCCGTGATGGACTCCCCCATCACTTCTGTGGAGTCCTTCTGTTTCCTGGGCACCACCATCACCCAGGACCTCAAGTGGGAGCCGACCATCAGCTCCCTCATCAAGAAGGCCCAGCAGACAGAGACTACAGCGCATTGTGCGCTCAGCAGAGGAAGTGATCGGCCGCAGTCTTCCATCGCTGCAGGACCTGTACGACGCCCGAGCTCGAGTCCTGCACATAGACTATTCCAACCACTCCCCTCAGGCAGGAGACTGCGGTCCATCAGGACTAGAACCTCCTGCCACAAGAACAGTTTCTTCCCCTCTGCTGTTGGACTCTTGAACACTTCTTAACCTGTCCCCCCGCCCTTTATAAGTCACTTTACTGCACATCATACGTGACTTTACTTCACTGTACTGCTGTCACCTTACATTGTGTGCACCATGTGCACTTGTATATTGTAAATAGTAACTGTAACTCTATGTTAAATTTAAATTTATTCCTTAGAAGTGTTTTTTATTCTTTATTTTTTATTATCTCTTTCTGACTGTTGCACTGAGCCAAAGCAATTTCCAAGTCTGTGACTTCCTGTTACTTACGTGGCAATAAAGATGATTCTGATTCTGATTACCTGAAGACTGGGCAGGTAGCTATCGTAGATGTCGCGGCAATGGCAGTAAACAAGTGCAACAGGAGGAGGCACAGAAGCAGCGTAACTACTGTATGTCACCATTTACCAAGAACAACAACATATTGTGATCCAAATGAACAAGATAAAAATGATCTGACGAAGGCTAAGGCCGAAACGTTAATAAATACTAGATCTTTTGGACATCTATCCGAGTGTGCTGTGTATTTTCCACATACCATTTACCAAGAAGCCATGTCGCTGCCCCGTCACTGCCCGATGTATGTCAGCTGACGCATGGGCAAATGATTCAACGCGCTCCGAGTCTCCGCCCAGAAAGTGTTTTTTTCACAAATTTCTTGTGCCATTTTGGATAGCTCCATGAGAGCACTATTTCTGGCCCATTTCTTTGAACGGCGGAGATAGGCATGACTGCGTCTGGTAATGTTTACACTCTATGGTTTTCCCACATCGCCCATTCTATTTATTAGGAGAAAAATACTTCCTGTCCTCCACCCCATGCCACACCCCCTTTTGGTCACGTGGTTGCATCCCAGCAATTACACACTTTTCCATCATGTTGATATGGGTATTGAAAAGTTTGGACACATTTTCTCATTCAATGAGTTTCCTTTCTTTTCATGACTATTGACATTGTAGATTCACACGCAGGCTGTGTAAGGGCTATTTGACCAAGAAGGAGAGTGACCTGGCCTCGACAGTCACCGGACCTGAACCTTATGGAGATGGTTTGGGGTGAGTGAGGGCAAAAGTGCTAAGCATCTCTGGGAACTCCTTCAAGACTGTTGGAAGACCATTTCAGGTGACTACCTCTTGAAGCTCTTCAAGAGAATGCCAAGAGTGTGCAAAGCAGTAATCAAAGCAAAAGGTGGCTACTTTAAAGAACCTAGAATATAAGATTAATTTTCAGTTGTTTTTACTGTTTTTTAAGTACGTACATTAACATGAGTTACTTCATATTTATGATGCCTTCAGTGTGAATCTACAATATTCATAGTCATGAAAATAAAAATGAAAACTCTTTGAATGAGAAAGTGTGTCCAAAACTTTGGTCTGTACTATATATAGATACATATACATACATACATTTATATATTAAGGCTGTCAAAATTATCGCGTTAACTGTCAAAAATTTCACGTGCTCTTTATTTCAGCATAACAGGTAAACCACAAGGGGGCAGTACAGCTTACAAGGCACTCGTATAGTTGTATAATTACTATATTACAACATTCCCACGTAATTGTACAATTATATAAACCCTTTCATACTGTGGTTTTAAGTCTTCAAAAATTAAACATTAATAATACCTGTAATTGTTCAACATTACATTACAGTACAATATTTTGTAGAATTTTTTTTTTTCTTTCACACAAACTGAACAAAAATGTTTAACTATAACACTCCAACATAAGATTAAACTGGACACAGCCCGATCTCTCCACGAAAATACTCAAACTTTAGCTTAGGCAATGGTTTAGTTAGAATATCAGCTCTCATGTGATCTGTTGAGCAGTATTGTAGCTGCATTAGTCCATTTCAATTTGGAGAGACGAGAAAACGAGAATGCTTTTGAGTATTTATTGAGAGGTGGTTTGGCGCCCTAGGCCCCGGTGCAGCCTTCAGTCGGAGAGGCTCCTGCGATAGATCGCGCACAATCCCCCGGGACCTAGGCACTGGTGGCGGCATTTTGGCAGCAGGAAGCAGATTGGAGGCAGGGTGAAGAGGAGGAGGAGGGGAGGCGGTGGTTGCAAGGCTTCGAGAGGCCGTGAAGTGGGAGTTTTTCCGCTTTTAAGCGGCTGGCCTGGCCGGCACGGATGATGGAAGGGGGCGTTTGCTGTGCGATAGGCTGGGGATGCGAGCCGGCCTGGAGGGGGTAGCTTTTGGCTGACGTCTTCTAAATTGAATTTCCGCGAGCTGCATTTCAATTTGGAGAGACGAGAAAACGAGAATGCTTTTGAGTATTTATTGAGAGGTGGTTTGGCGCCCTAGGCCCCGGTGCGGCCTTCAGTCGGAGAGGCTCCTGCGATAGAGCGCGCACAATCCCCAAAAGGCTGTGTGTTGATGGAGTTTTTGCAGCCTGGTTTGCAGGGGACAGACGTCGTGACCGCTATATACTGTGACCGCTATCGCTATATGCTGTGACCGCTATCGCTATGCTGTGACCGCTATCGCTATGCCGTGACCGCTATCGCTATATGCTGTGACCGCTATCGCTATATGCTGTGACCGCTATCGCTATATGCTGTGACCGCTATCGCTATATGCTGTGACCGCTATCGCTATATGCTGTGACCGCTATCGCTATATGCTGTGACCGCTATATACTAACCATTTTTTGCTATATGCTGTGACCGCTAACCATTTTTTGCTATATGCTGTGACCGCTATCGCTATATGCTGTGACCGCTATCGCTATATGCTGTGACCGCTATCGCTATATGCTGTGACCGCTATCGCTATATACTGTGATCAACCGGACGCTGCAGCAGAGTTATTTTTTGAGCGCTGGGACGTGAGCGCTCGCATCACGATCAACCGGATGCTGCAGCAGAGTTATCTTTGAGCGCTGGGACGTGAGCGCTCGCGTCACGATCAACCAGACGCTGCAGCAGGGTTATCTTTGCGCGCTGGGAACGTGAGCGCTCGCATCACGTTCCGTCAGACGCTGCGGCAGCGGAGAGTGTTTGAGAAAAGTGCGTGCCGCCACCAGAACTTATTGCTTCACTTACTTTGCTTCGTATTGCTTTGCTGGGAGCTTACGAGGAAGCCAGTAGACGTTGTGCAGCCAGGATAGCGGACGCGTCTGGCCTGATGTAGGCGGAGAAAGCCGAAGAGGACCAGCGCCCCAGCTGTTGCAGAGAGGTGTGGGGGAGCCCCAGCGAGGCCGCGCGCGTGGCAGCGCCTATCCTGAAGGAGTGGGCTGTATGGAGCTGGGGAGACAATTGCAGAGGAGCAGTAGGGATCTTAGCTGAGCTCTGAACCAGGTTGCTGTCATAGGAAGGTTGTCTGGAGTGAGAATTAGAGGTCCGTTAAAATCTCCTTTTTGCCGCGGAGGCGAGTGTAACGCATCATGGACCTGTAGGGGCAGAGAGATGTGTCGGAGCGAGCTATTATTATGTTGCAGGCGCCTTGGTCTTTGAATGTTTGAGATGAAGGTTGAAATGGTCAGGGGACATTATGTTGGGTGAAAAAGAGCGACCTTTGTGTAATGCTTCCACTACGTCGAGATTATCACGCATGACAGAGATCCTCTTTCTCTGCCACGTGTGATTCCACAGCGCGCAGGCCACGACCACTGGGAATATCTCGTGTAGGGCAGAGGAGATGCTCCGGTGGAAAGTAGCGGCCACGGCCCGGCAACCCAATGGTCCTGGAAGAACCCCCCAAAACCCACGGAAGGGGCACGTCCGTGTAGAAGCGGAGACCTGTAGGGGCAGAGACATATCGGAGAGGGCCATTGATGTTGCAGGCGCCCCTACGCTTAGAATCTTGGGTTGGAGAGTAGATAATCAGGATAGTAAGATGGTCGGGAAAGCCGTGTCTCGGACCGCATGAAGGTTGAGCGAGCAGTAGTGAAACGCTTATGCAGAGAAGCCATAGAAGGCGAGCAGGAAGATGCTGCGAGGAGGGCAGACATGTACTTGGAAGATGAGCCGGAGTTCAGTGCCGCTCAGAGCCGCTGCAGGATGGGCAGCGTGATGGGGAGCCTGCGAGCAGAAGAGTGAAGAATACAGGTATGGATGCCTTTGATTAGGAGTCCGATAGACGGCTCAGCGCAGCTACTCGGCCAGCTGCATCTGATAGAATCAGAAGATTAAGTAGAGAGATGAAGCGTGACCGCCGAAGCGACCCTGGGAGCATAGGTGCGAGTCCAGCGCAGCGCGGCATACTCAGCCGGGCTGCATCCATTAGAAGCAGGATAAGCTTCTGAGAGAGTGGGTTGCAGCAGTAGCAGTAGCAGTAGCGGCAGCAGTAGTAACCTCAGATAATAACAGCAATAATCCTGTATCAAGCCGCGGCAGCAGCAGCAGCAGCAGCAGCAGTAGCAGCATCCTTAGAAAATAACAGTAATAATCCTGTATCAAAGCCGCAGCAGTAGAATGTTGTTGTAGCTGTTCAGTGTTTCGGAAAAAAGAGATGCAAGTGAAGAGAGATGGCAAAGTAAATGAAGCAGCAGCAGCAGTAGTAGCAGCAGCAGCAGTAGCAGTAGCAGCAGTAGCAGTATGAAGCAGCAGCAGCAGCAGCAGTAGCAGTAAGAAGCAGCAGCAGCAGTAGCAGCAGCTGCAGCATTCGTAGATAATAACAGCAATGATCCTGTATCAAAGCCACAGCAGTAGAATATTGTTGTAGCTGTTTAGTGTTTCAGTAAAAGAGATGCGAAGTGAAGAGAGATGTCAAAGTACATGAAGCAGCAGCAGTAGCAGTATGAAGCAGCAGCGGCAGCAGTAGCAGCAGTAGCGGTAGCAGTATGAAGCAGCATTAGCAGGAGCAGCAGCACCAGATTCTAGGCGGCACGGTGGCTGAGTGGATAGCACTCTCGCCTCTCAGCAAGAAGGTCCTGGGTTCGAATCCCGGTCGGACCAGGGCCTTTCTGAGTGGAGTTTGCATGTTCTCCCCGTGTCTGCGCAGGTTTCCTCCGGGTACTCCGGTTTCCCCTACCACTAAAAATATGTCCAATAGTTCTAGCATGCGCCTCCTGTACTGGCGACCCCGCTCCCATCTCTGTGTGGAGTGAGAGACAAATGCCCAAAATTAACAATTGTAAACCGCTTTGAGACTCAGATCTGCAGTGAAAAGGCGGTATATAAATAAAAACTTACTTACTTACTTACTTACCACAATGCGATTCATACGAACAAACAGACGTGCGCCGCTTGTCTCCGTGAGCCAGGTTACATACGTGTCTGAAAGAGCCGAGCCGTAGAGACGGGTGCAGCCTGGGAGCCTGCGGAGCGGCAGCGGCAGGAACAGCAGCAGCGGCACATGTAGTAGTAGGAGCAGCAGGAGCAGGCAGCGGGGACAGCGGGGACATGCGAATAACAGACGTCCCCTAGAGCCATCTTGCTGCTTTGGTTATGGCAGATACGCATGAACGATCACTGTTCCATGCGTTCATTAGCTCCAACACCACTTCACGCCCATTGCAGATTCACATTGGGCCCTTTTTCTTTCTGCTGCACTTTCAAATGCAACAACTGCAGTTTAGTTACCTAATTGAATACCAGTGACCTAGCTATTTAAATGCATGGCCCCTCCTTCCTCCCGCAGATAGACGAATTTAATACAATCATTTAACAATAGTGACCTGCGAGTAATGAGATTAATGCTGTAAAGATGGCGCCGTGGCAAGAGCTCTGGTGTGTGCCGTCTGGAGCACAATGGGGTAGTCTTGCAGATTTTTCTGACGTGGTTTTACTGCAAGTGGCAGAACATGAATCTGAATTAATGCACATTGCTCCTCTTATATCCCCAGACGATAGAGATTGATGCCATTTAATATGCATTGCCCCTCAGTTAGCTAAAACACGTGTGAAAACGAAGCCTGCAGACCAAGCACGGGGCGAAACTGACGCCTGCAGTCCAGTGCGCGGGGCAAAAACCAAGCCTGCAGCCCAGACTCCGGGATTAATCCGTCCGCGGTCAGCACACTCACATGCCACTATGCCAGGAGACTTGGGAAAAGCAACGGGACAACGCGGCACCGCCAATCGGAGGCAGGGACACGCACGGCACCGCCAGACCGTCTGCGCGCGGCAGCAGACCACGAGGAACGAGCAGCACGGAACCCGCGGAGGGGCCCCGCGGAGCAGCCCGCAGAAAGGGCCCGCAGAGGAGGAGAGCAGTGGAGACACGCGAACCACAGCAGGTGCAGGGACGCGGAGGAGGAGCAGACTACAACGCAGCAAGACGGAGGACACCAGGGACACGCACGAGTAGCGTGAGTAGACGAAGGTGATTCCTCCAGAACGATTCTTTGCAAGGCTTCGAGAGGCCGTGAAGTGGGAGTTTCTCCGCTTTTAAGCGGCTGGCCTGGCCGGCACGGATGATGGAAGGGGGCGTTTGCTGTGCGATAGGCTGGGGATGCGAGCCGGCCTGGAGGGGGTAGCTTTTGGCTGACGTCTTCTAAATTGAATTTCCGCGAGCTGCATTTTGCACACATTCACGAATGTAGTGATAAGGAATATCTATGTGCTTGCATGATCAACTGGATTCTTTGCAATCGCAATGGCTCCTTGATTGTCCTCCAGGATCACTGTTGGTGTGGTCTCCATTCCAAGTTCAGTTATTAGTCTCCTGAGCCAAGTTCCTTCTTGTGCAGCTTGGCTTAGGGCGACATACTCGGCTTCTGCAGTTGAAAGTGCAACAGTGGCTTGTTTCTTACTTAGCCAACTAAATGCTCCTTCAGCAAGCAAAAGAACGTTTCCTGTTGTTGAACGACGATCATCCTGATCTCCAGCCCAGTCCGCATCTGAGAATCCAGTCAAAGATTCCTTTTCCGACCTCTTGTATTTTAGTGCAAGGTTTTGTGTCCCTTTCAAGTACCTCAGGATTCTCTGCACAGCAGTGAGATGTGCAGTATTTGGATTTGCATTAAACTTTGATATGGTACTTACTGCTTGTGCAATATCTGGTCTTGTTGCCATAGCAGCGTACAGTAAACTTCCTACCATGGTTTGATAGATACTTTGATTTACTGGCTTACTGACTTCATCATCCTTTTTGAGTTTAACATTTGTGTCAGCTGGGGTTCCCACTGGTTTTGCATTGTCCATTCCGTATTTTTGTAGAATGCTCTGAATGTATTTTCTCTGATGAAGAAATATGCACTCTCTGTCTTGTTCAACAGAGATGCCCAGGATGTAGGACAGCTCACCCATGTCCTTAATTTTGTATTTTTTCTTCAGAGTGTCTTTGAGTTTGTCCATTCTTTCAGTTGATTCTGTAATCAAAATCAGATCATCAACATAAACAGCTAGTATTTCTAGTTCCTGACCTGTTTTGACAAACACACACTGGTCTGATGTACTCTGTGTAAAACCAATGTCCCTCATACACTCAGTGAATGCTTTGCTCCAGCAACGAGGTGACTTTTCAGTCCATAGATTGACTTGTTTAGTTTACACACCAGTTTTTCTTGTCCTGGTTTTGTGTAACCCTCTGGTTGCTCCATGTAGATATCCTCTTCCAAGTGTCCATTGAGAAATGCAGTTACTACATCCATTTGGTGCACTTGAAGTTTGTTTTGTACAGCAAATTATAACAATGTACAGATAGAACTGAACCGTACCACAGGTTAATATGTTTCATCATAATCTGCTCCATATACAGTACTTGTGAATATCCTTTGGCTACGAGTCTACATTTGTATCTCTCCACTCATCCGTCACTGTGATGCTTTACTTTAAACACCCACTTTGATCTGATTGCTTTACGATCATTTGGTAACTCTACTAAATCAGCTGCTTTCTGCCATTCCTTTGCATTTGGACTAACCATGGCTTCCTTCAGTGTGTTTGGTTCTGTGACACAGCACATGTTTGCATAATGTTCATTGTTGATAAATCAGCAAACTCATCATATCCAAATCTTTTTGGAGGCTTTCTGATCCTGTCTGATTGTTTTACAGCCTCACTGACAGAAGTATTTTCATTAGTATCTGCTTGTTTTTCTTCTGTGTTTAGGGTCACAACACTATCTGAGTTGGATACACCTTCCTCTGTATATCCAAAGTTTGACTCATTGAAAACAACATCCTTTCTGATGAATATTGTACTTTTTTCTTCGTCCCACAAACGATAGCCTTTTGCATTGTTTGCATAACCCATGAAGCGTAACTTTACCACTTTTTTGTCCAGTTTCCTTCTCTCTGTGTCTGGTACATGAGCATATGCGACGCAGCCAAATACTGTCATATGGCTGATGTCTGGCTTTTTTCCATACCATCTTTGATAGGGCGTTTCCCTTTTGAAAACAGATGTGGGTAACTTGTTCTGTATGTAGGCTGCCGTTGCTACAGCCTCAGCCCAGTACAATTTTGGTAACTTAGCTTGAGACAGCATACTCCTGGCTGCTTCAACTAATGTTCTGTTTTTCCTTTCTGCAAAACCATTTTGTTGTGGTGTGTGCGGTACAGTCTGAATGCCCTGAGTTTTCAAATATTCCTGAAACTCTTTGGATGTGTATTCTCCACCATTGTCAGTTCTGAGTCTTATCACTCTGTGTCCACACTCATTAGAGAACGTTTTTTCAAACTCCTTGAATTTGCTCAGAACCTCACCTTTTTCTTTCATGAAGTAAACTTTACAGCATCTTGTAAAGTCATCAATAAATGTGACAAAGTACTTTGCTCCACTAATAGATTCTGTTTGCACTGGACCACAAACATCACTATGAACTAGATGTAACTTACATTTTGACCGTATTTCTCCAAGTGGCTTGCAAGGTTTCCTTGACATCTTGCCTTCAACGCAGGCTTCACAGAATGATTCCTCCTCCTCTACAGTGAAATCAACTCCCTTCACCAGATGTTTGAGTTCTTTGAGCTTGGTAGTGTGGCCAAGGTGTTGGTGCCACACACTTGCTGTATCTGATGTACTTGATGCACCATGATAGGCGGCAATGCTCCCCTCAACATTCAGCTGATACAACCCGTCCGGCCGTTGTTTTCCCATACCTTGGAGTTTTCCATCTTCTCCACGTATGTAACAACACGTCTTTTTGAATTGTATTGTGTTTCCTCTCTTGGCTGCAGCTCCCACTGAAATTAGATTCATTGATAACTTGGGAACATACAGTACATTATACATAGTGACATTTTTAACCTCACTAAGTTTAAACGACATTCTCATTTTTATGTTTCCAAGTCCAAGCGCTTCAACTACTCTCCCATCACCAAGTTTCACCGACTGTGGCTCTGCAAACTGTTGGTAGTGTTGAAGTCTTTCTTGATTCCATGTCATGTGTTTAGATGCTCCAGAGTCTATTATCCAATTCCCTTTTTGTAACTCACCGTAACCTGACTCATGTACTACAAAAGCACCTTCATCTGAGTCCTCATAGTCATGCATCATACTTTTAGCTTTGTGCATTTTGTACTTCTTTTTAAAGGGGACATATCATGAAAAATCCACTTTTTGTGTCTTAAATGCCTGATGTTGTGTAGTTGGAGCCTCTAGAAGTGCAAAAAAGTTGAAATCAGTCTCTTCATGGGTTGCAGAGAACACTTCATATTCTGTTTAGGTAAGATTTTTCAACCCGTTTTGATTTTGCCAGTCTCTATTACGTGTTTAGAATTATTACAGTATATGTCACAGTATTTGCAGCGAGACTGCTATATAAGGGCATGGGCGTCTAACAAAACACTTCGGCCCAGCCCTCCTCTACTGTGCATCACTTCGAATTTGCATCTGCGGCCGCTTTGTAATGCGGCTGCGAGAGCCGCTCGCAGCCGCTCCACCGTGTTGTGGCTGAGCGCGCAGCCTCAACGTGGCCATGTACCCAACCCCATAAACGCGCACGGGACCATGCATGTCTTTGAGTAATCTGTGCACCCAATAAATACACTGCTGCAGGAAACAGTCCGCGTCTCCCCTCTCCTCTCGAAGCGCAATTAAACGCCCTAAATAAAGTTCTGATACCTACATTTTGCATTGCATTAAAAGTTCATGTTTGAGCCCAAAAGTAATATGTTGTGAACAAATTAAACAGATTTAGAGCCAGCAAATGGCTGACAATATGCATTTCAGTCTTTTTTGACCAATTCTCATCCCTGTAACAAACAACAGTGTAGTCTGTGTCCACCTCCCTCACTCTGAGACATGTTTATTACTCTCTTGTAATGTAGACTATTGCATTTTATTTTATTGTTGAAACTGCACATATCCTGATCCTCTACAGCAGCCATTCCCAAACTCAGTAACACCGAGGCCCCCTTAAAAATCTGACGGGTCTGCGTGGCCCCCCAAAATAATAACCAAGAAGACAACATTAAGAATAGGCTCTTCTGGTTATTTTATTTTGGGGAAATAGCCTCTGCTACAAACATTGTAATACAAAAATGATTACAGTGGATTATTAAAGTCAAATAATGAACACAAATATTTTAATATTACAAACAAAACATTATAAATTTAACATAAAATAATTACATTATTATTATTATTATTTTTTTATGACCTCCCGCGGCCCCCCTGCAGTACCCTCGCGGCCCACCAGGGGGCCGCGGACCCCACTTTGGGAGACACTGCTCTACAGTATTTGCTTCCACATACTGTATAAACTAGGAGTCGGCAACCTGCGGCTCCGGAGGTGCATGCGTCTTTTTTCTTCTGTAGAAGGAAAAACGTTCTTAACGTTTTTAAATGATGTAAAATTGTGCTTAAGTATTATTCAATTCAAACATTTCTGTCAACGTAGTGCGTCTTATCCTGCGACATAGGCCAGCGCCAGGCGGCCGCTGTTGTAAACAAACCGGCATGTGAGCTCTGCTTGTGTACAAGTCTCTCCATGGCCTCGCTCCAAAATATATTAGTGACATGTTCGTATTTTTTTTGGCTCTTTGAAACCGTTTTGAGTGCAACGCCTGGTAATAAACAAACTGTAAAACGTAAAAAAAAAAAAAAACATGCCGGGCCCCAAGAAGCAAAAATGCCCGGGCCGTTTTTTTAGTCCTATCCACCCTGACCATATGTATATTTATTTGGGGGGTAAATGATAGTAAAAAAAAAAATATTTTGCTGCAAGAAAATGGTAACTAATGTGACCATCCGTCTGCAGTTTTGTGTCCTCGTCTTCGGAAGTAAGCCACTTGAGGACATTGATATTCCCGGATGAATTCAGGAATGTGCATCCACAAGCCTTCTTCACATCAGCAAGAGGAACATACTCGAGTTGGGCTGTATGAAAAGGGACCAGAACATGTGACTGCAGCACTTCGTGGAGCCAAAAACTGAAATCGTGCACCTTACAGTTCATGATGTTGATTTTTATGGGCACCTAAGGCATAAGAGAAGGCCTCAGGTCCCTGTCTGCTGCCTTGTTTATGGACTCTGTCCTCATGGTGAAAGACCCCATATTAACATGTTGTGGTATCTATGCTGACCAGTTGCCTGTTTGTTAACTGGAGCAAGTAAAAACACCAAAAAGAATTTTATATAATGAAATGAGGTCAATGTTTTGCAGCAGAGATTGAATGAAGTTATACATCAAGTTTAGCTGTCCCCTGAAGGAAAGTAGCAAATGAAGATGTCTGCTGATCACTCTTGGCAAGCTGCTCCCCTGCGCGGAAAAGGGTCTTTTGTGATGTCTTTTCCCACCGAAGGTATTTTAAAGTCAGACTAGAATGTGACGTCATGAAAATATGGCAGCGAATACAAAACCGCCACGAATTGTGAATCACATCCTGTGTAATTTACAGTGTCTTTTAGGACAGATGTGAAATGTGTTATCGACAAAGAGAATCTTCTCCTTTGGAGGTAAAATAAAGATTAAAGTGTAATGCGATAAATACACAGATTTCTATACTGTAGTGAATATGTTAATTTACAATATGCTTTAGTTCTACACACGAGGAATTCATGGGTGGCAAATCATCTCTTCAAATCACCAGTTTCAAGATTTTGTTTTTCTGCTGTTTGCCACAAAAAGAAAGTCTTCGCTTGGAGAGAATGTCGGGCCACTGGCTATGCAGCACAGGAGTAATAAACGTAATGTACAGAAATATCTATTGATGCATTCAGATTTTAGCCATAATGATCATCACTGCTTATGCTGCAGCTTATTCAATCTGTCTGTGTATGAACGGCTTCTTCTCCACTGTACTGTCTTTTCTGACACATTGTACATTTGCCTTTTTGTAATTTTAGTTCTGCGAAGAGAAATGATGAAGTGCACTTTTTATAATAGTGGACAGCAAATGCTTGCTTTGCTGTGCATGAAGGGACCAACGTTTTGCTCTTTATTTTGTCACATTGTGTTGAGGTGGGTCTTTTTTGTGACGATTTTGATTTTCTGAGAGCCAATTAACGTCTGTGTCAGACTGAGATTTGGGCTTTTAGCCTCCTGCCGAAGGCCATCAAGGTGTGGTGAGGAGCCCCGAAAAGGAGAATGTCTGTGACTGCGAGTATCTCCCCTTACCCTGATCCATGGTCTGAACATCAGTTACCAAGACAAAATGTTGAAGTCAATTCATTGTCTTCACAATAAATCACTCTATTTTTGATATTGGAAATCTTATCTTTTTTATTGTTTATTACCATGAACGTTACATAAGGGACAAAAAAATAAACATGTATTGTGGAAATATAATTCACACAAGTGTCCTTTCACCATAACAGTTTTAACCTCGGTAATCACTGTTAAAATGAACAAATGTTCGGAAATGAAAGTGTCTGAATGTTGGGCTAATGGGTGAAAACTTACACTCTGCATAACGTCGTCTGATTAAGATATACAGTACATTCTAATTATATACAAACACATTTCTTTAGTTCTCTAACGGGTGGATTTACATACAGCAGTGTGTGGGTGACGAAAGTCTTACAGAGGTACCCCAAGTTTCTCCATCAGCCTCCTATGTCTTCATAGTCTCGGACTCACTGGAAAATTGGATTTCACTGTATAGAGTCTGAACCTAAGCCAAAACAGAGACAAAAATAGGGGCACATTACTAGTTGAGTGCTTATTATTGCATCCTGCCATATCACTGACCCCCCAAATGCACGGATTGTAGATATGTATTTTGGGACTTTATGTAACCTGCAGCTGTGCTTTGCTATTCCCCATTTATATCATATTTTATCAATTAAGATATTCACGAGGAAACGTTTTTTTTTTTTTTGTGCAAAGATAACTTTATTTTTAAAATCACAGAAAAGTCACAATAAAACCTCACTCTGGAGAAAAGGAAAAGAAGTTTCCTTTACAAACTCATCCCAAATACATTTATGTAAGTAGCTCTGTATATTAGAGATGATCATGTTCAGTCGGGGGGGGGGGGGGGGGGGGGGGGGGGGGGGGGGGGGGGGGGGGGGGGGGGGGGGGGGGGGGGGGTTGTACTTGTCCATCCTCATGTTTTAATCTACTCATGCAGGATTGGTTGTAAATTGACATTTCTGGTGGTCCTGATAAATAAGTTTATAGCTATATCTAGTATTTTTATAGATCTATATTATAGATTGGCATGCAGGGGCTTTCAGTTTAGCTTTCATTCATGTTTGAAAACTGATTTGATGCAAAATTTGGAGGATTTTTTTATTTTATTTATTATTTTCAATGAATGACCTTGAAGCATTAAAAGACATGCTACATACATATGGGATAGTCCTCAGCTGGAGTTTTTTCATTCTTTAACTGTAAAGGAAGAACAACACGTCTATATAAAACACAGTCTGTTATGAGCATCTGCTGTGAGTGTTTCAACCAGCCATGGTACACAGGCGACTGCGGTCAACACTCTGAGTCCAGTTACCTTGTGAGACCACACTGTGGGCATCGACTGCTGCTGCCGTACTGACCAGGTCCTCTTCATGTCCTGCACGTGGCTCTGGTACAGCAGCGGCTCCCACTCAGATGGTTGTGGACCGGCCGTGTGTGGCACTGATGTAGACGCCGAGTCCCAGGTGAGCTTCCTCTCCTCCGCTGCAGGCTCAGGTCCGACGTGGACACCCGGTCCCAGCCATGGAAGGGCCAATGTTGAGGAAGGCAAGCATAGGTATTTTTAAGAAGCCCTGGAAATGTCAGACATAAAAGAGCAAAAGTAAGTGAGGGTGACAACGAGGACTGTGTGGTTGTAAGGTTAAACTCATGATGCAAGTCTAGAAAACCCCGTGCTCTGAGTTCAATTGTAATTCAATGTATTTTGTGCAGCTCTAATGACACAGTGGTTATCACGGAGGACGTTTACCAAAGCCGTCCGATTTGTATGTCTCAAAACAGAACAAAGAATTTCCAAGCTTATTGTGTTGGCTTGCCATTAATTTTCCTTGATCGTCCGCAGTAGCCTGCGAACCCCAAGTTAGTTAACCATACTTTTGGATGTTTGAGCACACCTGTCTATTAGCAGCATTAGTTTACATTTTTAAAAATAAATTTATTTAGACTTTTTTTTATAACATGTTAGAAAAATACATTCCCCCTATAGGCGCTCAATGCCTCTTTGAGAACTACCTTTATAAGCAAGGGCGAGCAAAAGCTTCTTTGCAACTGTTGCCATGATCAAGTGCAGCCAACGAGAGAAGAAGCAACAATTTTCCATTATTTTACAAAACAATATATATGATCAACTTAGAAAGGACTTTTAGACGTACAAATATCATGCAGGTTTCCAAATCTAAATAAGAGATTAATCAACTGGAGACTTTTGCTAATTATTCCAATGTGGTTTTTTTACTGCAAATGGCAATTAAACTGAATCTGAATCTAATCTTTATTATTTAGTGCATTTCTACATCGAGGTCAAACAGCCATATCCATGAATGTTTGATAGCATTGCTATTCTATCAAATCAGATCCTCAGAAATCATATTTCTTTCTCAACAATGTATTTTTTCACATAGAACTGTTTCGGCGCCTGCTCTCAAAACTGACACCGAATTCTAAGAAGGCAATGAGAGAGAGAGAGATGAGGGTCATTCCCAATGATTAACCACGTGATGAGGATGCAATGATGTCCAGAAGGAGCGAGAGGAGTGAGAGAAGAGAGAGAGAGAGAGAGGAGTGAGAGGAGTGAGAGGAGAGAGAGGAGAGAGAGGAGAGAGAGGAGAGGGAGGAGAAACAGGAGAGAGAAGGGAGAGGAGAGAGGAGAGAGAGGAGAGAGGAGAGAGAGGAGAGAGACGAGAGAGAGTAGAGAGAGGAGAGGGAGGAGAAACAGGAGAGAGAAGGGAGAGGAGAGAGGAGTGAGAGGAGAGAGAGGAGAGAGAGGAGAGAGAGGAGAGAGAGGAGAGAGAGGAGAGAGAGGAGAGAGAGGAGAGAGAGGAGAGAGAAGAGAGAGAGGAGAGAGAGGAGAGAGAGGAGTGAGAGGAGAGAGAGGAGAGAGAGGAGAGAGAGGAGAGAGAGGAGAGAGGAGGGAGAGGAGAGAGGAGTGAGAGGAGAGAGAGGAGTGAGAGGAGAGAGAGGAGAGAGAGGAGAGAGAGGAGAGGGAGGAGAGAGAGGAGAGGGGAGAGAGGAGAGAGGAGAGGGAGGAGAGAGTAGAGAGAGGAGAGGGAGGAGAAACAGGAGAGAGAAGGGAGAGGAGAGAGGATTGAAGAGTTAGAGGACAGAGAGGAGAGGGGAGAAATGTTGGGGAAGTTTAAAAGTAACCTGTTACTTTTCTGTGGCCTCTAGTGTCACATGTGTCACATACCATGTGTCTCTCTGGGCTCTCTCTGGTCTCTCTGGCAGGGACTTGCGGTGAGGTTTGTGATTGGGGAGGCACTGACTTTAAAAGTCAGATTTACAATCATTATTCAAATAAAATAGCATTTAATCACCAATGCAATGACATCCACAAACTTTATATACTGTAAAGATAAGAGAACCAGCTTCTTTTAATAATCTCACAACAAATCTAGCTGCTGACTCTGCTCCGCATCAAACAACATCTTTAAGAAGCGCAGGTGCGAGAGACGCGAGGAGAGAGAGACGCGAGGAGAGAGGAGCAGAGAGAGACAGAGAGGAGCAGAGAGACGGAGACGCGAGGAGCAGAGAGAGACGGAGACGCGAGGAGAGAGAGACGCGAGGAACATAAACAATAATTTAAACAAGTTGCAGAACTCTTTGAGCAGTGTTTGAATCAGTGTTTTTCGGAAAAGCACTACTTTGCCGGTATCTGTCAATGTTCAACATAAAACACAGATTAACAAACTCCTCCCCCGCAGCCGGACTAACCTCGTAAGTCCAGTGGTGGTCTCCCAGTCTATATTAATTCTTTCTTTGTTTGAAAGTCCAATTGAGAAAAAAAATCTTCATTCAAATCATCCATTTTCCAGCAAAAGGAATAGCATTTTGGGCTGATTGTTTGTTAGCAACTCTGGTATGAACTTTATGCTCACTATCACCCCTAGCGGTGAGGCACAGATACCGCCTGCCTCACGCCAAGCTTTTTCCTTGTGTGTTCATCTACGATCAAAAGACTTAAACTAAATATAAATTGTACACACATACGTGCAATACACTACTAAACAATAAGAGGAGTTTAAAAAATGTTTTTAAAGCAGGATATTTGAAACAAACGGTGATATATCAACTGCACGAGCTGAGTGCACTCAGACACACACACACACACTGTGAGGGAGCGGTCTGGGGTGAGGCACGCAGGAGCGCTGCCTCACCTCGTCTCTTTGAATAGGAATAACGGGATTTCGGCGATTTTGACTTCAGAAATGATCAAAACTGATGGGAACCGTGCCGAATATACATTAAAAGCATAGGACAGTGGATATAAATTATATATTTAAACTAAAATAATTATTAGTTTCCAATAATGGCAGGTGAGGCTCTGCCTCCCCTGACTGCACGTCCCTGCTCTCTGGTCTCTCTCTGGTCACTCTGGTTTCTCTCTGGTCACTCTGGTCTCTCTGGTCTCGCTCTGGTCTCTCTCTGGTTACTCAGGTCTCTCTCTGGTCTCTCTCTGGTCACTCTGGTCTCTCTCTGGTCTCTCTCTGGTCACTCTGGTCTCTCTGGTTTCTCTCTGGTCTCTCTCTGGTCTCTCTCTGGTCACTCTGGTCTCTCTCTGGTCTCTCTCTGGTCTCTCTCTGGTCACTCTGGTCTCTCTGGTTTCTCTCTGGTCTCTCTCTGGTCACTCTGGTCTCTCCCTGGTCTCTCTCTCTGGTCTCTCTCTGGTCTCTCTCTGGTCACTCTGGTCACTCTGGTCTCTCTCTCTGGTCTCTCTCTGGTCACTCTGGTCTCTCTGGTTTCTCTCTGGTCTCTCTCTGGTCACTCTGGTCTCTCCCTGGTCTCTCTCTCTGGTCTCTCTCTGGTCTCTCTCTGGTCTTTCTCTCTGGTCTCTCTCTCTGGTCTCTCTCTCTGGTCTCTCTCTGGTCTCTCTCTGGTCTCTCTCTGGTCTCTCTCTGGTCTCTCTCTGGTCTCTCTCTCTGGTCTCTCTCTGGTCTCTCTCTGGTCTCTCTCTTCAACTCTTGTCTGTATTGACTTCAAACCGCAGCTGGAGGAAAGTATCGGAGGAAGAGGATGAATAAATAATAATGACTTCAATGGTGTAAAGTAGCCCCCAGAGCGACAAGCAAAGAGAGACCCCCTACCCAGACACCAGGTGAGGGCTGCAACAGATCAAACCAGCGATTATGCAGAGTTCATATCTGCATCTGAATCTGGTTGAAGCCCAACGTCTAAAAGTTTTCCCCCAGAGTTTAAGACTCAAAACAGAACGACTAAAGTGGTTTAAAATGTTTCTTAAAATAACTTTCAATAAGTTTGATCCTTAAAGAAACAGCTAAACAGTAAAACCATAAAGGGAGAGACCATAGAGAGAACAGAGAGACCAAACAAAGAGACCAGAGAGAGAAGAGAGAGCAGAGAGACCAAAGAGAGAGAAGAGAGAGCATAAGACTAGAGAGAGAGACCAGAGAGAGAGACCAGGGAGCAGAGAGACCAAAGAGAGAGAAGAGAGAGCATAAGACTAGAGAGAGAGACCAGAGAGCAGAGAGACCAAAGAGAGAGAAGAGAGAGCAGAGAGAGACCAAAGAGACCAAAGAGAGACCAAAGAGAGACCAGAGAGCAGAGAGAGACCAGAGAAAGACCAGAGTGAGACCAGAGAGAGACCAGAGAAAGACCAGAGTGAGACCAGAGAGAGAGAGAGTAGAGAGATAAGAGACCAGAGAGACCAAAGAAAGACCAGAGTGAGACCAGAGAGAGAGAGAGAGTAGAGAGATAAGAGACCAGAGAGACCAAAGAAAGACCAGAGAGAGTCCAGAGAGCAGAGAGAGAACCTGCTTCTCCTCTGACTGCATTCGTTCATCTGCTGAATCTGACCTTGAAAACCACATTATTTTCTCATTCCTCCAAACCATGAAGCTCAGATTTCATTTCTCCACATGGTTCTCCTCATCCATCACACTCTGACCTCCTCGGGAACACAGCCATTTGTTACTGAGGACCATGAATGTACAGAGGGAGCCATTACACTGTCAAAAGTCCAATTTGCTCTCTCTCTCTAGTCTCTCTCTCTCTCCCTCACTCTCTTTTTCTCTCTTGCTTTCTCCCTCTCCCAATGTCTCTCTCCCTCTCTCTCTCCACCTCTCTCTCCCCCATCTCTCCCCTCTCTCTCTCCCCCTCTCTCTTACCCCCTCTCTCTCCCTCTCCCCATCTCTCCCCTCTCTCTCCCTCTCTCTCTCTTCCCCCCCCCCCCCCCTCCCCCCCCCTCTCTTCCTCTCCCCATCCCTCCCATCTCTCCCCTCTCTCTCTCCCTCTCTCCCTCTCCCTCTCTCTCTCTCCCTCTCTCTTTCCCTCTCTCCCCCTCTCTCTGCAGCCTGGAGATAACACCGCTGCCAGATTTAACAATCACCAACAAAGCCAAGAGGTCATCTGGTCCAATGCTTATCTGAGACCATCGGCGTGTCAGCATCTCAGAGAGAGACCAGAGAGACCAGAGAGAGAGACCAGTGAGAGAGACCAGTGAGAGAGACCAGAAAGAGGCCGGAAAGAGAGACCAGACAGAGAATAGAGAGAGAGAGACCAGAGAGAGAAGGCAGGAGTAGCGTGTGTGCGTGTGTGTGCGTGTGTGCGTGTGTGCGTGTGTGCGTGTGCGTGTGTGTGTGTGTGTGCGCGTGTGCGTGTGCGTGTGTGTGTGTGTGTGTGTGTGTGTGTGTGTGTGTGCATGCGTGAGAGAGAGAGAGAGATAGTAATAATTTTTGTGTGCAGTAATTGAATGTTACACGACAGATCTGGGCTTCCTGCTGTCTCTAAATCCACCCTGTCACCAGCTGCTGGACTGGACCTGGATACACAGCCTCAGGCCTGGGTCTACGGCCTCAGTCCTGGGTCTACCGCCTCAGTCCTGGGTCTGCAGCCTCAGTCCTGGGTCTACAGCCTCAGTCCTGGGTCTACAGCCTCAGTCCTGGAACTACAGCCTCAGTCCTGGGTCTACTGTACAGCCTCAGTCCTGGAACTACAGCCTCAGTCCTGGATCTAAATGTAAATAAATAATGTGCTCTTTCTTGATCCCAGTAGGGAAATTTGTCCTCTGCATTTGACCCATCCTGATGCCACTAAGGCTCACGTCAGGAGCTCTCTTGCTGAGAGGCGAGAGTGCTAACCACTCAGCCACTCAGCCACCGTGCCGCAGCCTCAGTCCTGGATCTACCGCCTCAGTCCTGGATCTGACCCCAGAGTGACCGCAGAGGTAGCAGGTCCTGACAGACACTTTGCTTCTCCTCCTGCTCCCTCCCTCCATCCCTCCCCTCCTTCCCTCCCTCCTCCCCCTCAGCCTCAGGACAGAGACCACACACACAGAGGACAGAGGGAGTGGGACTGTGTTGGGGGGATAGAGCTGATACTGAACATGGATAATACAGGTGACAAGAAAAGATAATAACAGTTTCATTTGTTCCTCTCTCTTTCTCTGTCTCAAAGTATAATAAAAACTAAGTTACACAAAACACACACAGACACACACACCTTTGGATTAGCTGATGTTTGTATAGAGTTTAATTAAATACACATCTCCCCCATGTTGTGTTGCCGTCGTCATCTACCATAATGAAATAATATTTGCCATTCGTTCTCTCTCTCTCCCTCTCTCTCCCTCTCTCTCCCTCTCTCTCCCCTCCTCTCCCTCTCCCCTTCTCTCTCCTCCTCCACAGACCTGTATGAACCTCTCAAACATATTGACTTTTCTTCTGTACAAACATGTGAATATTTTGATCCTTCATTAAGCTGCGAGTCTCTGTTTTGTTTGCAGAACACTCCACACCTGGTTCAGTAGGAGTTATCTCTGGTTCACAGGTACCAGTGCATTTAAAATGCACTGGTACCTGGACCAGAGACAGAAACCTGCAGAGAAAGATCACAGAAAGCGCTCTCTGGTCTCCCTCTCTGGTCTTTCTCTCTGGTCTCTCTCTGGTCTCTCTTTCTCTGGTCTTGCTCTGGTCTCTCTCTGGTTTCTCTCTGTTTCCCTCTCTGGTCTCCCTCTCTGGTTTCTCTCTGGTCTCTCTCTTTTATTTCTCTCTGGGTCTCTCTGGTTTCTCTATGGTTTCTCTCTGGCCTCTCTCTTTGATTTCTCTCTGGGTCCCTCTGGTTTCTCTCTGGTCTCTCTCCGGTCTCTCTTCGGTCTTTCTCTTGTCTCGCTCTGAGCTCTCTCTGGTTTCTCTCTGGTCTCTGTCTGATCTCTCGCTGTTATTTCTCTCTGGGTCTTTCTGGTTTCTCCCTGGTTTCTCTCCGGTCTCTCTCTTTAATTTCTCTCTGGGTCCCTCTGGTTTCTCTCTGGTTTCTCTCTGGTCTCTCTCTTTGATTTCTCTCTGGGTTT